>CAWUFW010013203.1:0-490633 GCA_963921515.1 Calotriton arnoldi
ATTTCTCTCTTTCTCTATCTCTTCTCTCTCTCTCTCACTCTTTCTCTCTCTCTGTCTTCCTCTCTGTCTCACTCTTTCTTTCTCTGTCTCTTCCTCTCTCTCACTCTTTCTTTCTCTCTCTCTTTCATGGACGCAAGACGCACAATCTTACCTTTCTTTTTGTCTTGCAGGCTGTGATTCACAAATTGTCGAGGAATGACATTCCATACCTGTACCTACTTTTATTTTGTTGTTTTGTTTAAATAAAATGTTTTGTATGTAAATCCATAGATGACTGAGAATCTTATTTGTCCAACCTCACATGCATCTTCTTTACTATAATTGTGCGACATCAGCCAATTTGTTACGCTCCAGATTTCCTAACGTTGCTGTCACATTTGTTTGTGTGGGGGAAGGTGAGGGGGGATGGCAGACAAGGGGCTGGTGGTGGGGGTGTCGGAGCAGTGTTCTGGTGTCCGAGCTGCAATGATCGTTGGCTCCATTGCATCTGTTGTCATTCACGCATGGCTCTGGGTGGCCTCTTCATATTGCAGGTTGTAGTCCACTCTTTACACCAGCTCAGAGCAATATTTGCCGGACTCATCCGAGACGATGCTTTTGAGGCTGCTATCGCTGGTAAACTGGTGAAATGGGCTGTTTGCTCCAGCTTGTGAATGGTGCGTTAAATTTATCACTATTTTGGTTGCGATAAAGGTAGTTAACTCGGCGATATGTCCTTAGAGAACATAGCCTCGGTGTTTGAAAGACTTAAGAAGTACTCCGAGTGCTGAGCTGAGAGCGCGCACCCATCGCTTTTACAAGTTTGCTATGACAGGCGGGAGAGAGCGAGGGTGAGAGATGGAGTGAGATAGCACAAGCAGCGCAAGGCCGCATGGGCACCTGGCTCCACATACCAACATGTGTGTGTGTATCGCCATCCATGCACAGGCAATTCCCCCACAATGCAGCCCACACACATATCAAATACAGAACATCAGCAATGAAGGCAATGTGGTACAAAACTCCCTCATACAGGTTCTGTGTCCGATGTGTGTGGCGGGGTGATGGCTGCATGGCTGTGTTCCCTGACACATCAGACTGCGTAGGTGATGGGGCTGCATCAGATGTCAGCCCAGCACCTATGCAAAAACAATGTCTGGCTCACAGAGGCGGAGCTTGCCAAAGGGATACACCCCCGCACATAACACACCTTCTTAATTTCTAATTTACCTTCCTAGTTGGTATGCAGATTTCCAAATGTCACAAACGCATGCAATTCTTTTCTTGTCACACAGTACATGTAATGCACCGCTTTCATCAAGAATGGAACCAGTAATGGCACAATTTCCCTGTTGCTCCACACATAAATCCATGTAAAGAACAAATTAGAATAGTTCCTTATTTTTTTTAGATTGCAAAACCTCTCTTTATTGCTTATTTTTGAACTTTCCATATAAACAGTTTTTTTAAGGACACATACAGGTGAAAAGTTCAACGTATTGTATCAACACTTTCTAGAACATTCTACGACATGTGCAGGTTAAAAGTTCATCATTTTTTTAAACCTACCGATATATTTTTGCAACATTTTCTCCAACATTTAACGGCACGTGCAGGTCAAAAGTTCACCATTCTTTCAAGTTTGAACTGCACCTTCCAAATACAATTAGCAGCCGTGGTTGAGCTGAGCAAATTTCATCCTATAATATGTACTCCACGTATAAACTGCTTTTTTATTAACCAATCACAAAGATGCTTTTCATCAAAACTAAAATACACCCTACTTTTTAGGACACAATACATTTCATCTCCCAATCGGTTAACGTTTTGTATGTGAAAAAAAAGTAGTTCCCCATGTTTAAACATATCTCTCATTCTACGAACGGACTGCATGAGCTACAGACATTTATCCATATCTTCTAGCCATACCTTCAAAATGCTAGTGTGGATTGTAGGACATAGCTATGTTTTCTGGTGCAAGAGGTATGCAGAACAGAGACGTATTGACTTAGACCTAGGTTTACAAAATGTGCACATTAAATGGTTTGCACAGAGAGGATTGAAGTGGCACCAATTGCTCCCTTTGGTTAAAACCTGTTTGCATCTCCAACACCCTGATCTCATGATTGTGCACTGTGGTGGTAACGACCTAGGCACATTGACTGGGGTAGGTTTGGAAATGCTTATGAAGGACACCTTTGGACAATTGATGTTACTTTAGCCTCAAACTGTCTTTGTATATTCCAATATATGCCAAAGACAGAAGTGGAAATGGTCAAACCAATTTTGTCATAAGATTGAAAAATCTAGGAAGAATGTCAACAAAGCTGTGTCTGCATACCTCAGAGACCATAGAATGGGGTCGATCTACAACAACAACATACGTTTTGATATGGCTGATATCTACAGAAGTGATGGAGTACACTTCACAGATGAGGGAAACCGAGTTTTCCTGATTAACCTGAAGCTGTGCATCCGCACTTATATGTAGCTCCAACTAATAAACACAAGGGCTCTTTTTAGAGCCGCCTTATATTCCCAATTTCGGCTCGCAGAGTGTCCGCTGCGGTTCGGCTAGCAGAGGGACACCTGCGGGCCGTCGGGCAGGCTCGCAGAGGAAGAGCTGCGGCCCGTGGGCTCAGCTCGCAGAGGGAGACCTACGAGCCGTTGGCTCGCAAAAGCACAGCACCGTACTGGCTCGCAGAGGGAGAGCTGTGGTCTGACTCGCAGAGGGAGACCAACGGGCCAACAGGCCTGCTAGCAGAGACACAGCTATCAGTTAACGGGCTGGCTCGCAGACATACAGCTGCGAGCCCTCCGAGCTGCAACCCGACGGGCTAACTCGCAGAGGGAGAGTAACGGGCCGACGGGCCTGCTAGCACAGACACAGCTACGAGCTAACTAGGTGGCTCACAGAGGTAGAGCTGCGGGCCCGACGGCTCGCAGACACAGAGCTGCGAGCCGACGGACTGGCTTCTAAAGGCATAGCCGCGAGCTGATGATGTGGGGAGAGGGAGCGTAAAAGGAGTATCTCGCACAGACAGACCTGTGGGATATTTTCAGTATTGCCTCGCAGAGGTAGAATTACAGATCCGATGCCTTTTAGAGGGAGAGATGCGAGCTGACGGACTGAGTCACAAAATGGCTGACAGCTCGCAGTCGCAGAGCTGCGAGGCGACGGACTGGCTTCTAAAGGCATAGCCGCGAGCTGGTGATGTGGGGAGAGGGACCGTGAAAGGGGTATCTCGCACACACAGAGCTGCGGTATATTTGTAGTGTTGCCTCGCAGAGGTAGAACTACGGACCTGATGCCTTGTAGAGGGAGAGTTGTGAGCTGACGGACTGAATCACAAAATGGCTGCCAACACTTCCTAGTTTCAACAGTTCGCAGCCAATCAGCCGCAAGCTCGTGCTCGTAACGCCTCAGCCAATCAGATGTCAGAATTCTTAAATATCGATATCTGGAAAATTTGATATTTCTCTAAAACTACTGAACGGATTTACCCCATTTAAACAAAAGCGTGCTTTCTGGACCAAGACCTTTCTCTCTGCCAAATTTGGTGTAATTCCGTTCAGCAGTTTGACCTGTAGCCTTGTCTAAAGTTTCCTATGGAAATTGCATGGAGAAAACACGTTTTGGGACCCCCTTTTTCTTAGCCCCCTTGACGAATCCCCCCAAACTTTTAGGATAGGAGCTAACCTGAAAAGAGGAACTTTTGGAAAATTTCGTAAAGATTCGTCAAACGACGCCAAAGTTATAAGCACATCAAAAAATGCTTTTCCTATGGAAACGTGGTCCTAACTATAACTATCTACTGGCGACCGCTAGCAGGATATATATATATATATATATATATATATATATATATATATATATATATATATATATATATATATATATATATATACAAAAGAAGCAGAGAACTCTGGGTAGTTCTCAAGTTTAGGTGGAAAGCAGCTCCTGTATAGAGCACTCTCAACACCAACGACACTCTAAATCTGCTCACCTCAAATGTCTGCTTTTCTATCAAAGTATTTAAAGCATAGGATTAGCACAGTGCCATCCACCCGCAGACAGAAAGGATTAAAGGGCATATTAGCAACTACTTGTACATCGCCGTTAGCGCAGGAAACTGCCGCTAAAACGGTGATAATGGGTTTAAGCATAAGTGCTATGGAATTAAGAGCCCAGGTTGGATGTCCTGCACATCTAACCTGGGCTTCTATTGGAATTCTATAACGCATATTATCAAGCTTATTATCGGCTTTAGCGGCAGTTTCTGCCGCTAAACGGCGATAATTTTAACGTGGGTCTTGCTAATATGCCCCACAGTCTTTTGACATTTCTACAGCAAAGTCTTTAAGCATAGGACTAGCACAGTGTTGTCCATGCCGAGCTGTAAAATGACAAAAGCCATTTACCACTCCAGGCACAATATTACAGCTACAGTTTGAATTGGTAAAATACCATCCAAGCCAACCTGAAATGAGTAAAAGCAACCCTGACACAGTGTTTCGCTCTAATTAGAGCTCTTCAGAGAGGTATAGCTTTGTCCGGACACAAGGGAGCACCCAGTATAAGTCAAAAGAATACCCTTTCAGGCATAGAGTGACGCATAAATTATGCAAAAAAAGAAGCAGAGAACTCTGGGTAGTTCTCAAGTTTAGGTGGAAAGCAGCTCCTGTATAGAGCACTCTCAACACCAACGACACTCTAGATCTGCTCACCTCAAATGTCTGCTTTTCTATCAAAGTATTTTAAGCATAGGATTAGCACAGTGCCATCCACGCCGAGATAGAAAGGAACAAAGTCTTTTGACATTTCTACAGCAAAGTCTTTAAGCATAGGACTAGCACAGTGCTAGTCCATGCCGAGCTGTAATATGACAAAAGCCATTTACCACTCCAGGCACAATATTACAGCTTTGAATTGGTAAAATACCATCCAAGCCAACCTGAAATGAGTAAAAGCAACCCCTGACACAGTGTTTCGCTTCTAATTAGAGCTCTTTCAGAGAGGTATAGCTTTGTCCAGACACATATGGGAGCACGCAGTATAAGTCAAAAGAATACCCTTTCAGGCATAGAGTGACGCATAAATTATGCAAAGAAGCAGAGAACTCTGGGTAGTTCTCAAGTTTAGGTGGAAAGCAGCTCCTGTACAGAGCACTCTCAACACCAACGACACTCTAAATCTGCTCAGCTCAAATGTCTGCTTTTCTATCAAAGTATTTAAGCATAGGATTAGCACAGTGCCATCCACGCCGAGATAGAAAGGGACAAAGTCTTTTGACATTTCTACAGCAAAGTCTTTAAGCATAGGACTAGCACAGTGCTGTCCATGCCGAGCTGTAAAATGAAAAAGCCATTTACCACTCCAGGCACAATATTACAGCTTTGAATTGGTAAAATACCATCCAAGCCAACCTGAAATGAGTAAAAGCAACCCCTGACACAGTGTTTCGCTCTACTAGAGCTCTTCAGAGAGGTATAGCTTTGTCCAGACACAAGGGAGCACCCAGTATAAGTCAAAAGAATACCCTTTCAGGCATAGAGGACGTGCACAAATTATGCAAAAAGAAGCAGAGAACTCTAAGTAGTTCCTCAAGTTTAGGTGGAAAGCAGCTCCCTGTATAGAGTACTTCAACACCAACGACACTCTTAATCTGCTCACCTCAAATGTCTGCTTTTCTATCAAAGTATTTAAGCATAGGATTAGCACAGTGCCATCCACGCCGAGATAGAAAGGGACAAAGTCTTTGACATTTCTACAGCAAAGTCTTTAAGCATAGGACTAGCACAGTGCTGTCCATGCCGAGCTGTAAAATGACAAAGCCATTTACCACTCCAGGCACAATATTACAGCTTTGAATTGGTAAAATACCATCCAAGCCAACCTGAAATGAGTGAGGTAAAAGCAACCCCTGACACAGTGTTTCGCTCTAATAGCAAAAAAGAAGCAGAGAACTCTGGTAGTTATATATTCACTAACAAATATATAGTCACTAAAAAACAAAGCTTACAGGGATGTTATAGTTAGGAAATAGAATTAAAAGATCCTTCACTGAAAAAACCAAAGGTTAAAGGGACGTTATAGTTAGTCACACAATTCACTCCGTACAAACCAGTGAAATTCAGCAGTTATAGTTACCTGAGCTAACTATAACTTATGCCACTGCAATGCACTTCTTTTGACCTAACATATTACATCACTCATGACATGGTCAGTGACATCACTGATGACATCACTGATGACATCGCCAATAATATCACTGATTACATCATTCAGTGAGTGCAAGTATTCCATAAACGCTTGAGACTTAACGATATATACTAAGCTGTGCAGCATAAGTTAAATTACTATTCTTTCTGTACTAGTAATTTGTTATACTAATTGGATCACACTTGATGGTGCTTCAAAAACTAATTTTAGTTTATACTTCAAAATGAGTGGATGAAGTAACTGACTTTTGTGTAGTGCACCAGGTGCTGGCTTCTTGTTACCCTAATTCACGTTATATTTTTTTGATTTCCCAAGCTTGCTAATAGACTGCTACAAATCAATCAATGTATCTTGATGATATGGATGTCCAGTGAACCTTGTCATGATACTGTAGTGAACATATGCCCACTGACCTCTATAACATGTTCATTTTCTAATTTATGTCACTCAGGTAGATGACAAACGGTTTGCAATGTTCCTTCATGCTTAACAGGTATAGATACATCTTTCACCTCCACTTTTACTCTTCTCACCAATTCTGGAGGGCACAACCATGGTCCAATCTGTTCATCAGTGGCCTCTTCCTAACTTCTGGACTGCTTGTCTGCTGATACCAAGGGCAAAGTTCACAACCCATTTTGCGGTATGTAAGCAGTACTACAATACTACTACTGTTATAATACAAATTGCAAGCAACAAACCTATGCCTGGAGACCTCAGCCTCTGCCCCGCCAACTTTTCTGTACAGCAATTTTCACAGTGGTGGAAAAGATCTCCGCACACATAAGTATACTACGTTGTAGTAAATGTAGGAGGGATCAGGAGTTAGTGAGGTAAAATGTTGAACAATTGCTCATAAATGCATGGCACATGGCCAATCACTGGTACTGCTTCACACCTTCCGTGAGAAAACAATGAGTGCAGGGAAATAAAATAGAATCATATAGAACTAGTCTTCACATTAATTTAATTTGTTTAACATTTAACACTTTATATGAGGGAACTCCTTGGGATCAAATGTGAAGAAAACGTTTTTTTAGGGTGCCACAATCCCACAGGAGTTCTCCTCCGGAGCCAGTGTGGCTCACTGTCAATCAATCAATCAGGGGGTTTATAAAGCGCGCTACTTCACCCGTGAGGGTTTCAGGTGCGGGGGTGAGCGGCTCCGGATCAGCTCTAAAAGCCAGGTCTTGAGGTCCTTCCCTGAACGAGCAGGGTCGGGGAGCGTCTGATGTTCACAGGAGTTCGCTCCAGGTCTTGGCTGTGATGTAGGGAGCAAGGCTCTCCACCAGTTCAGTTTCTGTGGATGGGGGACCTCTGCCAGGGCGAGGTCGGCGGAGCGGAGGTTCCTCTTGGGTACGTGGAAGGATAATCCTCTCGTTGAGGTATTTGGGTCCGATGCTGTTGAGGGATTTGTAGGCGGGTTGAGGAGTTTGAAGGTGACCCTTTCTTGACGGGGAGCCAGTGGAGGGCCCGTAGGTGTTGGGCCATGTGCTCGTGCCGTGGTGTCCTGAGGACAAGTCTGGCTGCGGCTTCTGGATGGTTTGGAGTTTGTGTAGAAGAGTTCTGGTTGATTCCGGCAAAGGGCGCTGCCGTAGTCCAGTCTGCTGGTTATGAGTGCGTGGGTGACGATCCTTCTGCAGTCGGGGGATCCATTTGAAGGTCTTACGGAGGATCCGAAGGCGTTGAACTGGTAGGAGGCGACGGCGTTGATCTGGCAGTTCATGGAGAGGGAGGAGTCAAGGACGATGCTGAAGTTCCGAGTGTGGTCTGTAGGGGTGGGAGGGTTCCCGAGGGGCGGAGGGCCACCAGGTGTTGTCCCAGGCGGGGAGGTGCAGGGTCTGAGGATGAGGACCTCGGCCTCTCTGAGTTGAGCTTCAGATAGCTGTTTTTCATCCATACTGCCACGTTCTTAATTCCTTCCTGGAAGCCAAGTCTGGTGTCTTCGGGACTCTTCGTGAGTGAGAGGATGAGCTGGGTGTCGCCGGGCGTAGGATACGATGCTGAGCCCATGCTGTCTGACGATGGCGGCGAAGGGGGCCATGTAGATGTTGAAGAGCGTGGGGCTGGAGTGATGATCCCTGGGGTACTCTGCAGTTGATTTCCGTGGGTTCGGGAGAGGAAGGGAGGGAGTCGGATCTCTTGGGTCCTGGCCGGAGAGGAAAGATTGGATCCAGTCGAGGGCGCTTCTTGAATCCCTGTCGTGGAAGTCTGGCTGTGAGCGTGCGATGTGAGACGGTGTCAAGGCTGCGGAGAGGTTCAGAAGGATGAGGCCGCAGTGTGTCCCTGGTTGAGTAGCATGCGGATGTCATCAGTGGCGGCGAGGAGGGCAGTCTCGGTGCTGTGGTTGCTGCGGAATTCAGACTGGGAGGCATCTAGGAAGGAGTCTTTGGATGAAGGCGGCTAGCTGGGCGCTTACAAGTCTCTTGGTGACTTTGGCTGCAAAGGGGAGGAGAGAGATGGGCCGGTAGTTTTTCAGGTCCGTAGGGTCGGTCAGAGGTTTTCAGGTGTTTCCTGTGAGAGTCTTAGGGGAGCACAGGTGTATGCGCTGCCTCCAAAGAGACTCTTGTGAAAGCCCAGTGGTATCGAGGAAATAATTTAAAAATAGGACTCGTGCACGGCAGTGTTTGGCCACCTGTAGGAGGGTGGGATGCAGGCATGGCCGGAGGCTGTGTCCAGCAGGGGGTTGGGTGCAAGCCTGGCCATGCCAGGCCCTATGGCCAACCTCACGCCGTGTAATAGAATCTTACTTTATGTTAATAAAGTGTAGAAATTCACAAAAAAACAAAGCGTAAAGTGATGTTATAGTTCGGTAGGTTAATAATAATACTTTTCATTTAAAAATCTTAGAAATTCACTGAAGAAAAACAATGGCCAAAGTGACCTTATACTTAGGTGAACATGTCAGTTAAAAGACAATATTTTAAACAAAACAAAAGACTGAAATTTACCACTTATAGTTAGCCAAAGAAACAATAACTCGTGTCCTGCCATGCACTGCTTACGACCTCACATACTGCATAATTTATGAAATACTCTATGACATCATTGATAACATCAGTGATGACATCTGAAATCACATAATTGATGATAACACTGTCCATGGCGGGGGCGCAATTTATAGTTAACTATAACTGGTGAATTTCAGTGTTTTTATTTAGTTCAAAATGTTAAATGAACTGACATGTTCACCTAACTATTACTTCCCTTCAGCCTATCGCAAAAAAAGATAAAGTTACAAAAAACCTAGAAATAGAATTTAAAGAACCTTACAAATTCACTCAAAACCAAAAGGTTAAAGGACGTTATAGTCCGCCTACATTTCACTCATGCAATGCCAGTGAAATTCAGCACTTATTGCTACCTGAGCTAACTATAACTTACACCATTGCAATGCACTGCTTATGACCTCACATATTACATCACTCATGATATGGTTAGTGACATTACTCATGGCATCACTGATGACCTCACAAATAACATCACTGATGACATCATCCAGTGAGTGTTTTCACAAACATTTCTGAGACTTAAAGATATATACTAAGCTACAGTATAAGTCTAAATTCTGTACTAGTAATTTGTCATACTATTTCTAACATATCTCATCTGACTGACTTGTGACTGTCTGTATCAGTGTGTGAGTGGATGCCTGAGTGGGTGTATGGGTGTGTGAGTGGCTGTATGAATGTGTTAGTGGATATGCAGTAGCTGTGTGGGTGAGTGAGTGGCCGTGTGAGTGGCTGTATTGGAGAGTGAGTGGGTGTTTGAGTGACCGAGTGGCTGTTTGGGTTAGGGAGTGGGGGTGTGGAGGGCTGTATGGATGAGTGAGTATTTGTTTGAGTGTGTGTATAGGTAAGGAGGTGGTGTGAGTTGCGTATTGGAGAGTGAATGTGGTGTGAGTGGTTATAGGGGTGAGTAAGTGGTTGTGTGGATGTATGAATGGTTATGTAAGTAGTTCTGTGGGTATGTGAGTTGATGTATAGGGTGTGTGAGTGGTTGTGTCAATGGCTGTATGAGCAAGTGAGTGGGTATGTGAGTAGCTGTATTGATAAGTTTGTGGCAGTGTGAGTGGCTGTATAGGGTGAGTGAGGGTGCATTAGTGGGTGTGCGCATAAAGGAATGACTGTGCATGGTTGTATCAGTGAATGAGTGAATGTGTGAGAAGCTGTAAGGACTGAGTGGGTATATGAGTGGCTATGGGTTAGTGGTTGTGTGAGAGGCTGTTTAAGTGAATAGGTTTGTAAGTACGGTATGGATGAGTGAGTACTGGTCTGTGAAGGGTGTGAGGGATTGAAGTGGCACGTGAGTGGGTATATGAGAGAGGCTGTATGGGGGTGTGAGTGTTCTGTGGATGATGTCATTAGTGATACTCGTCATTGGCGTCATGCCGAGTATAGTCACTTTCAGAGCTGTGATCAGTGTGTGGCCTCTGACCATGTCATGAGTGATAATATGTGAGGTCACAAGCAGTGCATTGTAGGGGAGGCTGGTAGTTAGCTTTCAGATAACGAAGTAACTGCAAGGAATTTCTACTGGGTTTTGTTCGAGGCAATGTGAGCTGACAATAAATACCCTTTAACCTTGGTTTTTTCCAGTGAACTTGTAAGGTTTTTGAATTATTTTTCCTCAACTATAACGTCCCAGTAACCTGTATTTTTTAGTGAATCTCAGAGGTTTTTTAAATTTTGATTACAAATTGTCATCTGTAACTTTTCAGAGTGGCTGTTTTAGAGCTTCTACAGGTTGGTAAGTGGGTGCATGAGTGGCTTATTGGATCTGTGAGAGGGTGAGTGAGTGGGTGTATGAGTGAGTGAGTGGCTGTGTGAGTGTCTGTAATTTAGAGGGAATTGCGTATCAGTGACTGTATGTGTATGTGAGTGGGTGTGTGATTGTGTGTTGATACGATAAGAAAGAAACCACTAGCCACAGACACTGTATGCTGATTTCACTACAAAAGATTAACAATGGATTCAAATTAAAATTTAGTATGGATTTAAGAGCATTTTACAACATGGAATATAAACACACTTACTTAATCTTCATTAAGTCCAAGATATTAGAATGATTTGTGGTTTAGGAAGTGCAGTTTCAACTGGGGCACCTGCTCTGTGTGTATTTGTAACTTGTTTCCATTGATGTTTCATTTTTATGAAATGAGCATCAAGGCCATAATGAACACAGGTTTTCTCTATGAACAGTCCACAGATACTTTTTAAATAATGTGTATGTAATAGTTGTACTTTATACATTTTTAATTAGTGAGTGCTACTGTGTTGGGTAAACTCCTAGTCCATACTGTGTTCCACACATGCATTTACCGTCCACAAGGTCCACAAGGTAATTTCTAAGGTGACCTTGTGTGCAATACCTGGAAATTTGCATGTCCTTCTCAAAATTTGCGGGATCTGCTGTTTATTTTGAATTTTTTTTTTATATTTACGAATTCTTTTCAAACAGTTCTGATACATATTTTCTGGTTCCGCTGAAACTTTGTAAAAGCATCATGATTTTTTTAAACACTTAAAATCATATATAGACAAATTTAAATTCACATTTGAGGTAAGTGGTTAATTAATACTATGCTTTAATTCTGTAGTCATAAGACTTTTAAAGTTATACGCATGTTTTCATATATATTTCAGTAGTCGAGGAGACGTCATGACATCATCATGAATATCATGTGACACATGAATAAAGTAATATGATTGGTTGAAATAGTTTTTATGCCTCAACAGATGAAGTGCCCTCCTATTTTTCTTTCCTACTGGGAGCAGCTGTCTTGATTAACACCTCCTTTTAGAGCTGCTGCATCCATATATTTTTGGGTATATTTGTACATTTAGAAAGATTGCTGCAGTTACATCTTGTGAAGTGCAAAATTCAGAAGAGCACAGATCTGTTTAAGTTGAAGAAGAGGTTCCCAAAAGAAGCAAAAGCATTGCGTGGAAGTTTTTTCAATCCCTTCTGGTAAGAAAAAGGGCATAGCTTGAGAGGTGAAGTGCAAGATCTGCTCAAAAATATTACATCGAGGTACGGCTCAAAAAAGAATTTGCCATGGCTCAACATCAATGCTAAAGCACCTCCAAGCAATCCACCCAACTGACCCGGTGAGCAGTCAAAATATCGAATTTTTAATATCGATATACAAAAATATCGAGTTTTATATATCGATGGTATAAAATATTGATGTTTTGTATATCGATGCTTAAAATATCGATATTTAAGTGTGTAGAAAAATATCGAAGTCAACAATATTGACTGTGAAAATATCGTTATGTAAAAATATCAATATAGTATTGTATTTTTAATATTTGTTTTGTTAAGAATAAATGTATAGAATTTTGTAAATTTTATTAGTGTTTAGTAGTTTTTATAGTATATAAGTGTTTAAAAATGTGTTGTGGAATTTTATTAAATTGTAATTTTTATATTTTAAATTATGAATAAATATTTTCAATTTTGATATTTAATTTTAGGAGCGGGATGTTGGGTTTATAGGGGATAAGGGTGGGGAGTGTTTTAAAAATATATGTTTTACATTTTAAAAAAATTAATTATTTTTATTAAATTTAGAATTTCGATTTTTATTTTAGAATTTTTGATGTGGGATGTTGGGATTATATGTAATAAGGGTGGGGAGTGTTTAAAAATTAAAATATATATATATATATTTTATTTAAAATTGTAAATAGATATTTTTATTTTGAATTTTTTTTATAAATATATTTTTAGGAGCGGGATGTTGGGTTTATAGGGGATAAGGGTGGGGAGTGTTTTAAAAATATATGTTTTAAATTACATACACTATAATATTTTTTTCTAATTTTCTAATTTCGAATTTCGAATTTTAATTTATATGTTTTGCTGTGGGATGTTGGGATTATATGGGATAAGGATGGGGAGTGTTTTAAAAATATTTAATATTTTTTAAATAATTTGAAAATGTAAATTGAAAATAAATTGTGTGAAAAGTTATTTAAGATATTTATTTTTATGAGCGGGATGAGGTGTTTATAGTGGATAATGGTGGGTAGTGTTTTATAAATAATAATTGCAAAAAACTAATATTTTAATTTTTACATTTTTAATGTTAAAATTTAAATTATAGTGGATAAGGGTGGTAGTGTTTTACAAAATAATCTAGAAATTTTAAATTTATTATCATTTAAAAATTTAATTTAGAAATGTAATTCTGAAATTAGAAATTTGGAGTTGGAGTTGTAAATTAATCAGGTTTAGTGTCCAGCACCTACCCCAATTTATTTTAGACTGGAGTTGGAATAGTAAATTAATTAGGTTTAGGGGCCGATTCCGATCTCGGCCGGTAGGGCACCGAATCGGATTCGGCTTAACCGGATCCGATTCGGAGCCCTATTTCCCGACCGAGCCATACGTGCGTCCGGGCGAGCGAGTACGATGCGTGCGCTCGCGAAATCTCCGACCGACTCGTTCGCAGGACCCGACCGCTCCGACCGACTCGCACGGGGACGACGCGCACCGCGCAATGGAGACGTTCCCCGGCCGGGTAAGTACGATGCGCACCTCGACCACTCCGACCGACTCGCGCAGTCCGGCTCCAAGGAGCTGTCAGAGCCGCACTTTGGGGGTCCGTGTCGGACCCCCCTGGGAGCGTAGGCGTGCGAGTCGCACACAGGGGGGACCCATGGGTCCCCCCTACACGTGCATGTACGGTGCGACCCGCATCAATGCGAACACGCTGTAGGGGGCGCCCTTGTTCGCGTCGTGCCCATTGAGTCAATGGGAGCCCGTGTACGCGTCGTACGACTGGCTCCCATTGACTTCAATGGGAGTCCGACCGAATCTAGTCCGATAGCATGCGAACGCATCGTACTCGTTTGGTCGGACTGCTAGGGTCCGATTCGGTCGGAAATCTCTCCGGGTCCGGCTCAGTCGGGGAGATTTCCGGCCTGAATCGGAATCGGCCCCATAGTGTCCAGCACCTACCACAATTTATTTTAGACTGGAGTGGGAATAGTAATTTAGGGGTCGATTACGATGGCGGGCGGACAAAGTCCGCCCACCATCACATTGGCAAAAGGGACCGCCCGCCATAGGTGCAGCGGTCCCGCCATACAAATCAGGAAGCGCCCGCAACACAGGCGGGCGGATCCCGTATATTTTACATTGCGGCGGCGGTGCTGCAAGCAGCACCCACCGCACTGTAAAATATATATGTTGTGCTTTTACATGCACAACGAGACAGGCACCGCGCGGTGCCTGCCACATTGTACATGCAAATGCAGGGGGGTACCACAGGTGCCCCCCATGTGCACCCCCCACCCCCCCAACACCGTGGGCGCCCGCAACGGGCCCCCAACAGCAGGAACCGCCTGCCTTTCCATGGCGGCAATGCAGCCATGGAAATGCTGCTCTCAGCCTGCATCGTAATATGGATGGCGGTGTCTTCCAGACACCGCCACCATATTCAACACGTTTTCCGCCGGTCGACGAGTTGACCGGCGGAAAAGCGGCGGACGGTCTTTCCGTCCGTCCGCCGCTGACCCCTTAGCCTTCATGATATGGCGGGGGTCTTTGCTGTCTGGATGGCGGGCGGATCGTCCCCGCCGGCCTGGCGGGGGCGATCCGCCTGCCATCGTAATTGGCCCCTTAATTAGTTTTAATGTCCAGCACCTACCCCAATTTATTTTAGACTGGAGTTGGAATAGTAAATTAATTAGGTTAGTGTCCAGCACCTACCACAATTTATTTTAGACTGGAGTTGGAATAGTAATTTAATTATGTTTTGTGTCCAGCACCTACCCCAATTTATTTAAGACTGGAGTTGGAACAGTAAATTTAATAGGTTTAGTGTCCAGCATTTACCTCAATTTATTTTAGACTGGAGTTGGAATAGTAAATTAATTATGTTTAGTGTCCAGCACCTACCCCAATTTATTTAAGACTGGAGTTGGAACAGTAAATTTAATAGGTTTAGTGTCCAGCACCTACCTCAATTTATTTTAGACTGGAGTTGGAATAGTAAATTAATTAGGTTTAGGGGCCCATTACGATACCCGGCGTAAATAAATCCGCCAGGCATGGAAGCGGCAAAAATCCGCCCGCACACACCGCCTGAACACCGACCACGCCATTATGAGTACACAAACCAAAAACCGCCATCGGCGGAAAATCACACAAAATACCGCCCGCCATCGTCCGAGTCGGAGTCAAACCGCCCGCCACGGATGGAAACACGCACGACAACACAAAACCGCCCGCCCACACGGCCGACACACCGCACGTGAAATTACGATCGCACCGCCATGAGCGCGGAAAAACAACAAATATACCGCCCGCCAGCGCAAACAACGCCGATGAGAATCGACATGGCAGAAGCCATGGCGCCAACGTACCTGCACAGAAACCATCCGCACACAAAACCAATAGCACACAACATGGCCAATAAGTCCACACAGCAAGGCACACACAAATACACAAGCACAGTACACATCCCGAAAACACCCCCCGGACAAACAAAAAATACAAAGGCCAGAACCCCAGACACAACACACCTGAAAACAACAGACCATGAGGACACACCCACATAGGTGAGTACAAAAGCAGCACTCCCACAGACCACAACCCCTTGCTACATTGCAAACCAGAGAGGAGAGGAGAGGACACAGTGACACAGCAAGGACAGCAGCACACCACAGAAACGCACACATCACAACCACCACCACCACCACCAAACACCGGCACCACAAACCCCCTGCACATTACACAACACACACCGCACCAGCACCACAAACACCATGGCACCACAAAGGATGCCCAAGTTCACGCCCATGGAGCTGATGGTCATGGTCGACGAGATCATCAAGGTGTACCCACAAATCTATGGGAACATGGTCCAGCACACACCACTAGCCACCAGAAACAGAATGTGGAACCGGATCGTAGACCAGGTCAATGCAGTCGGGACCCTGCCCAGGAACAGAGTCGAGATAAACAAACGTTGGAATGACGTAAAGAGCCTGGTCAAGAAGAAGGAGGGCAAAAACAGAGAGCTGGCTGCCGTCACTGGCGGAGGGAATCCCGCGCTCTTTAAGACCTTCAAAGCGTGGGAGGAGAAGGTGCGAGTCGTAATACATCCGGAGATCCTCGCCGGATTAGCAGGGGGAGTGGAGGCTGGTAAGTACAAACTAATGTATACCAGCACACCGCTATGTACTCACATGCGCAACTACCATGCCACAGCTCCCAGGGACAAACACCCCCATGTCCAGCACACAATACACAACACATCACACACACATGCAACAGACACTACCACACACAGCCCAAACCGAACAACTGTAAGATGCGTGGGGACATGTGTACACTAAGCCAGCCACGTAACCACCAACAGGTCCCCAAATATGCCAGAAGCGCCACAACGAGCACCCACCACACCCATGTGTCCGCCACAGCTGCACTAACCGACAAGTAACAGGTAAGTGGCAGGAACACAAAGTGCAGTGGGTGGGACGGTGGACAGCCCAAGTACAACACACACCAGGCCCCAGTCCCACAGCACAGCAAGGAGGAGCATCCCCACACCCCACAGCCACGTGTCAGCCACCGCAGTGCACAACGACAGCCGAAAGGCAGACATCACGGTCCACAGCAATCGGTGTCAGTGGGTGTACAGCCACCCCCACGACCCACTACACCCCCCCACCCCCACAGACCTGCAACATGGAGCACCCCCGCTTAGAGCCATGTGGCATCCAGTACAGTGCACGCACGAACAACTTGCAGGTGGGAAACTGGACAGGGCTGGATTACTGGAGGCATGAGGACCATAACACCACCAACACATGGGACATGTCACGTAGCAGACGAACACGCAGCACCGCCCACCGTCACGAACAAGTGAACAATGTGCACACGGACATGAACAACAGACTCACACCCCACATGACCCATCACAGACATAGCAACACCCAAGGAGCCACGTCTGCATGCACAAGCCACACTGAATATAGTCCCACACGGCAGCCACTGTGCAACTCATCACACACAACCGAAACACCATTGAAGTCCTGTCCATGTAGCCCCCACTGCCTGTCAACCCCACACCCCACAACTACGCCTATGTAAGACAAACAACACTAGACGCAACAGAGCGGAACAACAGAAATGCACACGAACACCACTGAACCCATCAAACACACAGACACACCATGCACATACAACATACCATCCATCCCATCCGTCAGCCCCAGTCTCATGAAAGGCATGTCATCTGCACAGCTGCCACACATACAGCAGTCACGCTAAGATACATGCCCATGACCAACCATGTGCCAGAAGTCAATTAAGCACACGACACACTGTGAGCAACAACACACAACATGGGCCACACACCCCCCCGAGCACTGCAGTGATGCACATGGCACAGGGCAGCACGCACACCAAGGAGATGGGACAACTGCAATACGTTGGCTGGCACACAACTATCACTCACTCATAACGATGCGTCCAATGCCATGTCCAGTAACCACAACAGACAGCAAATATGCAGGGCATGTCAGGCATGCACACACCTCAGACCATGCACTGTCATGCTGCCACAACACATGTCACGTTCGGCACCCATGGCTCACAGCATGTACCCCAAAAGCATATCCCCTCCCAAATGAGAATCTGGGGCATGGCCCCCATGTTGCCATATGCGTTCCTAAGCGTTCCATTTGAACCCCAAAAGCATATCCCCTCCCAAATGCGAATCTGGGGCATGGCCCCCATGTTGCCATATGCGTTCCTAAGCGTTCCATTTGAACCCCAAAAGCATATCCCCTCCCAAATGCGAATCTGGGGCATGGCCCCCATGTTGCCATATGCGTTCCTAAGCGTTCCATTTGAACCCCAAAAGCATATCCCCTCCCAAATGCGAATCTGGGGCATGGCCCCCAGGTTGCCATATGCGTTCCTAAGCGTTCCATTTGAACCCCAAAAGCATATCCCCTCCCAAATGCGAATCTGGGGCATGGCCCCCATGTTGCCATATGCGTTCCTAAGCGTTCCATATGAACTCCAAACGCAAAGTACAAACCAGACCCAGGATGGGCCAGGAGCCCGCATACACCAGAGTCACAATGAGTAGGGGCACAGCAACACACCCATCGGCATGGCCAATCCGTCCCATGCCACATGTGCACAGCACACAGTCCCATTGCCTAGCACACACAACTACAGATGCCACAGCCACACACTCGCCTCCGGGAAACCCATGTACGAGATTGCACGAACTGCCAATGTCAGACGACTAATACATACTTCGCCAGGTGCAACACAATAACAAATCTCATTCTCTCCACAGGTGACGAACTGCTGGATGCTGGGGATGGAGACAGCAGCCAGCACAGCCAGCCTACAAGCCCCCAACGAGGACACACGGATCTGGAGGATCTGTCCTCCTCTTCGGACACGGACCACCAAGCTGGCCCATCTGGCGTGGCAGGGCCCAGCCGCTCCCCAGGACCCCTCCTACCCACCAACCCATCATCCAGGGATGCTGAACAGTCCCAGTCCCCTGCTGCCACTGTCGTTGCGGCCACACCCACGGTCATTGCGGCCACTACCACTGCCGCAACCGCCACCATCGCCGCACCGACCAAAACCGCCTCCACCACGTCTTCGCTGGCACCAGCCCCAGCGCAGGTGGTGGCCCGGCCGACTGGATCCACCCTGGGAGCCACAGCGAGGACCGTGGTGTGCAATGTGGCTAGTGGGCAGGCCGGTGGCAGCAGGACTGGTAGGAGGAGCAGGGTCAGGGAAACGCCAGCCTCCCCTGGGAGCCATGCCCTGCCTCAAATGGCCAGAGTCCTTGGGGCCTATGAAGAGGCCCAAGGACAATGGGCCAGGTCTGCTACTGACACGCGGGAGGTGCTGGGGGTGCTGAGGTCCATGGACGCCCATATGGGCCAATTCGTGTCCCGTATGGACCAACTCGTGGACCTCATGGGCCAGCTGGTGGTGGCGGTGGGGTCACAGGCAAGGCCAGCAACACCACCTCCGCCACCACCTGCTAGGGCGCAGGCTCGGGCAGCAGTGTCCACTTCCCCTGCGTCCACAGCCAGTGAGCACACCTCACCCACCACCAGCAGGTCGCCACCACACACCCCCTCCCAAACGTGGAAGGGGCCGTCCGAAGAGGAAACAGATCTCCCGGGAGGACTTCGCACGCTCCAGTCGCAAGTGAGGCAGCCAGCCAGCCTTCCGCCAGCCTTCCTTGACCAGCCACTGCATTGACTTGCTCTACGATCCCACTCCACACAGCCATCTGGATGGCATGTGTGTGTTGGACTATGGACATAGAACCAGTGGGTACACCCTGATCATCACGCAGCCATGACCGACAGCTCATTGTCACTGCACGCACCACTTTTGTCATCACCTTACACACAATCACATGTCACAGTTTGTAATAAATGCACCTTTTTCACTAACTGCTGTTTGTGCCCTGTGTTTTATTTGTACGGAATACAACGGCCACCTTGGGCGGAAAGGCACCTGATGCGTGGCATGGCAATGGAATCCGGAGGGCCTGTAGGGACCTAGGGGTGGGAGACAGAACAGGAGCACATTCAATGAGTGTGTCACACACCCATCACACAGTACATGTCAACAACTACAAGCAATGTACACACATCGCACAGAGCAATAGGGCACAATGCCACAGTCACCAACAGTGGCATACTACCCTGGCCATGGAGCGTTGACACACTGCACGCAGTGAACATACGGCCACCCTGACACAGCACACACACACCTGCACAGATACAGACACATCATCCGTCGTACATGGACACTCACCGTCAAGTGAAGTAGCGGGCGATGAGCTGCTGGCGCACATTCCCAGCTTCCTCCTCTCCGCTGTCCACCTCACTCGAGCTGTCCTGGTCTGCGGGCTGGGGCCCTGGTTGATCTCCGTCATCCACAATGAGGGGGATCTGCTTCCGAATGGCCAGATTGTGCAGCATGCAGCACGCCACCACTATCTGGCACACCTTCTGTGGGGAGTACGCCAGTGCACCCTCGGTGCGGTCCAGGCACCTGAACCTGGACTTGAGGAGGCCAAAGGTACGCTCGACCACACGTCTGGTCCTCCCATGTGCCTCATTGTATCGATCGTCTGCTGGGGTGCGAGGATTCCTCAATGGACTGAGCAGCCATGCCCCATTCGGATACGCAGAGTCACCTGGGTGTGAGGGACACAGAGAACCGTTGCAATTCCAACTGGACAGGGGACAGCATCGCACAACCAGCACGCTACACCACTCCACATACTCACCGACAATACAGGCACGATCCTGTTGCAGATTGGCCATCAGTCGTGGCAAGATGCTGTTGCGCATTATGTGTGCGTCATGGGCCGAGCCTGGAAACTTGGCACACACGTGGGTGATCACCATGTCCGCAAGGCACACCACTTGCACATTCAGGGAGTGCGTGTGCTTCCTGTTGCGGTACAGGTGCTCAGTGGCCTGTGGTGGAACAAGGCCAACATGAGTGCAGTCAATGGCTCCCACGACGTGTGGGATTCTGCCAAGGGCATAGAATGCACCCTTCACTGCCGCCAATTCACGAGCCCTGGGGAATCTGATGTACCTGTTCCGGTACAGCATCATGGCTGCCAGTACATCCCTCAGCACCTTGCTGAACATGGGCTGGGACATCCCTCCTCCACTGCCCACTGTGTGCTGGAATGACCCAGTGGCGAAGAAATGCATGGCGGCCATCACCTTAGCCGTGGGGGTGACAGCAGTCGGATACACCCTGCGGGGACGGAGATGGGGCTCTAACATGGCACACAGTCGATGCAGAGTTGGCCTGTCCAGCCGAAACTTCCTGATTACCTCTGTATCGTCCATGTCCGCCAGCAATTGGTATGGGCGGTCAATGTTCGGTCTCCGCCTGGGTTAAATGGCAGAGGACACATGTCAAAGCAACACGGCACATAGCAATTTCGCATACACATCACTGACATGACTGAGCAAGCACATGAGCCACAGCCCAGCTGTCAAGCTGGGACGGCACGGCCACAATACACTTACACAGGTCTCCCAACAATGGCAATGGCAAGTGAGACATACCACTGCCATGTGCATGCACATGGGGATCTAGGCCCCAATGACTTGCGGGGCGTGCTGATGGGGACTGACTGCATATTCGTCAAGTGGCAACGCCACGGCAACATGAGTGTCTGCTGAGCATGGAACTGCTTCCAAGGCTGGATGAGTATGGCACACGATGACGACGATGTGGGCACGGGCTGAGCGGCCAATACAAGTGGGACCTGTGGCACGAGGGGATATGAGACAGTAGTAGGTGTCAGCACTGCACCCTATGTACAGCACTGTACGGATCACAGCTCCCGAAACATTGACTGGTGTCCACATTGACAGCCCCATGCCAAGACGGCTGTGTGCTTGCAGTCACACGTCACAGGTGAGAGGTTACATTGCACGTGCCAGGTGGCAGACGTACATAGTGGGAGCTGGCATGTGTGTGCATGTGTCTCCTGTTCAGGATCCACCAGATGGGCGCTGACTCTGTACTGACCATTGGACACAGCATGTTCCGTGGAAGGCTTGTGTGTGTGGGATGGTGGCACTGGATGTGCCTCCGTTGGGTGGGGGCCATGCACAGGGCGGGTACGTCGATGATTGCGCATTGTTGGTCACGGTGGGTGCACCAACTAAGATGTGTTGCCCTGTGTTCAATTCCTATGTCCGCATGATGATGGACTGTGGATGTGGGCAGACTACACATTGGTCGATGTGCTGTCTATATGCATGTGCCTTCACACCAGGCACAGCTGCCCCTGCACATGTGACCCCTGCTGGACTCGCTGCTGGGTCTGTGGAGCTGATGCACCTTCTGCGCGTGGGGCGGGCCGCTCTCCTCAATTCCCTCATTGCGCATGTCATGTCTTTGCCGCAGGTGACATGGATCATGGAGGGCCCACATGTACGCGTGGGTAGGCTACACATGATTGTTCACTGGTCGCCACCCCCAGTCAGTGTTTTGAATGGGAAGGTTGTCGTGCTGGTGGTATGTTCGATGTGGCGGATGGGCGGGCCTAGGTGCGGGCTTACATTCCGGACATGGGGGGTAGTTGGATTGGCGACTAGTTGCAGTACACACGGGACACGTCTCTTCCTTTCCACATCTGGGTCATCCCTTGTACTAACTGACAGTGATACAGTCATCATCGCCCCAGCCCTCATGTCCTCCCCTCGCCCCCCAATATGCATGCTCACCTGCGAGGCTAGCGCTTGCACAGGCAGCCCCAAGCTCGCACCAGAGAGGGCAAGGAGTGTATGTGTGGGTCCAGTTGCACGAGTGGGCTGTCTCAGGGTATGATGTGTGGCGGGACGCCGTCCACCTGCGTGGTGCCCCAAATGGAGACCCGGCCTGCATGGACTATGCATCACAGTCTTCGCCTTCCGGATCCGCCACCTGCGACACCCAGTGGCTGTGGCTGCCCTTGCGGCCAGGCCGCGTCCGTCTGTGGCTGTTGGCCCACACATTCACTCTTTGGCCTCTCTGGGGAGGGCTCGGGGGTGGTGGCGCACGCGCTTGCACTTAGTCGCAATGGCATGTGGCGTGGTTGGTATGATGGGCAATGGATGGGATGGTGCGAGCCACCTCCTGTGACGTCAGTGCTGCTCGTGCTGTGGTGCGTCCCCCCTACACTTCCATTTGACTTGTGCCATGCTAGACGTTGAGGTTCTATTGCCTGCATGATATGACCAGGAGGAGCGCGAGGAGACCTCTCACACACCATGCTCCACTGCCATCCCGTGCCCTGTATCGCCTGTGCGGATTGACTATGTTGGGGTTACACCTGGTCGACTGGGGCTGTGTGTGCCTTGTCAAGGGGCATGGCGGGCGCACAACAGGATCCAGCTTGTCCACAGAGGGTGGGCTGAGGTGCGCCTGGTACCGCTTTGTACGTGTGCCCGGCTGCTGTGCACACACGTGTTCACTCCCCCTGACAGGTGTCCTCTCACAATGCCCAGGGAAGCGGTGGTGTACTGTTCATGACCCCTCCCAACACGGCGTGCTCCAACTTGGCATGTGCGCATCTACCCGTCGCACCCACCCACCTGAGCACTGCGTCCATACGACTTCACACGACACATGTGTGTCTTCCACAGTAGTGCTACTCATTTGCGTTGACATCCAATACCAGTGGACTACATGGTCATGTCACGACTGCCGTGTACTTCACATACTCTCATCCTCTCTCATTCGTACTTGTGAAATGAGTCAGCGGAGACAGTTCTGGTTTCAAACATTATATTGAGTCTTCTGTCCTCTGTGATGCAGTATAGTGGACACTACTGGCAGCGGAATACATGTTGAGGATATACTGAGCATGATAACAAATGGGATAGGGTGTGGGGTTACATCTGCTTGGCCAAGGCTGTGCTAATGTACATTTACGTATAGCTGCGGAGCTGCGGACTTTGACACAGACGGTATACATGTAGCCTACCAGACCGCTCGGCATCATGGGCACAGTCCATCTCAGTTCCATGTGACAGGTTTGCTGCGGTTGTTCCTCATGCACGCGTGCATGTGAGATGAAATCAGGGCATGTGCTTGCGTGCATGCAGCGGCGTGCCACTTGTTTTTGCACTGTGGTGGTTACTGGACATGTCACAGTCACTGGGGTCGTGTTGTTGTTGTATGCACTTGTCGTCCATGCAAAGGTCCTGGTATGGGATTCCCGGTGCGGGGGTGGGAGGGGTGCAGCACCCACAGACTCCAGGCGACCTATTCATGTCCACTGAGCGGTGTGTGTGTCCATGTGCGCTGGATCCATGTCGTGTCCTGGTTGTTCGTGCAGTTCCGTCCATGTGGGTGCGATGCACAGAGCCCATGCCACTGCCTCCCATGATGCATGCGGTGTTCCTGGATGTGATGGGGAACAGTGTGCATGTCCCGGTCATATCCGATGTCATGGCGATGTCGTTGATGGTGTGGTTACAGTTGCCGGTCGTTTGGTATGGCTGTTGTGGTGGTGACTGGCCAGTCCGTGCGGAAGCTGAGCATGGGTGCGGGGTTGGACTTCATAGGTCACTCGGGGAACCTGCGTTGTGGTCCGACATATTTACAGGTTGTCAGGTATGCGATGCCGTCCAGCAGGGCTTCCATGTCATTGGTGGTGTACATGTTTGCCAGCCAATGAAGCGGATGGTGGCTGTCAAGGTGTTGTTCGTAGGTTGTCCCTTGGAGGACCATGATGGGGCATGCTGGGTGACATTCGATGTAGCTGTTCTCGATGATCCGTCGTGTGGAGGCACAGTGGTTCCATTTCAGTGCGCGTGCGATGTTGGCCACATACGCCATGCCCCCATAGGCAGAGCAGGCCCTGTCGTGTGCGTCCAGAGGGAGGAGTAGTGGTAGCAGGTCCGCCTTCAGACATGCCGGGTTGGAGAGGCATATCTCGACGGGATGCTGGTAGGGACACCTCCGACAGTAGAAGACGGGCATGACGCAGCTGAACAATGTGATGCGGTAAGTCAGTCGGTAACTTACGTTCAGCAGGGACAGGAGATCGCATCCCAATGTATGTATCGTGTTGGTTTGGTACAGCTTGAGCTGTTCGGCGTAGTTGGGTAGGTGTGTTGCGGTTGCCATTTCGCAGCGGTTCGTAGAGGTGGCGTGCTCCGGCTGTGTGTGCAGTCTGCAATGTGCACGCTCCGGGGTTGCTGTGAGCTCTGTGTAGTCGTGGGGAGACAGGACTTGTGTTCTGTTGGCTTGTTTGGAGGACACGGGCCCTCTTCCCACATGCTTCTCAGACAGTTCAAGGTCAGTGCTGTGTGACTCCTTCCAATTAACTTGCATGTGGCCGACATGGGGGAGTGTTTTCTTCTTTCTTCCCCGTCCGTTGTGTGCTTCTGTGATATGCGCTATCTGCCCTGTGGTCGGTCTCCTCGGCATGCCTGTGTTGGTCTATTCTTGGACAATGGCTGTATTCACCGGCTTCTGTCGTAGGGCTGTGGTTTCGGTGTTGGAATGGAAGGTCATTCAGTGCTGTCTGCTCTCCCTTGTGTGGGCGGCAGGCTGCCTTTCCGCTCTGCGTTGGGCCTTGTGTGTGGATGTAATTCTTGGGCCACCTGTTGTCAGTCCCGGGCTCTTTGGTGTTCCGTTTCATGTGTCTTGTTCATATGTGCAGGGTGGTATGGGTTTTTCAGTGTGGTACTGGCGTTCCTCTTCCCGAAGGGGCCCTGCTTCTCCTAGTTGGTGTTGCCGCCGCTGTGTGCTACGCCATGTTTGTTACACTGGGGTGTGTCCTGCAGTTGCGTGTCTTCACTGACATGTGTGCGTCGTTTGTGTGGCGTTGGGTGTTGTCCGTGAATTGGGCGTTGGGGACATGTCTGTGGCCGGCCTGTCACGTGTCATGTGCGTTCGGGGTGGGGCTGATGTGTGTGCTGCTTGGTTGTGTCCCTGTGTCTGTGTGCGACGCATGCATGGCGCTGCGGTTGGCCTCTGCGTTGTGCGCATGTGTGGCGGCGTCATCGGCGCTTTGGGGCCGTGACGGGGTGGTTGGTTCCTAGTCCCAGGTGGTGTGTACACATGTGTTCTGCGATGTTACGATTTGGTCCGTGTGTCATATGTGGATGCGATGGTGGATGTGTAGTGTACACGCGCTGGTGGGGGGTTGTCCGCTTTTTCCGCCCTTGCACTGTGTGCGCTGTTTGCGTGCACTTGTTGTGTGTGTGCCTACCTGCGTCTCCGCGGTACGTTGCGTCCTTGGTGGTGCATCAGCAGAAGCATGGGAAGGGCCTGCAGTGCTGGATTCATGCCCGGGGTGCCGCTTCTTCGTTGTCCGTGCTCTGCGTCCGTGTTTCCGCCTCTCTTTCACGTGCGGTGTCTCTTTGCCGTGGGAGCCGTTTGTTTGCGGCATCGTAATTTATGCGCCGGGCGGGACGTGTTTCGTCGGACGTTGTGTGTCAGTTGTGCTGTGCCGCTACGTGTGCGGGCGCACTTTGATGGCGGACGGTGTTGCTGGCTTGCCGGCGGTGTTTGGCCTGCTTTTCGCATCTTAATTGGGCGGGCGTGTGGACTGCTGCGTGCCGGCGGTAACTGGTGGTTTCTGCATCCGCCAGCACGGCGGTTGTGCTTCCGCCCGCCATCGTAATGGGCCCCTTAGTGTCCAGCACCTATCTCAATTTATTTTAGACTGGAGTTGGAATAGTAAATTAATTATGTTTAGTGTCCAGCACCTACCTCAAATTATTTTAGACTGGAGTTGGAATAGTAAATTAATTATGTTTAGTGTCCAGCACCTACCTCAATTTATTTTACACTGGAGTTGGAATAGTAAATTAATTATGTTTAGTGTCCAGCACCTACCTCAATTTATTCTAGACTGGAGATGGAATAGTAAATTAATTAGGTTAAGGGGCCCATTACGATACCCGGCGTAAAAAATCCGCCAGGCATGGAAGCGGCAAAAATCCGCCCGCACACACCGTCTGAACACCGACCGCGCCATTACGATTACACAAACCGAAAACCGCCATCAGCGGAAAAATCACACAAGATACCGCCCGCCATCGTCCGAGTCGGAGTCAAACCGCCCGCCACGGACGGAAACACGCACGACAACACAAAACCGCCCGCCCTCACGGCCGACACACCGCACGTGAAATTACGATCGCACCGCCATGAGCGCGGGAAAACTACAAAATACCGCCTGCCAGCGCAAACAACGCCGATGAGAATCGACACGGAAGAAGCCATGGCGCCCACGTCCCTGCACAGAAACCATCCGCTGACAAAACCAATCGCAAACAACATGGCCAACAAGTCCACACAGCAAGGCACGCACAAATACACAAGCACAGTACACATCCCGAAAACACCCCCTGGACAAACAAACACTACAAAGGCCAGAACCCCAGACACAACACACCTGAAAACAACAGACCATGAGGACACACCCACATAGGTAAGTACAAAAGCAGCACTCCCACAGACCACAACCCCTTGCAACATTGCAAACTAGAGAGGAGAGGAGAGGACACAGTGACACAGCAAGGACAGCAGCACACCACAGAAACGCACACATCACAACCACCACCACCACCACCACCAAACACCGGCACCACAAACCTCCTGCACATTACACAACACACACCGCACCAGCACCACAAACACCATGGCACCACAAAGAATGCCCAAGTTCACGCCCATTGAGCTGACGGTCATGGTCGACGAGATCATCAAGGTGCACCCACAAATCTATGGGAACCTGGTCCAGCACACACCACTAGCCACCAGAAAGAGAATGTGGAACCGGATCGTAGACCAGGTCAATGCAGTCGGGACCCTGCCCAGGAACAGAGTCGAAATAAACAAACGGTGGAATGACGTCAAGAGCCTGGTCAAGAAGAAGGAGACCAAGAACAGAGAGCTGGCAGCCGTCACTGGCGGAGGGAATCCCGCGCTCTTCAAGACCTTCAAAGCGTGGGAGGAGAAGGTGCGAGTCATCATACATCCCGAGATCCTCGCCGGATTAGCAGGGGAGTGGAGGCTGGTAAGTACAAACTAATGTATACCAGCACACCGCTATGTACTCACATGCACTACCACCATGCCACAGCTCCCAGGGACAAACACCCCCATGTCCAGCACACAATACACAACACATCACACACACATGCAACAGACACCACCACACACAGCCCAAACCGAACAACTGTAAGATGCGTGGGGACATGTGTACACTCAGCCAGCCACGTAACCACCAACAGGTCCCCAAATATGCCAGAAGCGCCACAACGAGCACCCACCACACCCATGTGTCCGCCATAGCTGCACTAACCGACAAGTAACAGGTAAGTGGCAGGAACACAAAGTGCAGTGGGTGGGAGGGTGGACAGCCCAAGTACAACACACACCAGGCCCCTAGTCCCACAGCACAGCAAGGAGGAGCATCCCCCACACCCCACAGCCACGTGTCAGCCACCGCAGTGCACACCGACAGCCGAAAGGTAGACATCACGGTCCACAGCAATCGGTGTCAGTGGGTGTCCAGCCACCACCACGACCCACAACACCCCCCACCCCCACAGACCTGCAACATGGAGCACCCCCGCTTAGAACCATGTGGCATCCAGTACAGTGCACGCCCGAACAACCTGCAGGTGGGAAACTGGACAGGGCTGGATTACTGGAGGCATGAGGACCGTAACACGACCAACACATGGGACATGTCACGTAGCAGACGAACACGCAGCACCGCCCACCGTCACGAACAAGTGAACAATGTGCACACGGACATGAACCACAGACTCACACCTCACATGACCCATCACAGACACAGCAACACCCAAGGAGCCACGTCTGCATGCACAAGCCACACTGAATATAGTACCACACGGCAGCCACTGTGCAACCCATCACACACAACCGAAACACCATTGAAGTCCTGTCCATGTAGCCCCTACTGCCTGTCAACCACACACCCCACAACTACGCCTATGTAAGACAAACAACACTAGACGCAACAGAGCGGAACAACATAAATGCACACGAACACCACTGAACCCATCAAACACACAGACACACCATGCACATACAACATACCATCCATCCCATCCGTCAGCCCCAGTCTCATGAAAGGCATGTCATCCGCACAGCTGCCACACATACAGCAGTCACGCTAAGATACATGCCCATGACCAACCATGTGCCAGAAGTCAATGATGCGCACGACACACTGTGAGCAACAACACACAACATGGGCCACACCCCCCGAGCACTGCAGTGATGAACATGGCACAGGGCAGCACGCACACCAAGGAGATGGGACAACTGCAATACGTTGGCTGGCACACAACCATCACTCACTCATAACGATGCGTCCAATGCCATGTCCAGTAATCACAACAGACAGCAAATATGCAGGCCATGTCAAGCATGCACACACCTCAAACCATGCACTGTCATGCTGCCACAACACATGTCACGTTCGGCACCCATGGCTCACAGCATGTACCCCAAAAGCATATTCCATCCCAAATGCGAATCTGGGGCATGGCCCCCATGTTGCCATATGCGTTCCTAAGCGTCCCATCTGAACACCAAAAGCAAAGTACAAACCAGACCCAGGATGGGCCAGGAGCCCGCATACACCAGAGTCACAATAAGTAGGGGCACAGCAACACATCCATCGGCATGGCCAATCCGTCCCATGCCACATGTGCACAGCACACAGTCCCATTGCCAAGCACACACAACTACAAATGGTACAGCCACACACACGCCTCCGGGAAACCCATGTACGAGATTGCACGAACTGTTAATGTCAGACGACAAATACATACTTCGCCAGGTGCAACACAATAACAAATCTCATTCTCTCCACAGGTGACGAACTGCTGGATGCTGGGGATGGAGACAGCAGCCAGCACAGCCAGCCTACAAGCCCCCAACGAGGACACACGGATGTGGAGGATCTGTCCTCCTCTTCGGACACGGACCACCAAGCAGGCCCATCTGGTGTGGCAGGGCCCAGCCGCTCCCCAGGACCCCTCCTACCCACCAACCCATCATCCAGGGCTGCTGAACATTCCCAGCCCCCTGCTGCCACTGTCGTTGCGGCCACACCCACGGTCATTGCGGCCACACCCACGGTCATTGCGGCCACTACCACTGCCGCAACCGCCACCATCGCCGCACCGACCACCACCGCCGCCACCACCACCACGTCTTCGCTGGCACCAGCCCCAGCGCAGGTGGTGGCCCGGCCGACTGGATCCACCCTGGGAGCCACAGCGAGGACCGTGGTGAGCAATGTGGCTAGTGGGCAGGCCGGTGGCAGCAGTACTGGTAGGAGGAGCAGGGTCAGGGAAACGCAAGTCTCCCTGGGAGCCATGCCCTGCCTCAAATGGCCAGAGTCCTTGGGGCCTATGAAGAGGCCCAAGAACAATGGGTCAGGTCTGCTTCAGACACGCGGGAGGTGCTGGGGGTGCTGAGGTCCATGGACGCCCGTATAGGTCAACTCGTGGACCTCATGGGCCAGTTGGTGGTGAGGTCACAGCCAGGGACAGCAGCTCCACCACCGCCACCACCTGCCGGGGCGCAGGGTCGTGCAGCTGCGTCCAGTTCCCCTGCGTCCACAGCCAGTGAGCACACCTCAACCACCAGCATGTCGCAAGCAGGCACCCCCCCTCGCAAACGTGGAAGGGGCCGTCCGAAGTGGAAACAGATCTCCTGGGAGGACTTCGCACGCTCCAGACGCAAGTGAGGCAGCCAGCCAGCCTTCCTTGACCACCCACTGCATTGACTTGGACTACGATCCCACTCCACACAGCCATCTGGATGGCATGTGTGTGTTGGACTATGGACATAGAACCAGTGGGTACACCCTGAGCATCACGCAGCCATGACCGACAGCTCATTGTCACTGCACGCACCACTTTTGTCATCACCTTACACACAATCACATGTCACAGTTTGAAATAAATGCACCTCTTACACAAACTGCTGTTTGTGCCCTGTGTTTTATTTGTACGGAATACAACGGCCACCTTGGGCGGAAAGGCACCTGATGCGTGGCATGGCAATGGAATCTGGAGGGCCTGTAGGGACCTAGGGGTGGGAGACAGAACAGGAGCACATTCAATGAGTGTGTCACACACCCATCACACAGTACATGTCAACAACTACAAGCAATGTACACACATCGCACAGAGCAATAGGGCACAATGCCACAGCCACCAACAGTGGCATACTACCCTGGCCATGGAGCGTTGACACACAGCACGCAGTGAACAAACGGCCACCCTGACACAGCACACACACACCTGCACAGATACAGCCACATCAGCCGTCGTACATGGACACTCACCGTCAAGTGAAGTAGCGGGCGATGAGCTGCTGCCGCACATTCCCAGCTTCCTCCTCTCCGCTGTCCTCCTCACTCGAGCTGTCCTGGTCTGCGGGCTGGGGCCCTGGTTGATCTCCGTCATCCACGATGAGGGGATCTGCTTCCGAATGGCCAGATTGTGCAGCATGCAGCACGCCACCACTATCTGGCACACCTTCTGTGGGGAGTACGCCAGTGCACCCCGGTGCGGTCCAGGCACCTGAACCTGGACTTGAGGAGGCCAAAGGTACGCTCGACCACACGTCTGGTCCTCCCATGTGCCTCATTGTAGCGATCGTCTGCTGGGGTGCGAGGATTCCTCAATGGACTGAGCAGCCATGCCCCATTCGGGTACGCAGAGTCACCTGGGTTTGAGGGACACAGAGAACCGTTGCTATTCCAACTGGACAGGGGACAGCATCGCACAACCAGCACGCTACACCACTCCACATACTCACCGACAATACAGCCACGATCCTGTTGCAGATTGGACATCAGTCGTGGCAAGATGCTGTTGCGCATTATGTGTGCGTCATGGGCCGAGCCTGGGAACTTTGCACACACGTGGGTGATCACCATGTCCGCAAGGCACACCACTTGCACATTCAGGGAGTGCGTGTGCTTCCTGTTGCGGTACAGGTGCTCAGTGGCCTGTGGTGGAACAAGGCCAACATGTGTGCAGTCAATGGCTCCAACGACGTGTGGGATTCTGCCAAGGGCATAGAATGCACCCTTCACTGCCGCCAATTCACGAGCCCTGGGGAAGCGGATGTACCTGTTTCGGTACAGCATCATGGCTGCCAGTACATCCCTCAGCACCTTGCTGAACATGGGCTGGGACATCCCTCCTCCACTGCCCACTGTGTGCTGGAATGACCCAGTGGCGAAGAAATGTATGGCGGCCATCACCTTAGCCGTGGGGGTGACAGCAGTCGGATACACCCTGCGGGGATGGAGATGGGGTTCTAACATGGCACACAGTCGATGCAGGGTTGGCCTGTCCAGCCGAAACTTCCTAATAACCTCTGTATCGTCCATGTCCACCAGCAATTGGTATGGGCGGTCAATGTTCGGTCTCCGCCTAGGGAAAATGGCAGAGGACACATGTCAAAGCAACACAACACATAGCAATTTCGCATACACATCCCTGACATCACTGAGCAAGCACATGAGCCACAGCCCAGCTGTCAAGCTGGGACGGCACGGCCACAATACACTTACACAGGTCTCCCAACAATGGCAATGGCTAGTGATACAAACCACTGCCATGTGCATGCACATGGGGATCTAGGCCCCAATGACTTGCGGGCGTGCTGATGGGGACTGACTGCATATTCGTCAAGCGGCAACGCCACGGCAACATGAATGTCTGCTGAGCATGGAACTGCTTCCGAGGCTGGATGAGTATGGCACACGACGACGACGATGTGGGCACAGGCTGAGCGGCCAAAACAAGTGGGACCGGTGGCACGAGGGGATATGAGACAGTAGTAGGTGTCAGCACTGCACCCTATGTACAGCACTGTACGGATCACACCTCCCGAAACATTGACAGGTGTCCACATTGACAGCCCCATGCCAAGACGGCTGTGTGCTTGCAGTCACACGTCACAGGTGAGAGGTTACATTGCACGTGCCAGGTGGCAGACGTACATAGTGGGAGCTGGCATGTGTGTGCATGTGTCTCCTGTTCAGGATCCACAAGATGGGCGCTGACTCTGTACTGACCATTGGACACAGCATGTTCCGTGGAAGGCTTGTGTGTGTGGGATGGTGGCACTGGATGTGCCTCCGTTGGGTGGGGGGCCATGCACAGGGCGGGTACGTCGATGATTGCGCATTGTTGGTCACGGTGGGTGCACCCACTAAGATGTGTTGCCCTGTGTTCAATTCCTATGTCCGCATGATGATGGACTGTAGATGTGGGCAGACTACACATTGGTCGATGTGCTGTCTATATGCATGTGCCCTCACACCAGGCACAGCTGCCCCTGCACATGTGACCCCTGCTGGACTCGCTGCTGGGTCTGTGGAGCTGATGCACCTACTGTGCGTGGGGCGGACAGCTCTCCTCACTTCCCTCATTGCGCATGTCATGACTTTGCCGCAGGTGACATGGATCATGGAGGGCCCACATGTACGCGTGGGTAGGCTACACATGATTGTTCACTGGTCGCCACCCCCAGTCAGTGTTTCGAATGGGAAGGTTGTCGTGCTGGTGGTATATTCGATGTGGCGGATGGGCGGGCCTAGTTGCGGGCCTACATTCCGGACATGGGGGTAGTTGGATTGGCGACTAGTTGCAGTACACACGGGACACGTCTCTTCCTTTCCACATCTGGGTCATCCCTTGTTCTCACTGACAGTGATACAGTCATCTTCGCCCCAGCCCTCATGTCCTCCCCTCGCTCCCCCAATATGCATGTGCACCTGCGAGGCTAGCGCTTGCACAGGCAGCCCCAAGCTCGCACCAGAGAGGGCAAGGAGTGTATGTGTGGGTCCAGTTGCACGAGTGGGCTGTCTCAGGGTATGATGTGTTGCGGGACGCCGTCCACCTGCGTGGTGCCCCAAATGGAGACCCGGCCTGCATGGACTATGCATCACAGTCTTCGCCTTCCGGATCCGCCACCTGCGACACCCAGTGGCTGTGGCTGCCCTTGCGGCCAGGCCGCGTCCGTCTGTGACTGATGGCCCACACATTCACTCTTTGGCCTCTCTGGGGAGGGCTCGGGGTGGTGGCGCACGCGCTTGCACCTAGTCGCAATGGCATGTGGCGTGGTTGGTATAATGGGCAATGGATGGGATGGTGCGAGCCACCTCCCGTGACGTCAGTGCTGCTCGTGCTGTGGTGCGTCCCCCTACACTTCCATTTGACTTGTGCCATGCTAGACGTTGAGGTTCTATTGCCTGCGTGATATGACCAGGAGGAGCGCGAGGAGACCTCTCACACACCATGCTCCACTGCCATCCCGTGCCCTGTATCGCCTGTGCGGATTGACTATGTTGGGGTTACACCTGGTCGACTGGGGCTGTGTGTGCCTTGTCAAGGGGCATGGCGGGCGCACAACAGGATCCAGCTTGTCCACAGAGGGTGGGCTGAGGTGCGCCTGGTACCGCTTTGTACGTGTGCCCGGCTGCTGTGCACACACGTGTTCACTCCCCCGACAGGTGTCCTCTCACAATGCCCAGGGAAGCGGTGGTGTACTGTTCATGACCCCTCCCAACACGGCGTGCTCCAACTTGGCATGTGCGCATCTACCCGTCACACCCACCCACCTGAGCACTGCGTCCATACGACTTCACACGACACATGTGTGTCTTCCAAAGTTGTGCTACTCATTTGCGTTGACATCCAATACCAGTGGACTACATGGTCATGTCACGACTGCCGTGTACTTCACATTCTCTCATCCTCTCTCATTCGTACTTGTGAAATGAGTCAGCGGAGACAGTTTTGGTTTCAAACATTATATTGAGTCTTCTGTCCTCTGTGATGCAGTATAGTGGACACTACTGGCAGCGGAATACATGTGGAGGATATACTGAGCATGATTTCAAATGGGATAGGGTGTGGGGTTACATGTGACTGGCTGTTGCATGTGGGATGTGGGCTTCAGAGTTACATCTGCTTGGCCAAGGCTGTGCTAATGTACATTTACGTATAGCTGCGGAGCTGCGGACTTTGACACAGACGGTATACATGTAGCCTACCAGACCGCTTGGCATCATGGGCACAGTCCATCTCAGTTCCATGTGACAGGTTTGCTGCGGTTGTTCCTCATGCACGCGTGCATGTGAGATGACATCAGGGCATGTGCTTGCGTGCATGCAGCGGCGTGCCACTTGTTGTTGCACTGTGGTGGTTACTGGACATGTCACAGTCACTGGGGTCGTGTTGTTGTTGTATGCACTTGTCGTCCATGCAAAGGTCCTGGTATGGGATTCCCGGGGCGGGGGTGGGAGGGGTGCAGCACCCACAGACTCCAGGCAACCTATTCATGTCCACTGAGCGGTGTGTGTGTCCATGTGCGCTGGATCCATGTCGTGTCCTGGTTGTTCGTGCAGTTCCGTCCATGTGGGTGCGATACACAGAGCCCATGCCACTGCCTCCCACGATGCATGCGGTGTTCCTGGATGTGATGGGGAACAGTGTGCATGTCCCGGTCATATCCGATGTCATGGCGATGTCGTTGATGGTGTGGTTACAGTTGCCGGTCGTTTGGTATGGCTGTTGTGGTGGTGACTGGCCAGTCCGTGCGGAAGCTAAGCATGGGTGCGGGGTTGGACATCATAGGTCAATCGGGGAACCTGCGTTGTGGTCCGACGAATTTACAGGTTGTCAGGTATGCGATGCCGTCCAGCAGGGCTTCCATGTCATTGGTGGTGTACATGTTTGCCAGCCAATGTAGCGGATGGTGGCTGTCAAGGTGTTGTTCGTAAGTTGTCCCTTGGAGGACCATGATGGGGCATGATGGGTGACATTCGATGTAGCTGTTCTCGATGATCCGTCGTGTGGAGGCACAGTGGTCCCATTTCAGTGCGGGTGCGATGTTGGCCACATACGCCATGCCCCCATAGGCAGAGCAGGCCCTGTCGTGTGCGTCCAGAGGGAGGAGTAGTGGTAGCAGGTCCGCCTTCAGACATGCCGGGTTGGAGAGGCATATCTCCACGGGATGCTGGTAGGGACACCTCCGACAGTAGAAGACGGGCATGACGCAGCTGAACAATGTGATGCGGTAAGTCAGTCGGTAACTTACGTTCAGCAGGGACAGGAGATCGCATCCCAATATATGAAACAGGTTGGTTTTGTACAGCTTGAGCTGTTCGGCGTAGTTGGGTAGGTGTGTTGCGGTTGCCATTTCGCAGCGGTGCGTTGTGGTGGCGTGCTCCGGCTGTGTGTGCAGTCTACAATGTGCACGCTCCGAGGTTGCTGTGAGCTCTGTGTAGTCGTAGGGAGACAGGACTTGTGTTCTGTTGGCTTGTTTGGAGGACACGGGCCCTCATCCCACATGCTTCTCAGACAGTTCAAGGTCAGTGATGTGTGACTCCTTCCAATTAACTTGCATGTGGCCGACATGGGGGAGTGTTTTCTTCTTTCTTCCCCGTCCGTTGTGTGCTTCTGTGATATGCGCTATCTGCCCTGTGGTCGGTCTCCTCGGCATGCCTGTGTTGGTCTATTCTTGGACAATGGCTGTATTCACCGGCTTCTGTCGTAGGGCTGTGGTTTCGGAGTTGGAATGGAAGGTCATTCAGTGCTGTCTGCTCTCCCTTCTGTGGGCGGCAGGCTGCCTTTCCGCTCTGCGTTGGGCCTTGTGTGTGAATGTTATTCTTGGGCCACCTGTTGTCGGTCCCCGGGCTCTTTGGTGTTCCGTTTTATATGTCTTGTTCATATGTGCAGGGTGGTATGGGTGTTTCAGTGTGGTACTGGCGTTCCTCTTCCCGAAGGGGCCCTGCTTCTCCTAGTTGGTGTTGCCGCCGCTGTGTGCTACGCCATGTTTGTTACACTGGGGTGTGTCCTGCTGTTGCGTGACTTCACTGACATGTGTGCGTCGGTTGTGTGGCGTTGGGTGTTGTCCGTGAATTGGGCGTTGGGGACATGTCTGTGGCAGGCCTGTCACGTGTCATGTGCATTCGGGGTGGGGCTGATGTGTGTGCTGCTTGGTTGTGTCCCTGTGTCTGTGTGCGACACATGCATGGCGCTGCGGTTGGCCTCTGCGTTGTGCGCATGTGTGGCGGCGTCATCGCCGCTTTGGGGCCGTGACGGGGTGGTTGGTTCCTAGTCCCAGGTGGTGTGTACACATGTGTTACGCGATGTTACGATTTGGCCTGTGTGTCATATGTGGATGCAATGGTGGATGTGTAGTGTACACGCGCTGGTGGGGGTTGTCCGCTTTTTCCGCCCTTGCACTGTGTGCGCTGTTTGCGTGCACTTGTTGTGTGTGTGCCTACCTGCATCTCCGCGGTACGTTGCGTCCTTGGTGGTGCATCAGCAGGAGCATGGGGAGGGCCTGCAGTGCTGGATTCATGCTCAGGGGAGCCGCTTCTTCGTTGTCCGTGCTCGGCGTCTGTGTTACCGCTTCGGTTTGTCGTACGGTATCTCTTAGCCGTGGGAGCCGTTTGTTTGCGGCATCGTAATTTATACGCCGGGCGGGACGTGATTTCGTCGGACGGTGTGTGTCAGTTGGGCTGCGCCGCTACGTGTATGGGCGCACTTTGATGGTGGACGGTGTTGCTGGCTTGCCGGCGGTGTTTGGCCTTCTTTTCGCATCGTAATTGGGCGGGCGTGTGGACTGCTGCGTGCCGGCGGTAACTGGTGGTTTTTGCATCCGCCAGCACGGCGGTTGTGCTTCCGCCCGCCATCGTAATGAGCCCCTAAGTGTTCTAAATTCTCTATGTTTATACTTGCTATTTTTGTTTGGGCCTTGTATTTTGTAACCGCTCAATGTTGTTTTGGGTCATTTGGTTGAAGGGAAGCTCGCGGTTGGGAGCTGGTGCACGTCGCTAAAGTTAAGGTTTGTTTTCTTTGTTTTAAATAAGTTATAAATGTATTTTGAACAGATAGTGTTTAGTGTGTTTAGACATTTATTAGTGATAGTAGGCACTGTTATATGTTATATTTACGTATTGTTTGTTTCGGTAGTTTTAACATAATTGAGGCCTGTTTAGAGAGTTAGAAATACGGTGTTTAATGTGTCTTTTATTTAAATTTAAAGTTAGTAGTAATGTTATTAAGGGGGTCATTAGGATAGTGGGCGGATCACCACCGCCCGTATGACGGTGGCGATCCGCCCGCTATTTTCCACCGCCCGCCTAACATTTCCCCACCGCCATATTACGATGGCGGTGGGGACCCAGGCGGACGGAAAGACCGTCCGCCAGTTTTCCGCCTGTAGGCAATCCGCCCGATTGCCTACCGGGCGGAAAAGGCCTGCAATATGGTGGTGGTGCCTTGCAGGCACCGCCATCCATATTACAATGGGTGGCGGTGCTGGGCTTTCCATGGCGGTGACTCCGCCATGGACAGCCAGGTGGATTCCACTTACGGGGGCCCGTTGCGGGCCCCCAGGGTATTGGGGGGTGCACATGGGGGGTACCTATGGTACCCACCTGCATTGTCATGGACATGGTGGCAGGCACCTCGCGGTGCCTGTCACCTTGTGCATGATGATGCACACAGTGCATTCCTAGCATTGTGGCGGGTAGTGCTGTGAGCACCGCCCGACACAATGCTGGGAATGGAGGATGCCACCGCCACACTACCACCACCCCCCCACTACCCCAACCCCCCATCCACTCTCCCCTCACCACTACCACCACCACCACCACCACCACCCCCCCAACACCACTACCCCAACCCCCCATCCACTCTCCCCTCACCACTACCACCACCACCACCACCCCCCCAACACCACTACCCCAACCCATCCACTCTCCCCTCACCACTACCACCACCACCACCACCACCCCCCCAACACCACTACCCCAACCCCCCCATCCACCCCCCCTCACCACTACCACCACCACCACCCCCACCCCACCCCCCTCACCACTACCACCACCACCACCGTCACCATGCCCCCCAAGAAGAATCCAAAGTTCACAGATAGTGAGTTGACAGTGTTGGTAGATGAAATCATCAGAGTAGAGCCACATTTGTTTGGCACATTGGTACAAAAGACCCCCATGTCCCAGAAAGCCAAGATGTGGGAGAGGATCGTCAACAAGGTGAACGCACAAGCACCTTGTTTGCGCACAAAGGACGACTGCCAGAACAGGTGGTATGACTTGCGCAGGAGGGCCAAGAAGCTGCTGGAGAAGGACCATCAGCTCAGCCAGCACACCGGCAGTGGCCCTCCTGCCAAACCCGTTTCCTTCCGGTCCTGGGAGGAGAAGGTGCAGGCCATCTTACCACCGGAGAGCATACATGGTCTGACTGACATCCCAGAGCCTGGTGAGTACACAAATAAGATACTCAAGATTGTGGGGCCATGTACACATATCACCGTCAAGGGGAAAGGCAAAACAACTTCCGTTAACAAAGCCACAGTAACACAAACAAAGTCATCCCTACAGGCATATGCCTGGCGCGGCAACACAACACCTGCTATCTCATACCAACATTGAACTATGTCATCACGTGTACAAACCTAGCAAAACATAGAGCAACTCAGTGCCACAAAACCCCAACAGACACTGCCCCACAGTCTGCCACCACTGTCACACCACCTCACAGGGAACCTGACCCACAGGAAGGAAGCTCGGGGATGTTGGGGAAGTCAGTGTAGCAAAAAGCATGATGGGAGTTGTAGTCACAGCCAATAGTCCCCCTCACAAATGGACCATCAACACCACTCTTAACCATGTGCACCTCACAGGCAGTGGAAATGTACCCTCAAGATGGCTGACACTGGGTCCTGCTGTGGGGAGCACAAGGCCCTGAATGGGTTTGTGCACAAACAAAATGCAGGACCCCGCTGCCTGACATCCTGAAAGTCAACTACCACTCCCTGCAAGGGAAGCATACACAATAGTGGCCCATCTGGCCATGGAGGGAGAAGCACTGCCAGCCCTGACCATGCCCACCACCATGTGCTGTCACACACCCCTCAACACAAACTCCACACAACTCACCTGGGAGAAGGCATTTACCCACACTCCATGCAAACATCACCCAAAGACCCACCATACTGGCTACTGCTGTGTGACGTACAGGGACTGTTGCTACTTGTGTACAACCACCACTACACCACTGACTCACAACCTCAACATCAACCCACACTCACCGCCATTGAAGCATGTCTCTGTGTGAATTGCCTGGCCCCTGGGGGAGGAGGAGGTACTGCAATGACACTGAAAACCATTGAGGCAGCTGCAAATCACATCTTCCCAGCCAAAACTAACAGCACTTCTGGGAACACTCACTGCCAAACCAAAGAGCAGGGCAAGATGGCTGACATATGTATCCAATGTAAGAGTAGGCTGCTAGTCACACCCACGCATCGACCAACCCAATCACAGTCACACTGCCAGCTATTGCAAATGTACCTTTGCACTCAACTTCCGGGGATGCAGTGTCCCAGGGACCCCCCCTGTGCTGGACGGGTAGGCGCAGCTTGTAGTTGACAAGTGCTGAAATGCAGACATACCACAGAGATCTAAACACAGAGCAACTCACATACACAGCAGTGACAGGGGACACCTGACTGACTACAATGGACCTACCAACATCCCTCACACTGTAGCATGCTGACATACACTCAAACTCCCGTTGTGAGCCACATGACACGCAGACATTGTCCAGTATTGTAGGCATCATCCACACCACACAGCACTCACTGACATGGACACTGTGGACACAAGGACTAACATGGGCTGCACTGGAGCAGGCATGCAACTCACAGCTGAAGCAACCGAACACACACCTCTGGTCACGACTCTGGTAAAGAAAGACAGCCGCAGCGAACAGTCCATACCACCATGGAGGACATTGACATCACAAAGCATGTGAGCAACCACAAAACTCAGACACAACTCCATTAGCAACAGTGACACCATCACCTGTGTGAAATGGGATGTGGACTGGGGACACAGACAACACAGAAGAGAACATCAGGACAACCCGGGCATGCTGGACTGTGACCAGGTTGTGCAGACACACTAATGTGATGCACATTGACTGACACAAACTGGCATTACACATGCCCCAAACATAGATCACAAGCTAGGTGCCTTTGCAAGGATGCCAGTGTCAAAGCACATATGTTGACAGGGATGAAACACCTGTGTCAGGCATGTGACAGCACCAGAGTAGGAATGGCACAGTACAGTCTAGCGTGCAATGAAGATGCCAGGCAGGCAGACAGCTAGACTTGACAACCAAAATGCCTCAGGGTGTCAGGTGAATGCACCACACAAATGGAAATCTCTGTCAGTGACAAAGTAGGATGATGCAATGGACAGGCATGCAACACCAATCACAGTGGCCAATGTCATGTGTACGAATACATCACTAACATTGTGTCTTCCTTCCAAACACAGGGGCAGATGTGGACTCATCCACAGATGAGGAAGAGTCCCAGTCCCAGGCTCTGGTGGACCCACCTGGCTCCGGTGGTGCACAGTCTCACCCCTCGTCGGACGACAACCAAGCTGGCCCCTCCGGTCTTGGCCCTCATGCAGCCCCTCGGCAACATTCACCTGCCCCCCTTGCAACCACCCCTGCAACTACTGATACACCACAAGCCACCCTTGCCAACACGGACAGACCTACCAAACCATCAGACGGCACAGGGTCACAGGGCACCAGGGCACCTGACAACAGCAACAACATTCAAGGTGGCCCTGTGACACCTGTGCGGGACACCACAGGTGCTGGCTGTGTGGCAAGGGGTGGTGGGAGGGGTGGGAGGCCGAGCAGAGGCTCCGCTGAGGGTGCGGGGCTGCAGGATAACACCCACCTGGGACGCATCATGGCTGCGTACCAGGAGAGCACCGGAGGGTTCAGCCAGGTAGTGGGGATCCTCACGGACATCAAAGAACAGCAGGCTGCCCACCATGCCCGCTTGGACTCCCACATGTCCCGTGTTGAGACACACTTGTCAAACATGGGGTCCAAGCGGGATACCATGGAAGACATAGCAGTGGTGCACCGGGAAATGTTGACCTGCCTCCGCCAGATCAGCACCAACTTGAGGCCACCTCCCTGTGCGACGACTACATCTCGGGCAACAACATCTGCCACTGCCACAGTGAGTGAGGGGGGGTCTGGCGGAGGCCCACGTGCACGGCAGCAGCCTGCAGGTGAGGCTCCCCCTGAGAAGAAGAAGAGGGGTCGTCCGGTGAAGGACAAGTGAGACGAAGATGGCCATGCACATCCCCCAGGAACGCAACACCTGTTCTGGACAGTGTCCTTTGTGTGCAAACCGTTCACCTTGTCGTACGACATCGTACTCCCCACATGACATGGAGGGTCTGAGTTGGAACTATGTGCCTAACGACTGTGGACTGTACTCTAGACATTTCATCTACCAACACTTCTAACTTGTTATCTGTGAACTTTGGATTCTAAAGCCAATGGACAGCACTCCCAATCCTGAGCACCATCCCCACTTGTGTGCTAATAAATTCACCTAAACACAAGACGTGACTCTGTGGTGATTAAGAGGTTGTCAGTGGCATGTAGATCTGGATGTGCTGAAGAACACTGTGCATGCAAACCTGTACTGTGATGAGAACACTGTCATGTCAGTCAGGCCAATGTGCCACATATGTGGGAGACACACCACCAGGTCTACTTAACACATGCTCACCACGTCCAACCAATTCATTGCCAACATCAATGTTGACAGGCAAGCCTGTGGTATGCACAAACTACACACCCATCCTGAGTCAGTGGTGACAGGCCCACAAGTGTAGTACGTCAATGTCAGTCTGATGTGTAGGCACAAACAACACACATCAGAAGGTGCAGCACAGTTTATTGTCAGGCAATTGCAACATGTCCCTTACTACACACATGCAAGCTAGCAACACCTGACAGTGGGCACACGGTCACCAAGTGGATAACTACGGAAGTCCTGGGGTGCCTGGCACATCACTCGTAGGGACACTAACGACTCCATCCTGGCAGTGGAGTATGGGTATCAGGGGTCTCAGTACACCAAACAACAGCCACAGTACCCTGTGAAGGACAGACGGAAACACAATTGTTAACACTGCATGACGCCATACAACTGCAACACACATGGCAAACACAAATCACAGACTACACCACCCCAAAATACTAATCATCACACAACTGGTGGGGAGTACAGGTAAACTGGATGGACACATCACTGGAGGCATCCACACAAGTAGCACATAGCCACACGCAAGGTGCACCACACACACAAAACATGCACACACAACACATTGACAACACATCACTGTATACTCACATTCAGGAGAAGAAGTTGTTGATGAGCTGTGTGCGGACATCCTCCGCAGCCTCATCATCGCTACTGGCATCCTGGCCCAGGCCAGGATCCTCCACAGGTGGCGGGTGTTGGTCATTGTCATCCTGGATGAGGGGCAACTCCCTTCGCACTGCCATATTGTGCAGCATGCATGCTACGATGATGATCCGGCACACCTTAGCAGGGGCATATGGGAGGGCACCTCCTGTCTTGTCTAAACACAGGAAGCGGCTCTTCAGGAGTCCAAATGTCCGCTCTATCACCCTCCTGGTACGACCATGTGCCTGGTTGTAGCGCATCTCGGCTTGTGTCACAGGGTTCCTCAGGGGTGTGAGCAACCATGGCATGTTGGGATATCCAGAGTCACCTACATACAGACACATGCACATTAGAGGAGTTGGAGAAAAACAGGTAGCAAAAACTGGCAGGCACACACAATGAGGAAAAGTCAGTACACACCAACAAGCCAGGCACGTTGATTCTGCATCCGTGACATCAGTCTAGGGACGCGACTACTCCTCATCGCATAGGCATCATGCGCAGACCCAGGGAAACGGGCACACACATGGGAGATGGTCATGTCCGCCACACAAACCACCAGAGCATTGATGGAATGGAAATGCTTGCGGTTCCTGGATGGCAGCTCATGTGCCTGTGGTGGCACCAAAGCCACATGTGTCCCGTCAATGGAGCCAATGACATTTGGCATCCTCCCCAGGGCATAGAAGTCACCCTTTATGTCTGCAAGTCATTGGGGCGTGGGGAAATAGATGTACAGGTCCAGGAAATGTAACATGGCCTCCAACACATCCCGAAGCACCCGACTGAACATCGTCTGCGACATCCCTCCAGCAGAAGCCACAGTGTGCTGGAAGGTACCCGTCGCAAAGAAATGAAGGGCTGCCATCACCTTCACCTTGGGGATCAGTGCCGTCGGGTATGGCCGACCAGGTTGCAGGTGTGGGCCCAACTGCCCTGCCAACTCCTCAATCACTGCCCTGGTGAAACGGTACTTTCTGATGGACTCACGTTCCACCATCGTTGCCAGGTCCGGGAATGGCCTAGGTACATTTGGGGCCCTGCAGTACAGACAGAAACAAAGGATGAAGGCACACCCTCCAGCCATGTCACAAAGCCACAGCAACACAGCCCATCATGAACAAACACATCACACAATGAGCTGAGGTGGTTGCCACAGGTTACAGACACATATGTCCCATACATGGCATCAATGCACATTGAAGCTCAAGATGTGTACATGACAGGTCCCCTGTTGTGCCATGACAAAGCAATGGGCCCTAGCACAGTACATCTGCCCTGTTGCCACCTACCACACAAAGCCCACAGTGGCTAGCGAGTACAGATATCTTCTCCACATCACAGCTCCCTGACTGAGTGTTACACAGGCATGAAGTGACGTATCGTTGACATAACACACAACAAGCATGTTAGCCACAGCCCATGTGCCCTGTCGCCAGAGGAGGACATATGTAGGTGTCTGTGCCACCCCCACACAACAACACTGTGCTTGTACAAACCAATGGGATGTGTGGATCGGCTCACATTGGATCACTGACAGATCACACCACATGCACACAGATAGTGTATGTACATCACAATGTCGACACTGGTTCACCCTGCGTTGAACCTACAAACACTGATGAGACAGGGTACATGTGACACGACACACACGCACATCCTGGCTGGGACTGTGTCCATTGGCAATGTCCTGGACTGCATTGCTGCACCCCCTGTGGCAATGGGCACACCACACATGTATGTGTCCACCCACATCCGTGTCCAGCCTGGGAGTGCTTGTCAACAAGTGGCACACGACGAAACACATCTTGTGCCCCAGACACACACATAAGAGGCAGCCACACATGACTAAGGACACACTGTGGCACAGGCAGTGGTGCCATTGGTGTGCCCCATAGTCCCTAGCTAGTGACAGAGGATGGCATCTGTCAGGAATTGACAGCAAGGCTGACCGACACGTTCAATGTCCCCAAAACGCGCACGTCTGGGCCAAACATTACAATGGCGACGGACGCGTGTGACGCGTCGATCGTGTATGGACTGAGCCGCACGTATGTCTTGCCCATTGAATCTGATGGAGACGGGTGTGTGTTGCCATTCAAAATCCGCGTAGTACAGTCAGTTTCCGAGCCCTGCACCCTCATTGGCTATGAGCTGTCATGGTGATGGACGCGGATTTTAAATTTGAACGAGGCGTGTGCAGGAAATTCAGTTGGAGTCGTACTACATTGTTGCAATTGCCAGTGTGTCATGGAGGTGATGTTTTAAACGATGCTGAAGGCGTGTACGAGTCGTGCTATCCCATGGATTGGCCAAATTCATAGGATGCTACCTTTTTGGACCTATCCCTTTGTACCCCAGGGCAGACATGCCTCCACAGCACAGATATAAGGCTGCCTGGCCCCCAGAGAACCCACTTGCCTGCACCACATGCTACTGGAGCACATCACTCTCATCACTGCTGCTGTCTCTGCTTCCTCTGGCTTCAAGGATGGCACGTACTGTGGAGAGGGCACCAGCCTTCAGTGAGGAGGAGAACCAGGCCCTGCTGGACGGGCTCCTGCCGCAGTACACCAAGCTCTATGGGAAACCAGGGGAGCAGGTGAGTGTGCTGTCCACTGCTTTGCTAATTGCTACTGGTCTGACCAGCAGCAGCATTAGTGTGTACACCAGTGGCTTGGTTGCCCACTGAGTACTGCTCTTGACACAAATGGGGCACCCACATTACTGCACAGTTACAGTGCAGTGCAAGGTGGATTGTCACTAGGTACCCTTCCCAGGCTATGTCTCAAAGTTGTGAGTGCTGGACACCGGTCCCTCATCCATAGTTGCGCCACCTGTGTACCTCATTAGCCTTGCTGATGCCCACATGTATGACTGCCTGTGTGTTGCACTAATATGTTGCAAGTGTAGTAATGTCCTTTGCACTTTGTCATCCTCACAGGTTGTTGCCCAGAAGAAACATGAGATCTGGAGGAGCATCGTCCGGGCGGTGAGATCCGTGGGGGTCTACAAGCGCCGGATCCGCAACTGCCAGAAGAGGTGGCAGGACCTTCGGGGCTGGACCCGGAGGATCGCACGGGTCCAGCTGAGGCTGTCGCCTCCTCGCAGGAGGGGCGGACACCGGACCCTGACCCCCACATGCTCCGGATCCTGGCGGTGGTGTTCCCGGACCTGGATGGGCAGCTGAAGGCCAGACAGCAGCAAGGAGGGGGTAAGTACATGACTGCACTGTGTGCTGTTTCTGACATGCTGTGTGCCCCCCTCTGGCCTGGTAACAGTTCAACAGTACATTGTTCAGATAGTCCAGGACCCATGTCCCTCTCTGGTGACTTGCCCCCTTCTCATCTGTTTGCCAGGTGTGGCTTTTTCTGTCTGGGCATAGTGTCACGTGGAAACTGTGCCCTTACATTTGAAGGTGCATGAGATGTGGGCCAGCATTGCTTCAGGGGACTCAGTGTTGGGCTTCAAGGGTGGGACCATTGTACATTACATGCCAGGGTCCTGGTATATATCTGCATGTACTCCGGTCATGTGGCCAATTGGCAGCTCGGGCTCACCACATGTGCCTGGGGCATTTGGCACACACCCATGCTGCTGGTGGTGAAAATGTTGGGGCCTCTGGAGCATGTATCTCAAGTGTGTCACACATGCATAGCCACCTGCCTACTGTCCATGGCTGTCACCTGTTCCACGTGGAGCAGGACAGTCATGGCTAGTCCAGGGCATGCAACAGTCTGTACTCCCACTCCCGTGTCTCGGTTGGCACTTTGTGCCAGGTGAACAGTTCCCTCAGGTGTCTGCCCCTGTGTCATTGTGCTGTGGCACCATTGTCAGGCCCACTGGTGTGTACATGGGTTTGGGGTCAGCATGCAATCTGAGATGTGCCCATGTGAGACAATACCTCTGTGACATGTAGGGATGTGATGACTTGACTGTGCACAATGGTGCCTGCAACTGGGTAGTTCCAGCAGCTGGGTGTCATTCACAGCAGAGTGCGAGTTGCTCAGCTTCAGAGTGCCCTGTCCCATGTCTCTCATGCGTCCAATGGGTCTGGGGTGGGCACATCAGAGTCCAGACAATGTTGTTTTCTGTGGATGGTCATGTGTAGTTGTCAGCTACAGAGTTTGCAGGCCCCATGCCCTCGGAATGTGACACAGTGGTGACAGTTGTTGTCAGGCTGCCCTGCCCCCTGTGACTGGAGACTGTGATGTATGATCTCACAGGCATGGCTGAGCCATGGGACTACACTACCTAGGGGTGATCCTGCAGGAGTGTGTCATGTGCCAAGGAATGCAGGACTTGCGGGGCTCAGGATGCCTGGTGCATGAACTCAGCCCCAGCCTCTCAGATACAACACTGGCCATCCCTACGTCCAGGCAAATGTACAGATCCATAGGCAGCAGATGTGATGTGTGCATGTTGACAGACCACTACGTATTTTCAGGTCTTGTCAACTAATGGGTAGGTGGTGCATGTGTTCGCAGTGGGGTGTAGGGATCCTACATGCGCAAGACAGATGGGTGCAAGGGCAGGAGGGATGTGAATGCCATGCTTGACTCTCAGACTGACCATTGGCCTATGCAAATTTGTGTGAGCACTCCTAGCAATGTTCAACTGATTGATGCCCGCACTTGGCCACTGATGTGCTGTACTTTCTGTGGTGTGTGTGGTCAGTGCAGAGGACTAATGTGTTTTTATTTTATTTTTCCTGTGCAGATACAGACATGGACACAGAAGGAGACCGCTCCATGGACCAGGGGAGCCAGAGAGCCAGACTGGATCGGAATTTGAGGAGTTGGAGGGACCCAGTGGCACGGAGGGCGAGGGGAGTGAGTCTGTGGACTCCTCGGCAAACACCACCACAGCTGAGGACCACAGCAGCTGTGACGAGGACTCCCTTGTGGAGGCGGGTGGCAGCAGCCACCATCCAACACCTGTTGAGGTTGTCCCCGCCCCCACCATCACTGCCCTCCCCATGGCTCCCACATCTAAGGTCCGTGGAGGCGCCCGTGTTCATGGGCATGTCTCCTTCCAGTCAGGCACCACACCCCCTACCCCTGTGTCCCCTGCTGCCCTGAGTGAGGAGTCTGTCGACCTGCTGCGGCAGATCCATGTGGGGCAGACATCCATGCTGCGTGTCTTCCATGTGCACACGGGTCTGTTGAACCAGCTGGTGTCGTACATGGAGGGCATGTCATCGGCCATGTCTGCCCTACAGAGGACCAGTCAGGGCATGGCCTCCTCACTGACGGCAGCAGTGTCCCTCCTCCAGCAGTCCCTCCCCCTCCTGCCCCTGCCCCATCCCCTGATCCCAGCACCCTACCTGTCCAACTCACACACACACCTGCACCGTCATTGCACACAACAGACCGAGGCAGTACACACACACCCAAGCCAAAGTCTAAACATGCACGCACGCATACTCAGGGGACTGAACATACACTCACCGGGGATGAATCAGACACACACACACATCCACAGGCACTCCACAGTCCTCCGATGCCTCTCCCTCCACAGCCCCTTCCACTGCCTCAGCTGCATCCCCAGCTGCAAAGAAGCTCTTCCTGGTTGACCTCGGACTCTTCCCCACTCATCCATCCACACCAGCACACAAGGGGAAGAGGAGGTCCAGCCACACAGAGGGAGTGTCCCTCGCCCCCAGACACCCTCCCCAGGCGCAGGCAGGCTGAGACCCCACGCCGCAGGTCCCCCCGCACCCGGAAGAGCAAGACCCCAACACCGGCCCAACGCTCCACCAGACAGTCTCCACCCGCCATCCCCCAGGCTCCCACTCCACAGGTCCCACCACCACACCCTGCCCCAGGTTCAACCACCCACCGCTACCGCATCCCCAAGATGCTCAGGCCTTCCCCCCCTGCCTCTTGCTCTTCCACCACCCCACACCCCTCTCAGCCTGTGTGTGGCACTGCTGTGGAGGGCGTGTCCTCCCCCTCCGTCCTGCCCACATCACCGGATCCACTTTCTGCTCCCCTGGGGATGGGCACTGCAGTGGAGTCTATGCCCTCCCGGTCTGACTTGGGCACTGCAGTGGGTTCCCTGTCCACTCCCTCTGACCTGCCCACTGCAGTTGTGCCGGCACCCACTGCTCCTGACTTGTGCCCCCAGTTGTGCCGGCACCCACTGCTCCTGACTTGTGCCCCCAGTTGTGCCGGCACCCACCCTGTCAGACCCCTCCACTGCAGCTGCCGCTCCTGCACCCACCACCCCTTCCCTGTCTGTTTCTGTTGATCCATGATCCTGTACCTGCGGTGCCTGGCTGGCCTCTATGTATGCCCCTCCCAGGGGTATGTCCCCTTCCGGTAGCAGTGCAGGCAAGCCAAATGTGGCATTTGGACACTTGACCCTGTTGGGTCTGTTTATGGACTGGCCATAGGCCTTCATGGTTTTCTTCTTGATTTTCCATTTAAAGAAAACTAGGCTGAATAAAAGCTCCTTTTTGTTCACTAGTGGTTTTGCTTCAGATGTACATGATGTTGATGATGCTTGACATGCCCTTGCTCCAGTGATGGTGTAGTTCATGGCTGGAAAATGTAGTGTCACTGTGCTGGAGCCCACGTGTGCCATGGGGGTTATGTCCTATTGGGTTGTGTATCCATGTCATCCTTTGCAGCAATCTGAGGGGGTCATGATTATGGTCTTTGGAAATGTGTTATCCATCTTTTGTTAGCAATGTCTCATCAGTGTCTTACACACATGCACACCTGTTGGCCTTAGCATGGTTCAATTGGCCCATTTCACTGACTGTGTGGCCATCTCCAATGGACATGCAAGTGTAGGCATCTATGTGGATGGACTCATCTGTGTCCTCAGTGCTACTTCATCTACATGTGTGTTGACTCTGTGCAGTTGACTCAGGGGACCCTCCCGTGCCCAGGCTGCTGTTACCAGGGCCACCAATGTGTGGTATGTGTTGGCTGTGTGACAAAGTATACTGCTGACATGCTGGTGGCCTGCATGGATGACATATGGCACAGCTTTCCTTCCACAGGAGTGGAGTCCCCTCATGTCAGTGTGTTGTTGGGCGACATTGGCTGGGCCCATGGTGTGTGTTGTGTGGGCATCTTTGTGTGTTTTCCCTTCCCTTTGGCTACACAGGCTGGGTACCCTGATGATGTTTCTGTTGGTGATGCTTGCTGAGTTGTCCTATGTTCACCCAACATCTTCACCCTTGGTTCCCTGGGATGTGGGTGCATGGCACACTAGTGCTCATCAAGGTGTTGTGCCTAGGTGTGTTTGTTGTATGGGCTGGGTATGTGGGCAGACACAGATGGGACACAGTCGGTTTTCCCCTAGGCCCTTTTTGGTTTCCACTTTCATGTAGTGTTGCCTATGTGGTATGTGTCTGTGATTGGAACACATGTGTGTGCCTGCTCCCACTCCTCATGTTCAGAGGTGCAATGTTGGAAGGTGTCAACATGTGTTCTTTGTGGGTCTCCTTGGGTGCGTCATTGCCCTGGGACTGTGACAGGGATCCCAGCTAATCTTGTGTATTGGTAGTCAGGGCCATGTTCCGCATACTGTGCATTGTGTCAGACATCCACAAGGGATGTTGAGTGTCCTTTGTGTGATGTGTTTGTTCACCTTAGCTGCCCCCCACCAGCCCTGGGATTGTCATGTGGTCTTCTGCTGTATCAGCGGTCCCTGTGGTGTTGGCTGATGCACCTTGATACAGGTCAAGGTGTGTGGTGTTCTGAGTGGTGTGATGAGGGTCATGACTTGTATAGTCCCCTATCACCATGTTGTCCTAGTATTGCAGGCCATGTCCAGGGCTTTGTATTTGTGTGGGTCTGATGGAAGTTTGTGTGTGTGGTCAGCTGCCCAAGGTGGCACAGGTGGGTGTGCTGCACAGTATGTGCCACATCTACCTTGGTCGTCAGAGTGGCCTTCTCATGCAGTCCTGTGTGACCCCAATGTAGTGTCCCTGGCTGTGGTGCTTCAGTGGGTCTGTCTCTGGCTCTGTTGGTTGTTGATAATTGCAGCTTGTGTCAGCTATGTCTGTTGTGTTCCCTCTCACCTTGCAATGGCTGGTTGCCCACTAAGGGGTTGCCCAATTCATGCTTCTCTGTTGTGTGGCACTGTGTCCTCATTGGTGACATTGTAGTCCTGCCCCCTCACATGTTGTGTAGTTGCCTGTGGACACAGAGACACAGACATACACATTTTTTGTCCGATGTGCTGTGTGTTTCTGGCTGTTTGTAATTGTTCATCTGCAGCAGTGCTTTTGTATTGGTGTTGTGGGCCATTGGCTGACTGGTGTCTGTGTGATTTCCCATGTAGTCCCTGCGAGCCATGCGACAGCCTTCTGCACATTGCTCCTGTTTGGTGTGTCCCCCTGCTGCCATTGCATGGGTGTTTGTGACCTGACACCTCCAGTCCCCACAGGATGTGTAGCTTTGTGGGTCTGTTTGTGGAGATGTGTGTGGGTGTGCATAGTGACAGTCATTTGTGGAAATGAGTGATTCAGCTGTGTCTGTAATGTCACCCCCCACGTGTGATGGTTGTCTGCACATCTTTGGGTATATGTTTTGGATGCAGTGCACTGTGTGCATCAACACAGCTCTGTTGGTATGGGACACAACCACTACTTTGCAATGGAATTGGTCATGTGTTGGGACCAGCACTCGTACATGCTGTTTGACAGTTGCAGCTTTCAACAATAAGTCACTTACCTTCATGTCACTGTGCTGATGGGGGTTCAGACCCCATTAGCACAGTGCTCTACATATGCTGCATGTGTGATCCCCACACTTACCTTCATGTCACTGTGCTGATGGGGGTTCTGACCCCATTAGCACAGTGCTCTACATATGGTGCTGTTTAGTACAACACAGTTACCTTTTGTACACTCAAGTGATGGGTGTTGAGGACATTACTGCAGTGCTCATGTGAGGCTTGGCTTGTGTTAGCCACACTGTGGTATTGCAGACACGTGTTGTGAGTTACATTGTGTGTACATGGTAATGTTCACTGTAGTGGGAATTTTACACAGACTACATGTTATGGTCATGAGGTTGTTGGGGATATCCTTTCGTTTACAGTCCTTATGTTGGGGTATGTGGTATGTGTTACACATCACCCATCCTATGTGTGTGGGCATTGGTTGTGGTACTCACACAGTTCACTATTGGTGGGGGTGACAGGCAAGAGGCCCCCTATGAGTGGGGGTGAGAGTAGTACCAGCCAAGAGGCCCCCTATGGGTGGGGGTGAGAGTGGTGACAGGCAAGAGGCCCCCTATGAGTGGGGGTGAGAGTGGTGACAGGCAAGAGGCCCCCTATGGGTGGGGGTGACAGGCAAGAGGCCCCCTATGAGTGGGGGTGAGAGTAGTACCAGCCAAGAGGCCCCCTATGGGTGGGGGTGAAAGTGGTGACAGGCAAGAGGCCCCCTATGGGTGGGGGTGACAGGCAAGAGGCCCCCTATCAGTGGGGGTGAGAGTAGTACCAGCCAAGAGGCCCCCTATGGGTGGGGGTGAGAGTGGTGACAGGCAAGAGGCCCCCTATGAGTGGGGGTGAGAGTGGTGACCGGCAAGAGGCCCCCTATGGGTGGGTGTGAGAGTAGTCCCAGTCAAGAGGCCCCCTATGGGTGGGGGTGACAGGCAAGAGGAGGGCCTGGGTGTTTGTCACAGGTTTACTGGTACGTGTCGGGTGTTTGTTTGGGGTGTGTGTCTCTTACCGTCTCCGTCGTAGGCGTCTGTTCCGGATCAGGCCATGGATGTAGAGGATCGGTATGACCTGTGCGATGGGATTCATGTCGACACCGTCTCGTATGCACTGGTCGTTGGTTCGTTTCGTCCCAGTTGCAGGCTTGTACGTCTCGTGTCCGGGGATCGTGTTGTGGCGCGAATCGTTCCTTTCATGCAGCTTTTCCGGATGCTGTGACGTTCCGTACGTGTCGACTCGCTCGGCGCATAGGAAGTGCGCATCATACTTGTCCGGCCGGAAACTGCTCTGACATAGCCCCCGTGCGAGTCGATTCTGCGTTTACGGAACTGGGTCGTAGGGAGCATTGAGTATGTATTTGGCGAGTTCGTGTCGGTCGGGTTTTCAGCACATGCACGCATCGTACTTGATCGGCAGGACTGACCGGCTCCCGGGACGAGTCGGTCGGAAGGTAAGCATCCGGACGCTCTTTTTGAGCTGTCCGACCCGAATCGGAATCGGCCCCTTAGTGATAATTTTTGTAGGTGCCTCCATAAGCATTGGTTAAAATGATAGTAACACCCTTGGATGGAGGTATGGGGGTAGGTTTTTAGTATGGCGTTGATCATTGATTGCTCAAAATCTATGATAATTTTTTGAGGGAAATATTCATTAGTTTCTCGTTTTAATTTATTTAGCATTTCTACGTATGTTGAATTTTGTTTGTTTGGTAGTAATGCATAAATAAAGGGTATATTACAATTCTGATGTAGCTCATGTATTGTGTAAAGTTGGAAAAATGGTTTGGGACATGTTGTAAAAGTCCCATCCATCGTCCATATTTGAGCCTGTTGCAGTTTAACTAAATTAGTTGCTGTTCCAAACATTATTAATCTTTTTTCACTGCATTTATTATCATAAATGACAAATGGTTCTTTATTGAAAGTTATAGATTGTTCAGGGCTAATTATAACTTCGTCAAATGTTTTAGGAGTTGGGGTGGAAGTAGTTGTAGCCCTTTTAGTGCGTGCTATTGTTCTTTTCAATGAAGGTATGTATGGCATTTGTGAAGTAGCTTCTTTGGGAATTTTAGGCAGCTGTTCTTTTAAAATTACACTTGTTGGTTTTTGTGAACTTGTGCTAGCCTCCTTGATTGTTTCAAGTGCCCCTCTAACTTCTATTTCTGTAATGTTTGGGGGGTGGTTGTGTTCTCTGGTGTAAATTACAGTGGTTTCCCTTGTTGTAGCACAACCGTAACATTTATTCAAATAGAATTTTGAACATTTCCAATTAACTTTTAATCCAAATTGTTTCTCCTGTGTATACACATATCCCATATAGCACAATAACATTTTTCCTTTCTGGCTTGTAATAAACTGTGCTCCTTCAGTCATTTTGATGCAGTGAAATCTATATAAATGTACATCAGAATTATTAAATATGTTGCTCTATGTATCTTAATGTTTAAAAATATACATTTTGTCAAAATATACTTACAGAGTATGGGGTCGATTCCGATCTCGGCCGGAAGCGCACCTAACAGTATTCGTCCAGAAAAAAACCAAGCCGAACGCGTGTTTCCCGACCGATTTGAACAGTCGACCGAACGAGCAAGTACGATGCGCATAACAGCACAGATTCCGAGCGAGCCGTACTCACCCAATCCAGCTCCTGTTCCCCGCCCGAGCCGGATCCGTAAACGCCGATTCGAACCGCACGGAAGCAAATACACAGCACCTTCCCGCCGGACTAGTACGATGCGCATTCCGTACGCGCCGAACCCGTCGCTACGTCTGGCACGTTTGAGCATCTGGGCGAGCCGTACATAAGCTCTGTTGTGCGCCACAAGACGATCCACGGCTACGAGATGAACAAGCCAGCGTCGAGTACGAGTCGTAGACACGAGAAACCCGAACGAGACGATCCAAGCATGAATCCCATCGCGCAGGTCCTACCTATACTCTACATCTATTACCGGGACCGGCACGGAAGCGTACAGTGCAGACGGTAAGTCAAACACCAATAATACAAACAAACTACACGTACCCGAAATATGTCACACACACATAGGGATGCACAAATGACGTACACAAGCAACAGCAGAACCATAGGGGTGGGATGGCCAACACCAATGCCATACACACCCATAGGGGGATGGATGCCTACCACCAACACCACCCTACCACCACCCCTACTCATGGGTGGCTAGATGCCTGCCACCACCACCACCCCTACTCAGGGGGCTGGATGCCTACCACTACCACCACCCCTACTCAGGGGGCATGGATGCCTGTCACAACTACCATACCCACCCTTAGGGGGCTGGATGCCTACCACTACTACCACCCCTACTCAGGGGGCCTGGATGCCTGTCACTACCATCACCCCTAATCATGGGTGCCTGGATGCCTGTCACTACTACCATCCCCACCCTTAGGGGGATGGATGCCTGCCACTACCACCACCCCTATCCAGGGGGGGCTGGATGCCTGTCACTACTACCATCCCCACTCATGGGGGATGCCTACCACTACCACCACCCCTAATCATGGGTGCCTGGATGCCTGTCACTACTACCATCCCCACCCTTAGGGGGATGGATGCCTGCCACTACCACCACCCCTATCCAGGGGGGCTGGATGCCTGTCACTACTACCATCCCCACCCTTAGGGGATGGATGCCTGCCACTACCACCACCCCTACTCAGGGGGCCTGGATGCCTGCCACCACTACCACCCCTACTCAGGGGGGCTGGATGCCTGTCACTACTACCATCCCCATCCTTAGGGGGATGGATGCCTGTCACTACCATCACCCCTACTCAGGGGGCCTGGATGCCTGTCACTACCACCACCCCTACTCAGGGGGCATGGATGCCTGTCACTACTACCATCCCCATCCTTAGGGGGATGGATGCCTGCCACTACCACCACCCCTACTCAGGGGGCCTGGATGCCTGTCAATACTACCATACCCACCCTTAGGGGGATGGATGCCTGCCACTACCACCACCCCTACTCAGGGGGCCTGGATGCCTGTCACTACTACCATACCCACCCTTAGGGGGCTGGATGCCTGCCACTACTACCACCCCTACTCAGGGGAGCCTGGATGCCTGCCACCACCACCACCCCTACTCAGGGGGGGCTGGATGCCTGTCACTACTACCATCCCCACTCATGGGGGGATAGATGCCTACCACTAACACCACCCCTACTCATAGGACGGGTAATGCATGACACAACCAACACACTCCCACATAAGGAATGACAGAAAATTACATCCCCCCCAACACCCTGACAAGCGTGTGTAGTCTGTGTCAAATGCCTACAAGACTGAACATGACATTGAACATACAATGTGACCCCCTAACACATATGTCACACATAAATGTGTGTGGCCTCCACAATGCAAGCCGACCATGGCCACTGTGGCAATGGGCTCGAACACCCCATCACCACAGTGACCAAAAGGGAAGTGTGGGGTCCATAGCTGATGCACTTTTTGAACAGTGTCGCAATGGGGCCTAAAGCCCCATCACCACAGTGACCAAAAGGGAAGTGTGGGGTCCATAGCTGATGCACTTTTTGAACAGTGTGGCAATGGGGCCTAAAGCCCCATCACCACAGGGACCAAAAGGGAAGTGTGGTGTCCATAGCTGATGCACTTTTTGAACAGTGTGGTAATGGGGCCTAAAGCCCCATCACCACAGTGACCAAAAGGGAAGTGTGGTGTCCATAGCTGATGCACATTTTTGAACAGTGTGGCAATGGGGCCTAAAGCCCCATCACCACAGTGACCAAAAGGTAAGTATGGGGTCCATAGCTGATGCAACTTTTGAACAGTGTGGCAATGGGGCCGAAAGCACCATCACCACAGTGATCATAAGGTAAGTGTAGTCATGGTAAAAGCTGCCAAAGCCAAACTGCATGGATGAATCCTGGTCACACAACAACAAACACATCAGTGGCATAGTAGTGCTTGTGTCCCATAGCAACATAGATTGGTCGAGGCAAACAGTTTTGGCCATGTGCATACAAACATCACCCATGGGATCCCACATTGTCAACATTCACAAATAACACAATGACAGAAGTGACCATCATAATGCTGACCCACATATCTGCACCAATGGACACACAAATGTAGATATCCTGTGGAGACTGTAGATGTGAGGTGAACAAATACCATACCATGGCAGCAATGGGACATACAAACCATGATTATTGTGCTGACTGATGACCTAGGAGTCCCAGGGACAGCAGGGGAAAGCCACCAAACAACATACAGCCAATGGCACACTCAAGATATGCCAATGCAGTGGTGCTAAGGCACAAACACAAACAGGCAGACTCACACTGCATATCAAACACAACGGGTGATGGGGGGGTGTGCCAGTGTCCCCAGGCAACCACACAACACATGAGGAGGCCTGAATTCCAACCACACAGATGTGTATACAGCGCCATACAAAAGTTACTCATGGATCGGATACCCCTATGTGGGCAATCAGGCATTGTTAGATGAGAGGGAGCCCAAATTACACATGTCACACAAGCTTGTAGGAACAGCAACTAACACAGCAAGAGACAGACCCACCACAGTGCTACCCCCAGGGACCCAACATTGTGCTGACACTAGCCTGCATGATAATCCCACTGTGATGACAAAGGTAGATGTTGTTCACACTGTGAACCACAGCCATGTGTCCTGAGCAACAAACTACCATCACACCTACACAAGCTCTAATCAACCAGCACGGCCTGCCAGCCAAGGCCAATATGGAGGTAGGGTTCTAGCCGTGCAACAACTCACATTTGCACACACTCAACACCACACACCCTGATCTCCACCAATGTGCAGCAGTGAAGCTCACATGGACTGGTGACATTGCACATGCACCCAAGACAATACCAGGGGTGGTGGTGGGAACTAAGGTGCAGAAAGCCATCACACATGGCCAGTCAACAAGACTCGTCAATGTCTGACACACAGCACAGTACGCTGTACATGGGCATGATGTGAAATCCACCACAATCAATGGGATCCTGGCCATAGTCACACACCAACGAAGAAGCCAAGGTGACACACTAAGAACACACGTACACAACTTCCAACATTGCAGCTCTGACCCTGAGGAGTGGCAGCAGTCACACACACAACGTGTCACAATCACTGAAAGCTACCACAAACTGTAAAACACATGACTTGTGTAAACAACAAGTGCCAAGGGGAATCCTGAATGTGTCCCATCTGCGTTTGACCACATCCCCAGCCCTGACAACAAAGACAACCTGGGATGACAACCTCATAAACATTAGTTTGCCATGCACCCACATCACGGAGAAACCAGGTCCAAGATGCTGGATGAACACAGAACAACTCAGCAAGCATCACAAACAGGAACATCCCTAGGGACACAGCCTGTGTAGGAAAAGGGAAGGGAACATGCACAGACATGCTTACACAACACACAACACAGGCCCACGCAATGTCACCGGATTACACACTACCATGAGGGCACTCCACTCCTGTGGAAGGTCCGCTGTGCCAAATCTTGTCTATGCACGACCCAAACATGTCAGCAGAACACTCCGTCAGTGAGTCAACAAATACAACACACAGAAGGCTCTGCTCACATCAGCCTGGGTACGGGAGTGTCACGTCAGTCATCTGCATACACCCAAAACACGTGTCAAGCAAGTTGCACTGTATACACAGATGAGTCCTTCGACATTGATGTGCAAAACTGCATGTCCAGTGGAGCTGGGCACACAGTCAGGGAAATCGGAACATTGAACAGTGGTAAGCCCACCAGATGTGCATCAGTGTAAGACAAAGATGTTCATTTACAAATGCTAAACGTACATCCCTGTGTCAAATGCTGAACATTACACCCTCAGACTGCAGCAAAGGATGCCATAGATCCAGACTACAACAGGACACATATCCCATGGACCACATGGAGTCCATCACAGCAACACTTCATTTTCCTGATATGAACACTATTACAACTGCAAATGCAGGATGCTACTCATCCACATCATGTACATCAAAAGAAAACCCACAATTAAACAAAAAGAGGCTTTATTCAGCAAATGTCAAGGAAAACTCTGAAGTCCAAAGGAAACTAAGGCCAATGGCCAGTCCAAAATCAGTCCCAACAGGGTGATAAGTGACAACTGGTCACCCATTGCTTGCCTGCACTGGTACGGACAGGGGACATCCCCCTTGGAGGGGCATACAAGGGGCAGGCCAGGCACCGCATGGACAGGATCAGGGGATGGCAGAGTGAGGCAGTGAAGGGGTGGTGGGTGCAGGAGTGTCACCGTCAACTGCAGAGGAGGTGTCTGACTCAGGGGGGGCCGGCACCACTGTGGTACACAAGTCAGTTGGTGTGGGTGCTGCAACCACTGCAGTGGGCTGGTCTGATGTAGTGGACTGGGTCCCCACTGCAGTGCCCGAGTCAGACGGGGTGGTTGTGGACTCCACTGCAGTGCATGACTCCAAGGGAGTGGAAGGGTGGGCAGATGAGGTGGGCAGGACAGAGGGGGGGAACCCGGTCTCCACACCAGTGGCACTAACAGGCAGAGCATCTGGGTTGGGGGTGGAAGAGCAAGTGGCAGGGGTGGAGGGCCTAAGCAGTCTAGGGATGTGGTATCGGTGTGTGGGAGAACCTGGGGCAGGGTGTGGCGGAAGAACCTGTGGAGTGGTTGCCTGGGGGATGGAGGAGAGAGACTGGGTGGTGGAGCTGCGTAGTGGTGGTGGTGGGGTCTTGCTCTTCCTGGTCCGGGGGGACTTCCGAATGGGGTCCTGTGTCTGCCTGTGCCTGGGGGAGGGTGTCCGGGGGCGAGGGGCACTCCCCTCTGTGTGGGTTGACTTCCTCTTCCCCCGGTATGCTGGATCAGCAGGATCGGAGGGGAAGAGGCCGAGGTCACACAGGAAGATCTGCTGTGTAGGTGGGGTAGCAGGTGAGGCAAGGGAAGGGGTCTTGGAGGGAGAGGATTTGGAGGACTGCGGAGTGACTGTGGATGCCTGTGTGTGTGTCTGTTCCCCATCCCCTGTGTGTGTGGTATCAGTCCCCTGAGGATGCTTGTGTGCACGTCTTGCCTTTCTCTTGGGTGTGTCTGTGCTGCTCGTGTCTGTGTGCTTGGGTGATTGTGCAGGTGTGCATGTGCTTTGGACAGGTAGGGTGGCAGGAAGTGTGGATGGGGCAGAGTTGGGAGGGGTGAGGGACTGTTGGAGGAGGGACACGGCTGCCGTCATGGAGGAGTCCATGGACTTATTGCTCCTCTGTAGGGCAGACATACCCGTCGAGATGCCCTCCATGAACGACACCAGCTGTGTCAACAGAGTGGTGTGTGCATGGAGGACACTCAGCATTGCTGTCTGCCCTACATGGAGCTGCCGAAGGAGGTACACAGACTCCTCACTCAGGGCAGCAGGGGACACAGGGGCAGGGGGTGCATTGCCTGGCATGAAGGAGACACGCTCCCGAGCACTGGAGCCTCCACGGACCTCAGGAATGGGAGCCAATGGAAGGGCAGTGGTGGTGGTGGTGGTGGTGGTGGTGGCGGGGCCAGACAGACTAGCTGGCCTTTGTTGGCTGCTGAGACCCGCCTCCACAAGGGAGTCATCCTCCGAGCTGCTGTGGTCCTCAGCTGAGGTGGATGGTGCTGAGGACTCCTCGGTGTGGCTCCCCTCGCCCTCTGTGCTACTGGGTCCCTCTGACCACTCGTTGGATGCTGACCCAGTCTGGCTCGCTGCTCCTCCTGGTCCGTGGAGCTGTCCCCTCCTGTGGCCGTGGATGTATCTGCAAACAATTAGGGAAACAGACAAACATCAGTCACCTGCACTGACCGCACACACCACAGTAAGTACAGCACATCACAGAGCAAGCCCTGGCATCCTTAGTTGAACATTGCCTAAAGTCCTCACACAGATTCGGGGAAGCCAATTGTCAGTCTGATGGTCAACCATGGGACTCACACCCCTCCTGCCCTTGCACCCATCTGTCTGGTGCCTGTCTGATGGTAAGGCCCCAGTGTGGACACATGCACTACCTACACAGTTGTTGGACATTGCAGGGAACACGGTGAAGTATGTGAACATGCACACATCACATCTCTTGCCACTGAGTCAGTGCAGGTGTCCAGAGAAAGGGATGGCCAGAGTCTAAATAGAAATGCATGTGATGCATACCAGCACCAGACACCATGATCCACCCATGTCCGGATAGTCAATGCCACAATGGGGTGCATGTTGCACATGTCACTCCCCTGCAGGATCAGTCTTAGGAAGTTTAATGCCATGACACAGGCATGCGTGCAAAGTCATACATCACTGTCTCCAGTCACATGGCCATGGCATCCAGCCAACAACAGTCTGCACTGTGTCACAATCCTAGGACATGGGGAATGCAAGTTATGTAACTGACAAGTGCACATGTCCATCCGCCAAAAACAACATCATCTGAACTACTATTTGTCCACGTCATACCAATTGGACATATGGGGGACACGAAACACAACTCTCTGAACATGAGCACCTCACAGTGTGCTGTGAATGAAAAACAGCTGCCTGAAAGTGACAGTCACATACACCTGTGTGCACAGTCAAGTGATCAGACACCTATAAGTCACAGAAGTATCGTCTCTCATGGTCACATCTCAGATGGCATGCTGAGCCCTAACCGACAAACATACCAGTAGTCCTGACAACCAAGCCACAGCACAATGACACAGAGGCAGACACCTGAGGGAACATGTCACTGATCACAACATGTCAGATGATCCACGGGAGTGGGAGTACAGAGTGTATTGTATGCCCTGGAGTAGGCATGACTGTCCAGCTCCACCTGTAAGAGGGATGAGTCCTGGACAGTAGTCAGGTGTCTAAGCATGTGTGACACACTTGATATACATACTCCTGAGGCCCAAACATTGTTCCCACCCACAGCATGGGGGTGTGCCAAATACCCCAGGGACATGTGGTGAATCAGATCAGCAAGTGGACCACATATCAAAATTACACCCAGATTACATGTCAGGACTTGGGCATTGTGTGAGCAATTGACCCACCCATGAATCCCACAACATAGTCACCGGAACAAATGCTGTCCCCCACCTTGAGCAAAGCAAAATGCAATGACACAGTCCCCAAGTGACACAATTTCTTGACTGTAAGGGCCACACATATGCGTATCAGATGAGGAGTGGGCATGTCACAATAGAGGGACATGGGTCCTGGACCACAAGTCTGATGTACTGTGGAAGTTTAACCAGGCCAGATGAGGGCACATAGCATGTCAGACAAAGTGCACAGTGCTGTCATGGACTCACCCCCTCCTTGCTGCTGTCTGGCCTTCAGCTGCCCATCCAGGTCAGGGAAGACCACCGCCAGGATCCTGAGCATGTGGGGGGTCAGGGTCCGGTGTCCGCCCCTCCTGCGAGGAGGCGACAGCTTCAGCTGGACCCTTGCGATCCTCCGGGTCCAGCCTCGAAGGTCCTGCCACCTCTTCTGGCAGTTGCGGATCCGGCGTTTGTAGACCCCCACGGATCTTACTGCCCGGGCGATGGTCAGCCAGATTTTCTGCTTCTGGTGGGCATCAACCTGCGAGGATGACAAAGTTAAAATGCCATTACTACACATGCAACATATCCGTGCATCACACAGTTGGATATACATGTCTCAATCACTGGGGCACATGATGTACACAGGCAGTGCAACGATGGCTATGAACAGTTTGCCAGCAGCTACTACATGGTATCATTGCATGGAAAGTAAACCTTGTTGGAATGCACTGTTACTGCACTGTACCTGTTCAGTGCATGTAACTACACACTTTGGGGGCTCAGAACTACTCAATGAGCATGCTAGCCAGTGGTGTGCACACTGTAAGTCCTGCTAGTCAGACAACATGCAAAATTAGAAAGGCAGTGGACAGCACACTCACCTGCTCCCCTGGTGTCCCATACAGCTTGCTGTACTGTGGAAGGAGGCTGTCCAGCAGGGCCTGGTTCTCCTCAAGGCTGAAGGCTGGGGCTCTCTGCACAGTACGTGCCATTGCAGTAGCCAGAAGATGCAGAGACAGCAGCAGTGTTGGTGGCAGATGTCGTCCTGGAGCATGTAGTGCAGGCAAGGGAGCTCTCAGGGGAACAGCCAGCATTATATGTGTGCTGCAGAGGCAGATACTACTGTCCCATGTGTCCAAAGTGATAGGTCCAAGTCGTTTGCATCTTCTGAATCTGACCAATCCATGGAATAGCAGCACTAATACACGCTCACAGCATCCTTCAAATCTTCAACTTCATGACACCCATGATTTTGCAACATTGTTGTGGCTGGCCAACTGAATTCACTGCATCAGACTCGTTGGAGCTTCGAAAACGCGTCCGTTGCCATGCCAGTCCCCAGCCAATGTGTGCGCACCGATCGGTCCATTGCTGTACAACGCGTATTTCGGGATACAACGCATACCCGCTCACAACAGATGCAATGGGGAGGCCGGGCACACCGATCGGTCCATTGCTGTACAACGCGTACCCGCTCACAACAGATGCAATGGGCCGGCCGGGCACACAGATCGGTCCATTGCTGTACAACGCGTATTTCGGGATACCACAGATGCAATGGGCCGGCCGGGCACACCGTTCGGTCCATTGCTGTACAACGCGTATTTTGGGATACCACAGATGCAATGGGCCGGCCGGGCACACCGATCGGTCCATTGCTGTACCACGCGTATTCCGGGATACAACAGATGCAATGGGCCGGCCGGGCACACCGATCGGTCCATTGCTGTACAACGCGTACCCGCTCACAACAGATGCAATGGGCCGGCCGGGCACACCGATCGGTCCATTGCTGTACAATGCTTTTTTCAGGATACAACGCGTGCCCGCTCACAACAGATGCAATGGGCCGGCCGGGCACACCGATCGGTCCATTGCAGTACAACGCGTATTTCGGGATACAACGCGTACCCGCTCACAACAGATGCAATGGGCCGGCCGGGCACACCGATCGGTCCATTGCTGTACAACGCGTATTCCGGGATACAACAGATGCAATGGGCCGGCCGGGCACACCGATCGGTCCATTGCTGTACAACGCGTATTCCGGGATACAACAGATGCAATGGGCCGGACGGGCACACCGATCGGTCCATTGCTTTACAACGTGTACCTATACAGGTCAGTCGCATATGTCACCATGCTTGTCACTGGTGAACGTATGCCAGCCACATATACCTGCCAGAGACACAGGGGCACACCTACAACACCACACCCAGTCCACACTGTTTCCTAAGGCATGGAAGGCTGCATTACCATTTCTGTGTATCGGGGTTAACATGTGGTTTCTGTGGTGGCACTTGTGGGCAGCCACACCCAGGCTGTGCATGTGCAACAGTTCATTTTGGAGCATGTGGCATGGTCACATTTCCAGGTTATGTATGTGTGTGACATGTCACATACCCCCAGGGTCCCATGGGGGAAGGCATGTACGTCGCAGGATGACCCATTGCCACAATAGTGATGTCCCTCCACAGTCTGTGTGCATGTTGTGTTTCTGATGTCTCTGATTCCATGTGCAAGATGGGAGACAGTCTCCACATCAATGTTGTTTGTGCATGGACTTTGATGTTGTGCGTCACTGGCGTCCATGTCTGTCCTGCGGAGGCGACCAGGGCCACTACCTGTGGGAGTCATGCTTGTTTTTCTGATGTGTACATGATACGCCATGTCATGCCAGTGTCCATGTGGCAAGACAGGGTCACTGGGAATCTACCTGTCAATGAGCTGTGATGCCTGTGGTGCATCTGTCCAGACATGTCACTGTGGTGTGTGTGTGGAACGTGACAGCAGGAAATGGGTACTGTGACACAGCCTAATGGTTTCCCATAGCACAACCTGGTACCTGTTGTGCACACATGTTGTACTGAGAAGTTAGATGATGGGCATGTAGGTGTGAGTTATGTCCGAACAGAACGGCACACACATCAAGTACTTGTGTCTCGTAATGATGTATCATGAGAAATTGAGTATGGTGAATGGCACATATGTGGGGTGACTGACAATCTTTCTTTCTTCAACCTATGCACTGCAGGGCTCCAGCTGTCCATAGACAATTCCCTGACCTGGCAACGATGGTGGAACGTGACAGCATCCGACGGTACCGCTTCACCAGGCAGCTGATTGATGATTTGGCAGTGCGCTTGGAACCACATTTGCAACCTGGCCGGACGTACCCTACGGTGCTGACACCCAAGGTAAAGGTAATGGCAGCCCTACACTTCTTTGCCACCGGTACCTTTCAACACACTGTGGCGACTTCCGGTGGGATGTCACAGACTATGTTCAGCCGTGTGCTACGCGATGTTTTGGTGGCAATGTTGAGATGCCTGAACCAGTACATCTATTTCCCTACACGTCAACAACTCACTGACGTCAAGAGTGACTTCTATGCCCTGGGGAGGATGCCACATGTCATTGGCTCCATTGATGGGACACATGTGGCTTTGATACCACCACAGGCACATGAGCAGGCATACCGGAACCCTAAACATTACCATTCGATCAATGCTCTGGTGGTATGTCTTGCAGATATGAGCATCACACATGTGTGTGCCCGTTTCCCTGGTTCAGCACACAATGCCTACGTGATGAGGAGTAGTCGCATCCCGAGGATGATGGCACAGATGCAGAACCAGCGTGCCTGGCTTGTCAGTGTGTACTGACTTTGTACCATTGTGTGTGTTCTGATCTGTAGTATTCCACCCACTTTTCCAACTCAGCTAATGTGCACTTGTCTGTCCGTAGGTGACTCCGGATACCCCAACATGCCGTGGTTGCTGACACCCCTCAGGAACCCAGATGACACCAGCCCAGATGCGCTACAATGAGGCACATGGTCGGACCAGGAGAGTGATTGAGAGGACCTTTGGTCTCCTGAAGAGCTGCTTCTGCTGCCTGGACAAGACAGGAGGGGCCCTCCCAAATGCCCCAGCAAAGGTGTGCAAGATTGTCATCGCCTGCTGCATGCTACACAACCTGGCAGTGCGGAAGGAGTTGCCTCTCATCCTGGATGACGATGACCAACGTCCGCCACCTGTGGAGGATCCTGGCCTGGACCACAATGCCAGTGATGATGATGATGATGATGATGGTGATGTCCGCACACAGCTCATCACCAACTTCTTCAGCTGAATGTGAGTATCCAGGGAGATGTAATGTGAATGATGTGAGTTTGCATGATATGTGTGGGTGGTGCTCTGGTGCTGTTTGAGTGTGGCCATGTGCTACTTGACTGGATGTGTGCAGCAATGTGTCCTTACAGGTAGTCTGTACTCCCCAAGAGTTTTGACATGGTAACTTGGTTTTGTGTAGTTGTCTTGTGACATGTATTGGGCATGAGTATTGCAGTTCTGTCCTGTTCTTCAGTGGTTTTAACTGTGTGTCATGTCTTTCCTTCACAGGGTGCTTACTGAGTACTTTGGTCAACTTGGATTCCCCGACACCATGATTCAGCTTTCAGGGTGGCAGCAGTAGTTTGCCTACAAGTGATGTGCCACACACCCCTGGACTTCATATCTTCTGCACTTGTTGACTGTGTGGCCACTGCCACGTGGGTAAACCTTGCATTTGTAGTGGAAACAACATGTTGCAAATGTGTAATGAACCTGTGCTTCACTTTGGGATGTGCGTTGTCTGTGGTCACACATCTGACTGACATTTGCTAACTGCACCTGTGGGCTAGTTGACACAGACTCTGAATAGGTGTGGTGTCTGTGCATTCCACTGTATTTCCTGGCAACATCACTGTGGGCGATGAGTCCGATGGCCCTGGTGTCTCTGTGTTGTGTAGCCCTAGTGGTGTGTCTCCCTCATATGTGTCACGTCACCATGACTCACACAACGATGTTGTACTTGCTGTAGCAGTTAGCATACACAGTGTAATTTAGCAGGTCATCATCACCATAACAGTATCAACATTTGAATAACAACAGAGGCAAGTATGGTGTACTAGTGATTTTATTTACAGAAATGTGTGTGTGTATAGTGCACAGGATGGTGGGTGCTGTACATTGGGATTGTGATCCAAAGTTCCCAGATGAGTTGGAAGTCTTGGTAGCAGAAATGTCCTGAGTGAAGTCCACAGTCATATGATACATTAGTCCAACTTGAACTCCCCATGTCATGTGGGAGAGTAGTGTTGCATTCGACAGGGTGAAACGTTTGCACACAAAGGAGAATTTCCGGAACAGGTGTTGGCTTCCTGGGGGATGTACATGGCCATCAACCTCTCAGTTTTCCTTCCTCGGACGACCCCTCTTCTTTGGGGGGACCCTCACGTGCAGGCTGCGGCGGTGCAGGGGAGTCTCTGCCAGAGTCCTCCTCCCTCCCTGTGGTGGTGTCAGTTGTTGCAGCACCAGATGTTGTGGGCACACAGGGAGGTGTGGCCATGTTTGTGCTAATCTGGTGGAGGCATGTCAATATGTCCCTATGCACCTCTGTGAGTTCTTGCAATGTGTCCCACTTGGACTCCATGTGAGACATGTGTGTCTCCACACGGGACATGTGGGAGTCCAAGCGGGCATGATGGGCAGCCTGCTGCTGTTGTATGTCCTTGAGGATCCCCACGACCTGTCTGACCTCTCCGGTGCTATCCTGGTACGCATCAGCGATGCGTGCCAGTTGTGGGTCATCATGCAGTCCAGACCCCTCTGCAAGCAGCGACCTATGTCTACCACCCCTCCCACCACCCCTGGCGACACGTGCAGGACCTGCAGTGGCACGCACAGGTGACCCAAGGCCCCCTTGGGGGTTGTTAGTGGTGTTGTCGTCCATTGCTACATGCTGGGCCTGGGGCTCTGTGCTGTTGCCATCGGTGGTCCTTGGTCTGTCCGTGTCGGCGGGGGTGGTCTGTGTGTTGGCAGTTGTTGGAGGGGTGGGTGCAGGGGGTGCAGGTGTTGGTCCAGCTGGTGCTGCATGATGACTCACACCGGAGGTGCCAGGTAGGTCTTCGCCATCCGAGGAGGGCAGAGGCTGTTCCACACCAGTGAGCTCTGTGTCCCCCGGAGCCTGGGACAGGGACTCCTCCTCGCCTTCTGCTGTGTCCCCATCATCATCACCTGTATTTGGAAGAGACACACATTGTATGTTATGTTTCTACAGGCATCAATGGTTCACACACCTGACAGTTGTGACTGTACCTCTGGATACGGGCATGTACATTGCATTGTCCTAAGTTGTCACAGTAAGAGGTTGATATTGGTGTAGCACATTGTCATGCATACCTGGGGCATTTCAATGTGAATGTTGAGGTGTGTGCATGGCCAGCATTTGTTGTATTTGGTGGACATCCGGCAATCCTTCTCCACCTAGCCCAGTTATCCCACCATGAAGCATGCCACCCTTGCAGTGGGTTCAGGTTGACTCTCAGGATGTCATTCAGTGTTGTCTTGCTGTTGGTTGTTGCACAGTTCCCAGCAGGGCCTTGTGCACCCCACAGCAGTACCCAGTGTCAGCCATCTTGTCAGTCCTTATCCACTCCCTGTGATGTGAGCATGGTTCAGAGTGGTGTTGATGGGCCAATTGTGAGGGTGAGCAGTATCTGTGACTACAACTCCCATCATGCTATTGCCTACACACCCCTTCCCAGCATGCCCGTACTTCCTTCCTTTGGACTCTGCTTCCCTGTGGGGTAGTGTGCCTCTGCTGACAGGAAGGATGACAGTGTTGTCCTTGCGTTTGTTTGGCTACAAGTCCCAAAAGTGTCCCTGTGCTTCACACAGCATTACCCAGGTTGGTGGTTCTTTGTGGGATCTTCATTTGGTATGTGAGGCATTGCATTCTCCCAGGTGGGTTATGTGGAGTTTGTGTTGAGGGGGTGTGTGAGGTGAGCTGCTTGTAAATATGGTCAGTATTGTGAGTCCTCCTTCCCACCCAGCCAGATATCCCACCATGCAACGTGCTTGCATTGCAGGGAGTGCAAGTTGGCTTTCAGGATGTCAGGCAGTGCTGTTGTGCTGTTTGTTGGTGCACAGTTCCCAGCAGGGCCTTGTGCTCCCCACAGCAGTACCCAGTGTCAGACATCTTGTCAGTCCTTATCCACTCCCTGTGATGTGAGCATGGTTCAGAGTGGTGTTGATGGGGCAATTGTGAGGGTGAGCAGTATCTGTGACTACAACTCCCATCATGCTATTGCCTACACCCCCTTCCCAGCATGCCCGTACTTCCTTCCTTTGGACTCTGCTTCCCTGTGGGGTAGTGTGCCTGTGCTGACAGGAAGGCTGACAGTGTTGTCCTTGCGTTTGTTTGGCTACAAGTCCCAAGAGTGTCCCTGTGCTTCAAACGGCATTACCCAGGGTGGTGGTTCTTTGTGGGATCTTCATTTGGTATGTGAGGCATAGCATTCTCCCAGGTGGGTTATGTGGAGTTTGTGTTGAGGGGGTGTGTGAGGTGAGCTGCTTGTAACTATGGTCAGTGCTGTGAGTCCTCCTTCCCACCCAGCCAGATATCCCACCATGCAACGTGCTTGCATTGCAGGGAGTGCAAGTTGGCTTTCAGGATGTCAGGCAGTGGTGTTGTGCTGTTTGTTGGTGCACAGTTCCCAGCAGGGCCTTGTGCTCCCCACAGCAGTACCCAGTGTCAGCCATCTTGTCAGTCCTTTTCCACTCCCTGTGTTGTGAGCATGGTTCAGAGTGGTGTTGATGGTCCAAATGTGAGGCTGCCCATTATCTGTTACTACGAGTCCCATCATGCTCTTGGCTACACTGACTTCACCAGCATACACAGGATTCCTTCCTTTCTGTGAGCTTCCCTGTGAGGTGGTGTTCTAGTGGTGGCTAAATATCTGACAGTGTTTGTTGGTTAGATTTGTGCCACTGCCTAGCTCAATTTGGTATTGAATTTGTACATGTCATGACACAGTTACATATCACTATGAGATGGCATGTATTGTGTTTATCTGACTGACATACACTTTTTGGGATGATTATCTTTTGTTTGCTGTTGATTTGCTAGGGGTGCATGGTTTGACTGTCCCCTTGACAGTGATGTGTGTGTATTGGCACACAATATTGTGTATATTAGTTGTGTACTCACCAGGCTCTGGGATGTTTGTTAGTTAATATACGCTCACTGGTGGTAGGATGGCCCGCACCTTCTCCTCCCAGGGCATGAGGTATACTGGTTTTGCAGGAGGGCCACTGCCGGTGTGCTGGCTCAGGAGGTAATCCTTCTTCAGTAGGTCCCTGACCCTCCTGCGCACATCATACCACCTGTTCTGGATGTCTTCCTTTGTGCGCAAACATGGTGATTGTGCGTTCACCCTGTCGACGATCCTCGCCCACATCATGGTTTTCTGCGACATGGGGGTCTGTTGGACCAATGTGCCAAACAACTGTGGCTCTACCCTCAGGATCTCGTCTACCATGACTTCCAATTCACTATCTAGGAACTTTGGATTCTTCTTTAGGGGCATGGTGATGGGTGGTGGTGGTGATTGATGTGTGTGTGTGTGCAAGTGAGGGTGTGTGAGTGTAGGTTTTGCTGTTTGTGTGTGAGGGTGCTATTTGTTGAGGTGCTAAGGGTGTGTGGCTTTTGTGTTGGATGAGCTGTGTGTGTGTCTGTGTTTGCTGTGTGATGGTGTTCTCTGCTGGCAGGTCAGTGGAATTTGCAAAGGATCATGGTAGGGATTTGTGGCCTTTATGTAGGTGGAGTTGGGGGTGTGTCCTTGTTCCATTTTTTTCACCCCCTGTATTTATTGGCTTTGTCATTGCTTGTTTGGCCCTCTTTTTTGTATTTTTTCATTTGTGATTATTGTGCATGTTGGAGTCGTTCTTCTGACCGAGTAGGACATTGCAGTTATCTCTTGCGCGCCTCTCCGAGTCGTTCCCGCTGTGTTTCAGCTCTGTTTCACATGCGGCGTACGCGTCGGTCGCGGTGTATTGTGTTTGTTAGGCTGTGTTTTGTATGCGTGTCGGTCGTACGGCTTGGGCTCCATGCGAATCGGTCTGCTTTTGCACCCATTGCATCGTACTGCGCGGGTCGGAGTTCGCGGGTACGTTTCGTTCGGGTTTCTTCCTGGTGCGTGTCGGTCGGTTCGATTCGCGTGGTTTTCCGGCCGGATAGCTTGTTTCCATCTGGGTCGGTCGTTCGCCTTGAGTTCCGTACGAGTCGGTCGTGATTCACATGCATATCATCGTACTTCCCAGGTCGGGCAACGCCGGTACGTGTCGGTCGGACTATTATCCCTTACAGAGTCAGTCGGTATTTTTTCCGGCCCGGATCGGAATCGGCCCCTTAGTGATAATTTTTGTAGGTGCCTCCATAAGCATTGGTTAAAATGATAGTAACACCCTTGAATGGAGGTATGGGGATAGGTTTTTAGTATGGCATTGATCATTGATTGCTCAAAATCTATGATAATTTTTTGAGGGAAATATTCATTAGTTTCTTGTTTTAATTTATTTAGCATTTCTACGTATGTTGAATTTTGTTTGTTTGGTAGTAATGCATAAATAAAGGGTATATTACAATTCTCATGTAGCCCATGTATTGTGTAAAGTTGGAAAAATGGTTTGGGACATGTTGTAAAAGTCCCATCCATCGTCCATATTTGAGCCTGTTGCAGTTTAACTACATTAGTTGCTGTTCCAAACATTATTAATCTTTTTTCACTTCATTTTTTATCATAAATGACAAATGGTTCTTTATTGAAAGTTATAGATTGTTCAGGGCTAATTATAACTTCGTCAAATGTTTTAGGAGTTGGGGTGGAAGTAGTTGTAGCCCTTTTAGTGCGTGCTATTGTTCTTTTCAATGAAGCTATGTATGGCATTTGTGAAGTAGCTTCTTTGGGAATTTTAGACGGCTGTTCTTTTAAAATTACACTTGTTGGTTTTTGTGAACTTGTGCTAGCCTCCTTGATTGTTTCAAGTGCCCCTCTAACTTCTATTTCTGTAATGTTTGGGGGTGGTTGTGTTCTCTGGTGTAAATTACAGTGGTTTCCCTTGTTGTAGCACGGCCGTAACATTTATTCAAATAGTATTTTGAACATTTCCAATTAACTTTTAATCCAAATTGTTTCTCCTGTGTATACACATATCCCATATAGCACAATAAAATTTTTCCTTTCTGGCTTGTAATAAACTGTGCTCCTTCAGTCATTTTGATGCAGGGGAATCTATAATAAATGTACATCAGAATTATTAAATATGTTGCTATATGTATCGTAATGTTTAAAAATATACATTTTGTCAAAATATACTTACAGAGTATTGGGTCGATTCCGATCTCGGCCGGAAGCGCACCTAACAGTATTCGTCTGGAAAAAAACCAAGCCGAACGTGTGTTTCCCGACCGATTCGAACAGTCGTCCTAAACAGCAAGTACGATGCACATAACAGCACAGATTCCGAGCGAGCCGTACTTACCCATTTCAGCTCCTGTTCCCCGCCTGAGCCGGATCTGTAAACGCCGAATCGAGTCGCACGGAAGCAAATACACAGCACCTTCCGGCCGGACTAGTACGATGCGCCTTCCGTCCGCGCCGAACCCGTCGCTACGTCCGGCACGTCAGAGCATCCGGGAGAGCTGTACATAAGCTCCGATTCGCGCCACAAGACGATCCACGGCGGCGAGACGAACAAGCCAGCGACGAGTACGAGTCGAAGCCACGAGAAACCCGAACGAGACGACCCAACCAAGAATCCCATCGTGCAGGTCCTACCAATACTCTACATCTATTACCGGTACGGACGCGTACGGCGCAGACGGTAAGTCAAACACTCACAACACAAACAAACGACACGTACCCGAAATATGTCACACACACATAGGGATGCAGAAATGACGTACACTAGCAACAGCAGAACCATAGGGGCGGGATGGCTATCACCAATGCCATACATACCCATAGGGGGATGGATGCCTACCACTACCACCACCCCTACTCATGGGGGCCTGGATGCCTACCACTACCACCACCCCTACTCATGGGGGCCTGGATGCCTGTCACTACTACCATCCCCACTCATAGGGGGATGGATGCCTACCACTACCACCACCCCTACTCATGGGGGCCTGGGTGCCTACCACTACCACCACCCCTACTCACGGGGGCCTGGATGCCTGTCACTACTACCATCCCCACTCATAGGGGATGGATGCCTACCACTACCACCACCCCTACTCATGGGTGCCTGGATGCCTACCACTACCACCACCCCTACTCATGGGGGCCTGGATGCCTGTCACTACTACCATCCCCACTCATAGGGGGATGGATGCCTACCACTAACACCACCCCTACTGATGGGGGCCTGGATGCCTACCACTACCACCACCCCTACTCAGGGGGGCCTGTATGCCTGTCACTACTACCATCCCCACTCATAGGGGGATGGATGCCTACCACTACCACCACCCCTACTCAGGGGGGCCTGGATGCCTGTCACTACTACCATCCCCACTCATAGGGGGATGGATGCCTACCACTACCACCACCCCTACTTATGGGTGCCTGGATGCCTACCACTACCACCACCCCTACTCATGGGGGCCTGGATGCCTACCACTACCACCACCCCTACTCATGGGGGCCTGGATGCCTGTCACTACTACCATCCCCACTCATAGGGGGATGGATGCCTACCACTAACACCACCCCTACTCATGGGGGCCTGGATGCCTACCACTACCACCACCCCTACTCATGGGGGTCTGGATGCCTGTCACTACTACCATCCCCACTCATAGGGGGATGGATGCTTACCACTACCACCACCCCTTCTCAGGGGGGCCTGGATGCCTACCACCACTACCATCCCCACTCATTAGACGGGTAATGCATGACACAACCAGCATACTCCAACATAAGTAATGTCAGAAAAAGACATCACCCCAACATCATGACAAGCGTGTGTAGTCTGTGTCAAATGCCTACATTTAGGAGTCCTAAAGTTAGGACTACTAACTTCTGTGAATACCGAAATGAGTAAGTTCATTCTGTGAATACCAAAATGAGTAAGTGTATTCTGTGAATACCTAAAAAGTACTAACTTTACGTTTACGTTTTTGACGTAAGTTAGTTCTGTGAATCAGGCCCAACAGGTGATGGGGGGGTGTGCCAGTGTCCCCAGGCAACCCCACAACACATGAGGAGGCCTGAATCCCAATTACACAGATGTGTATACAGTGCCACACAAAAGTAACTCATGGATCGGATTTCCCTATGTGGGCAATCAGGCATTGTTAGATGAGAGGGAGCCCAAATTACACATGTCACACAAGCTTGTAGGAAGAGCAACTAACACAGCAAGAGACAGACCCACCACAGCACAACTCCCAGGGACACCGCATTGTGGTGACACTAGCCTGCATGATAATCCCACTGTGATGACAAAGGTAGATGTCGTTCACACAGTGAACCACAGCCATGTGTCCAGAGCAACTAACTACCATCACAAATACACAAGCACAAATCAATCAGCACAGCCTGTGAGCCAAAGCCAATATGGAGGTAGGGGTCTAGCCGTGCAACAACTCACATTTGCACACACTCAACACCACACACCTTGATCTCTACCAATGTGCAGCTGTGAAGCTCACATGGACTGGTGACATTGCACATGCACCCATGACAATCCCAGGGGGGGTGGTGGGAACTAAGGTGTGAAACCCATCACACATGGCCAGTCAACAAGACTTGTGAATGTCTGACACACTGCACAGTACGCCGTACATGGGCATGACATGAAATCCACCCCAATCAATGGGATCCCGGCCACAGTCACACACCAGTGAAGAAGCCAAGGTGACTCACAAAGAACACACATAGACAACTTCCAACATTGCAGCTCTGACCCTGAGGAGTGGCAGCAGTCACACACACAACGTGTCACAATCACTGAAAGCTACCACAAACTGTAAATTACATGACTTGTGTAACCCACAAGTGCCAAGGGGAATCCTGACTGTGTCCCATCTGCGTTTGCCCACATCCCCAGCCCTGACAACAAAGACAACTAGGGATGACAACCTCATGAACATTAGTTTGCCATGCACCCACATCCCGGAGAAACCAGGTCCAAGATGCTGGATGACACAGGACAACTCAGCAAGCATCAGAAACAGGAACATCCCTAGGGACACAGCCTGTGTAGGAAAAGGGAAGGGAACACACACAGACATGCTCACACAACACACAACATGGGCCCAGCCAATGTCACAGGATTACACACTGCCATGAGGGCACTCCACTTCTGTGGAAGGTCCGCTGTGCCAAACCTTGTCTGTGCACGACTCAAACATGTCAGCAGAACACTCGGTCAGTGAGTCAACAACTACAACACACTGAAGGCTCTGCTCACATCAGCCTGGGTATGTGAGTGTCACGTCAGTCATCTGCATATACCCTAAACACGTGTCAAGCAAGTTGCACTGTATACACAGATGAGTCCTTCAACATTGATGTGCTAAACTGCATGTCCAGTGGAGATGGGCACACAGTCAGGGAAATAGAAACATTGAACAGTGGTAAGCACACCAGATGTGCATCAGTGTAAGCCAAAGATGGTAATTTACAAATGCAAAACGTACATCCATGTGTCAAATGCTGAACATTACACCCTCAGACTGCAGCAAAGGATACTATAGATCCAGACTACATTAGGATACATATCCCATGGACCACATGGAGTCCATCACAGCAACACTTCATTTTCCTGATCTGAACACTATTACAACTGCAAATGCATGATGATACTCATCTACATCATGTACATCCAAAGAAAAACCACAATTAAACAAAAAGAGGCTTTATTCAGCAAATGTTAAATTAAAATTTGAAGTCCAAAAGAAACTAAGGCCAATGGCCAGTCCAAATACACAGTCCCAACAGGGTGATACGTGACAACTTGCCACCCATTGCTTGCCTGCACTGCTACGGACAGGGGACATCCCCCTCAGAGGGGCATACAAGGGGCAGGCCAGGCACCGCAGGGACAGGATCAGGGGTGCCAGAAGAAGGCAGTGAAGGGGTGGTGGGTGCAGGAGTGTCACCGGCAACTGCAGTGGAGGTGTCTGACTCAGTGGGGGCCGGCACCACTGTAGGGCACAACTCAGATGTTGTGGGTGCTGCAACCACTGCAGTGGGCCAGTCAGATGGAGTGGACTGGGTCCCCACTGCAGTGCCCGAGTCAGACGAGGTGGTTGTGGACTCCACTGCAGTGCACAACTCCAAGGGAGTGGAAGGGGGAGCAGATGAGGTGGGCAGGACAGAGGGGGGGACCCGGTCTCCACACCAGTGGCACAAACAGGCAGAGCATCTGGTTTGGGGGTGGAAGAGCAAGTGGTAGGGGGGAGGGCCTAAGCAGTTTGGGGATGCGGTATTGGTGTGTGGGGGAACCTGGGGCAGGGTGTGGCGGTGGAACCTGTGCAGTGGTGGCCTTGGGGATGGAGGAGAGAGACTGTGTGGTGGTGGTGGTGGGGTCTTGCCCTTCCTGGTCCGGGGGAACTTACGAATGGGGTCCTCTGTCTGCCTGTGCCTGGAGGAGGGTGTCCGGGTGTGAGGGGCACTCCCCTCTGTGTGTGGTGGTCGCCTCTTCTGCCTGGACTTCGTGTCAGGTGTATCTGTGGGGAAGAGGCTAAGCTCACAGAGGAAGAGCTTCTGGGAGGGGGGGTTGCAGGTGAGGCAAGGGAAGGGCTTTTGGAGGGAGAGGCATCTGAGGACTGTGCAGTGCTCGTGGATGTGTGTGTGTGTGTGTCTGGGCCCCAGCCCCTGTGAGTGAGGTATCAGTCCCCTGACTGTGTGTGCGTGTGCGTCTGGATTTTGGTGTGTGTGTCTGTGTGCTGCTTGTGTCTGTGCTGGTGCGTGCCGGTGTGTGTGTGCTTGGGACAGGTAGGGTGCTGGGGATTGTGGATGGGGCAGAGGTAGGAGGGGCGAGGGACTGTTGCATGAGGGACACTGCTGCCGTCAGTGAGGAGGCCATGGACTGATTGGTCCGATGTAGGGCAGACATGCCAGATGACATGCCCTCCATGAATGACACCAGTTGTGTCAAAAGACCCGTGTGTGCATGGAGGACACTCAGAATTGATGTCTGCCCTACATGGATCTGTTTCAGCCAGTCCACAGACTCCACACTCAGGGCAGCAGGGGGGACAGAGGCAGGGGGTGCAGTGCCTGGCATGAAGGAGACACGCTCCCCTACACGGGAGCCTCCATGGACATGTGGGATGGGAGCAGATGGGAGGGTGGAGATGGTGGTGGTGGCGGGGACAGACTTGCTTGACGTTGCCTCTGGTCTGCTGACACCCACCTCCACAAGGGAGTCCTCACTGGAGATGCTGTTTTCCCCAGCCGAGGTGGTCGTAGCTGAGGTATCCTCAGTGTGGCTCCCCTCACCCTCCGTGCCACTGGGTCCCTCAGTCTCCCATGCAGTGGACCCAGTCTGGCTCTGCCGCTCCTCTTGGTCCATGGAGCTGTCTCCTCCTGTGGCCGTGGATGTATCTGCAAACAAGCAGGATAAACAGAGCAACATTAGTCACCTGTACTGACCACACACACCACAGTAAGTACAGCACATCACAGAGCAAGCCCTGCCATCATTTGCTAGACATTGCAATTCGTGCTGACACTGATTTCAAGAAGCCCATTGTCTGCCTGACAGTCAGTCATGCCACACATATCCTACCTGTCCATGCACCCATCTGTCTGCTGCCTGTTGTATGCGACTAATCATATGTGCACACATGACCACATACACAGTTGTTGGACATCCAAGAGTATATATGGAAATGTGTCACTCCAAACACATGCCATCTCCTGCCACTGACTCAGTACATGTGTCAGGAAAAGTGATGGGCAAAGTCTCTGTTGATATGCGGGTTTTGCTTCCATCACCAGACACAATGATGTCCTCATGTCCTGATAGACAATGCAACAATGGTGTGCTTGCAGGGCATATCACACCACTGCTGGATCACCCTTTGCGATTGGAATGTCATGGCACAGGCCTGTCTGGCAAGTCAGTCATAACTGTCTCCTGTCACAGGGGCAGTGCATACACACAACACCAGTCTGCACTGTGTCACAATCAGGGGAGTTTTAGAAATGTAAGCCCTGTAGCTGACAGGTGCACATGTGCACCCCTGGCCACCCACATCATGAGGCCTGAGATGATCCCACGTCATTCAAATGAGACATTTGAGTGACTGCAAACACAAATCCATACACATGAGCACTTCACCGTCTGATGAGAATGAACCAAAGCTGCCGGCACCTCAATGTTTCATACAACATTGTGCACAGTCAAGGGATCAGAGACCTATGCATTGACCTATGTGCAGATCCAATAGTCATAACTCAGATGGCTGGCCACCCCAAATTGTTAAACACTCCAGGAGTCCAAATAGCAAGGCCACACTACGGTGACACAGAGGCACACACCTGAGTGCACTCTTCACAATGCCCAATATGTATGCTGACACACGGGAGTGGGCGAACAGAGTGCCTTCGATGTACGGAGTAGGCATTACAGTCCTGGTCCATGTGCAACATGGTATTACCCTGAACACTAGGCAGGTGGCTATGCATGTGTCGCACACATGATGTACTACTTCTGAGGCCCCTACCTTGGTCTCTGCAGCAGCATGGGTGTGTGGCACATACCCCAGACATGTGGTGAGTCAGAGCAGCAATTGGAACACATATTAAAGCCATACCTAGAGTACATGTCAGATCACAGGCAATGTGAGCAATTGTACCACCCATGCAGACCACCACAAAGTTCCTGTAACTGATGCTGTCCCCAACTTGAACCACAGGTAACTGCAAGTACACAGTACCCAAGTGACCTAAGTCACAGACTGTAAGGGCCACACCTGTGTATCAGATGAGGAGGGGGCATGACACAAGTGAGGGACATGAGTCCAGGATGACATGACAGTTGTACTGTGGAAGTGGAACCAGGCTAAAGGAGTGCATAGAGCATGTCAGTCATAGTACACAGTTGAGGCTAGCACTTACCCCCTCCTTGCTGCTGTCTGGCCTTCAGCTGCCCATCCAGGTCAGGGAAGACCACCACCAGGATCCGGAGCATGTGGGGGTCAGGGTCCGGTGTCCGCCCCTCCTGCGAGGAGGTGACAGCTTCAGCTGGACCCTTGCGATCCTCCGGGTCCAGCCCCGAAGGTCCTGCCACCTCTTCTGGCAGTTGCGGATCCTGCGCCTGTAGACCCCCACAGATCGTACTGCCCGGACGATGGTCAGCCAGATCTCCTGCTTCTGGTGGGCATCAACCTGTGAGGATGACAAAGTGAAAAGGCCATTACTACACATGCAACATTTCCGTGCATCACACAGTTGGATATACATGTCTCAATCACAGGGGCATATGATCTACACAGGTAGTGCAACTATGGCTATGAACAGTTTGCCAGCAGTTACTAAATGGTATCATTGCCTGGGAAGTAAAACCTTGTTGGAATGCACTGTTACTGCACTATACCTGTTCAGTGCATGTGACTACACACTTTGGGGGGTGACAACTCCTCAGTGAGCATGCTACACACTGGTGTACACACTGTACGTCTTGCTAGTCAGACAACATGCACAATTAGTAAGGCAGTGGGCAGCACACTCACCTGCTCCCCTGGTTTCCCATACAGCTTGCTGTACTGTGGAAGGAGGCTGTCCAGCAGGGCCTGGTTCTCCTCAGTGCTGAAGGCTGGGGCTCTATCCACAGTACGTGCCATTGCAGTAGCCAGAGGATGCAGAGACAGCAGCAGTGGTAGTGGCAGATGTCATCCTGGAGCATGTAGTGCAGGCAAGTGAGCTCTCAGGGGAACAGCCAGCATTATATGTGTGCTGCAGAGGCAGATACTGTCCCATGTGTCCAAAGTGATAGGTCCAAGTCGTTTGCATCTTCTGAATCTGGCCAATCCATGGAATTGCACCACTTATACACGCCCACAGCATCCTTCAAAAGTTCAACTTCATGACACCCATTAATTTGCAACATTGTTGTGGGTGGCCAACTGAATTCACTGCATCCAACTCGTTAAAGCTTCGAAAACGAGACCGTTTCCATGTCATGCCATAGCCAATGCGTGCGCACTGATCGGTCCATTGCTGTACAACGCGTATCCGCTCACATCATATGCAATGGCCAATGCGTGCGCACCGATCGGTCCATTGCTGTACAACGCGTCTCCGCTCACATCATATGCAATGTCCAATGCGTGCGCACCGATCGGTCCATTGCTGTACAACGCGTATCCGCTCACATCATATGCAATGGCCAATGCGTGCGCACCGATCGGTCCATTGCTGTACAACGCGTATCCGCTCACATCATATGCAATGGCCAATGCGTGCACACGGATCGGTCCATTGCTGTACGACGCGTCCCTGTACAAGTCACTCGCATATGTCACCATGCTTGTCTCATTGGTGAACGTATGCCAGCCACATTTACTTGCCAGGGACTCAGGGGCACACCTACGACACCACAGCCTGTCCACACTGTATCCTAAGGCATGTAAGGCTGCATTACCTTTTCTGTGTATGGGGGTCAACATGTGGTTTTTTGGGTGGCACTTGGGGGCAGCCACTCCCAGGCTGTGCACGTGTTCATGGGGACAGAATCCTTTGTGTGTTGTGCACATGACCACTGTGATGTGCAACTGTTCATTTCAGAGCATGTGGCATGGTCACATTTCCAGGTTGTGTATGTGTATGTCATGTCACATACCCCCTGAGTCCCATGTGGGAAGGTATGTACGTCACAGGGTGACCCATTGCCACAATAGTGATGGCCCTCCACAGTCTGTGTGCATGTTGTGTTTCCGATGTCTCTGATTCCATGTGCACAATGGGAGACAGTCTCCACATCCACGTTGTTTGTGCATGGACTTTGATGTTGTGCGTGTGTGTGTCACAGACGTCCATGTCTGTCCTGCAGAGGCAACAGGGGCCACTACCTGTGGGAGTCATGGTTGTTTTGCTGATGTGTACATGATACGCCATGTCATGCCAGTGTCCATGTGGCAATACAGGGTCCCTGGGAATCTACCTGTCAATGAGCTGTGATGCCTGTGGCACATCTGTCCTGACATGTCACTGTGGTGTGTGTTTGGAACGTGACAGCAGTAAATGGGTACTGTGACACAGCCTAATGATTTCCCATAGCACAACCTGGAACTTGTTGTCAACACATGTTGAACTGTGATGTTAGATGTTGGCCATGTAGGTGCCATATATGTCCATACAGAACGGCACACACATCAGGTACGTGTGTCTCGTAATGATGTATCATGAGAAATTGAGTATGGTGAATGGCACATATGTGGGGTGACTGACAATCTTTCTTTCTTCAACCTATGCACTGCAGGGCTCCAGCTGTCCATAGACAATTCCCTGACCTGGCAACGATGGTGGAACGTGACAGCATCCGACGGTACCGCTTCACCAGGCAGCTGATTGATGATTTGGCAGTGCGCTTGGCACCACATTTGCAACCTGGCCGGACGTACCCTACGGTGCTGACACCCAAGGTGAAGGTAATGGCAGCCCTACACTTCTTTGCCACCGGTACCTTTCAACACACTGTGGCGTCTGCTGGTGGGATGTCACAGACCATGTTCAGCCGTGTGCTACGCGATGTTTTGGAGGCAATGTTGAGATACCTGAACCAGTACATCTATTTCCCTAAACGTCAACAACTCACTGACGTCAAGAGTGACTTCTATGCCCTGGGGAGGATGCCACATGTCATTGGCTCCATTGATGGGACACATGTGGCCTTGGTACCACCACAGGCACATGAGCAGGCATACAGGAACAGGAAACATTATCATTCGATCAATGCTCTGGTGGTATGTCTTGCAGATATGAGCATCTCACATGTGTGTGCCCGTTTCCCCGGTTCGGCACACGATGCCTACGTGATGAGGAGTAGTTGCATCCCGAGGATGATGTCACAGATGCAGAACCAGCGTGCCTGGCTTGCCGGTGTGTACTGACTTTGTACCATTGTGTGTGTTCTGCTATGTTGTATTCCGCCCTCTTTTCCAACTCAGCTAATGTGCAATTGTCTGTCTGTAGGTGACTCCGGTTACCCCAACATGCCGTGGTTGCTGACACCCCTCAGGAACCCTGTGACACCAGCCCAGATGCGCTACAATGAGGCACATGGTTGGACCAGGAGAGTGATCGAGCGGACATTTGGTCTCCTGAAGAGCCACTTCTGCTGCCTAGACAAGACAGGAGGGGCCCTCCCATATGCCCCAGCAAAGGTGTGCAAGATTGTCATTGTCTGCTGCATGCTACACAACCTGGCAGTGCGGAAGGAGTTGCCTCTCATCCTGGATGACGATGACCAACATCTGCCACCTGTGGAGGATCCTGGCCTAGCCCACGATGCCAGTGATGATGATGATGATGAGGGTGATGTCCGCACACAGCTCATCACCAACTTCTTCAGCTGAATGTGAGTATCCAGAGATGTCATGTCAATGATGTGAGTTTGCATGATATGTGTGGGTGGTGCTCTGGTGCTGTTTGAGTGTGGCCATGTGCTACTTGACTGGATGCATGCAGCGATGTGTCCTTACAGGTAGTCTGTACTCCCCAACAGTGTTGACATGCTAACTTGGTTTTGTGTAGGTATCTTGTGACATGTATTGGGCATGAGTATTGCAGTTCTGTCCTGTTCTTCAGTGCTTTTGACTGTGTGTCATGTCTGTCCTTCACAGGGTGCTTTCAGAGTTGTTTGGTCAACTTGGATCCCCTGACACCATGATTCAGCTTTCAGGGTGGCAGCAGTCGTTTCCCTACAGGTGATGTGCCACACACCCCTGGACTTTATTTCTTCTACACTTTTTGACTGTGTGGCCACTGCCACGTGGGATTACCTTGCATTTGTAGTGGAAACAACATGTTACAAATGTGTAATAAACCTGTGCTTCACTTTGGGATGTGCGTTGTCTGTGGTCACACATCTGACTGACATTTGCTTACTGCACCTGTGGGCTAGTTAACACAGACTCTGAATAGGTGTGGTGTCTGTGCATTCCACTGTATTTCCGGGCAACATCAGTGTAGGCGATGAGTCAGATGGCCCTGGTGTCTATGTGTTGTGTAGCCCTAGTGGTGTGTCTCCCTCATATGTGTCACGTCGCCATGACTCACATGACGGTGTTGAACTTGCTGTGGGAGTTAGCATGCACAGTGTCATTTAGCAGATCATCATCTCCATGACAAAAACAATGTTGGAATCACAACAGAGGCAAGTATGGTGTATTAGTGAGTTTATTTACATACATGTGTGAGGATAGTGCACAGGATGGTGGGTGCTGTACATTGGTATTGGAATCCAAAGTTCCCAGATGAGTTGGAAGTGTTGGTAGCAGAAATGTCCTGAGTAAAGTCCACAGTCATCTGATACATTAGTCCAACTTAAACTCCCCATGTCATGTGGGAGAGTTGTGTTGCATTCGACAGGGTGAACAGTTTGCACACAAAGGAGAATTTCCAGAACAGGTGTTGGGTTCCTGGGGGATGTACATGGCCATCGGCCTCTCAGTTGTCCTTCCTCGGACGACCCCTCTTCTTTCTGGGGGACCCTCACGTGCAGGCCGCTGCGGTGCAGAGGACTCTCCACCAGAGTCATCCTCCCTCCCTGTGGCAGTTGCAGTTGTTGCGGCACCAGATGTTGTGGGCACACAGGGAGGTGTGGACATGTTGGTGCTAATCTGGCGGAGGCATGTCAATTTGTCCCTCTGCACCGCTGTCAGTTCTTCCAATGTGTCCCACTTGGACTCCATGCCAGACATGTGTGTCTCCACACGGGACATGTGTGTCTCAACACAGGACATGTGGGAGTCCAAGTAGGCATGATGGGCAGCCTGCTGCTGTTGAATGTCCTTGAGGATCCCCACTACCTGGCTGACCTCTCCGGTGCTATTCTGGTACGCATCAGCAATGCGTGCCAGTTGTGGGTCATCATGCAGTCCAGACCCCTCTGCAAACAGCGACCTCTGCCTACCACCCCTCCCACCACCCCTGGACACACATGCGGGAGCTGCCGTGGCATGCACAGGTGACCCTCGGCCCCCTTGGGGGTTGGTAATGGGGTTGTTGTCCGTTGCTTCACGGTGGGCTGTGGTCCCTGTGCTGTTGTCATTCAGTGTCCTTGGTCTGTCCGTGTCGGCGGGGGTGGTCTGTGTGTTGGCAGATGTTGGAGGAATGGGTGCAGGGGGTGCAGATGGTGGTCCTGCTGGTGCTGCATGATGACTCACACCGGAGGTGCCAGGTTGGTCTTCGCCATCCGATGAGGGCAGAGGCAGTTTCACACCAGAGAGCTCAGGGTCCCCCGGAGCCTGGGACAGGGACTCCTCCTCATCTGCTGCTGTTTCCCCATAATCACCTGTTTTTGGAAGAGACACACCATGTATGTTATGTTTCTGCAGGCATCAATGGTTCAAACACATGACAGTTGTGACTGTACCTCTGGATGCGGCCCTGTACATTGCATTGTCCTAAGTTGTCACAGTCAGAGGTTGATATTGGTGTGGCTCATTGTCCTGCCAACCTGATGCATTTCAATGTGGATGTTGAGGTGTGTGCATGACCAGCATTGGTGGTATTTGGTTGACATCCGGACCTCCTTCTCCCCCCAGACCAGCATGCCACACTTGCAGTGGGTGCAGGTTGACTCTCAGGATGTCAGTCAGTGGTGTCCTGCTGTTGGTTGGTGCCCAGTTCCCAGCAGGGCCTCGTACTCCCCACAACAGAGCACCATTGTCAGACATCTTTGAAGTGGCTTTTCACTCCCTGTGAGGTGTGCATGCTTCAGTGTGAGCTTGCTGGGTCATGTGGGTGGGGGATGTTGAGCTGTGACTACCACTCCCATCATGCTATTGCCTACACCCCCCTCCCAGCATGCCCATACTTCCTTCCTTTTGAGTGGACTTCACTGTGTGTGAGTGTGACAGCAATGGCAAGATGGCTGACAGTGTGGTCCTGTTGTTTGTTGGTGCAAAGTTCCCAGCAGGGCCTTGTGCTCTCCACAGCTGAGGCCAGTGTCAGACATCTTGGAAGTGGCTTTTCACTCACTCTCTTGTAGAGCACGGTCCCAGGTGTGTTATTTGGAGTTAGTGGAAGTGGTGTGTGTAAGGGCCTGCTGGTAGCTGTAGTCGGAGCTGGCACTCCTCCTCCCCCCAGGCCAGTCATCCCATCATGAAACGTGCTTCCATTGCAGGGAGTGCAAGTTGGCTTTCAGGATGTCAGTCAGTGGTGTCCTGCTGTTGGTTGGTGCACAGTTCCCAGCAGGGCCTTGTGCTCCCCACAACAGAGCACCATTGTCAGACATATTTGAAGTGGCTTTTCACTCCCTGTGAGGTGTGCATGCTTCAGTGTGAGCTTGCTGGGCCATGTGGGTGGGGGATGTTGAGCTGTGAATACCACTCCCATCATGCTATTGCCTACACCCCCTTCCCAGCATGCCCATACTTCCTTCCTTTTGACTCTGCTTCCCTGTGGGTTAGTGTGCCTGTGCTGACAGGATGGCTGACAGTTTTGTCCTGGTGTTTGTTTGGCTACAAGTCCCAAAAGTGACACCCTGTGCTTCACACAGCATAACCCAGTGTGGTAGTTCTTTGTGGGATATTTAATTAGAGTGTGAGGCAATGCATTCTCCCAGGTGAGTTGTGTGGAGTTTGTGTTAAGGGGGTGTGTGAGAAAAGCTGCTGGTAACTATGGTCAGAGCTGTCAGTCCTCCTTCCCACCCAGCCAGATATCCCACCATGGAACGTGCTTCCATTGCAGGGAGTGCAAGTTGGCTTTCAGGATGTCAGTCAGTGGTGTCCTGCTGTTGGTTGGTGCACAGTTCCCAGCAGGGCCTTGTGCTCCCCACAGCAGTACCCAGTGTCAGCCATCCTGTCAGTTCTTTTCCACTCCCTGTGATGTGAGCATGGTTCAGAGTGGTGTTGATGTGCAACTTGTGAGGGTGACCAATATCTGTGACTACAACTCCCATCATGCTATTGGCTACACTCACCTCACCAGCATACACAGAATTCCTTCCTTTCAGTGAGCTTCCTTGTGAGGTGGTGTTCTAGTGGTGGCAAAATATCTGACTGTGTTTGTTGGTTATATTTGTGCCACTGCCTTGCTCTATTTGTTGTTAGGTTTGTACATGTCATGACAGTTACATGTCACTATGAGATGGCATGTATTGTGTTTATCTGACTAACATACACATCTTGGGATGATTATCTTTTGGTTGCTGTGGATTTGCTAAGGGTGCATGGTTTGACTATCCCCTTGACAGTGATGTGTGTGTATTGTCACACAATATTGTGTATTGGTTGTGTACTCACCAGGCTCTGGGATGTTTGATAGTCCATATACGCTCACTGGTGGTAGGATGGCCCGCACCTGCTCCTCCCAGGGCCTGAGGTATAGTGGTTTGGCAGGAGGGCCACTGCCGGTGCGCTGACTCACGGCGTAATCCTTCTTGAGTAGGTCCTTGACCCTCCTGCACACATCATACCACCTGTTCTGGATGTCTTCCTTTGTGCGCAAACATGGTGATTGTGCGTTCACCCTGTCGACGATCCTCTCCTACATCTTGGTTTTCTGCGACATGGGGGTCTGTTGGACCAATGTACAAAACAACTGTGGCTCTACCCTGAGGATCTCATCTACCAGGACTTCCAATTCACTGTCTAGGAACTTTGGATTCTTCTTTGGGGGCATGGTGATGGGTGGTGGTGGGGATTGATGTGTGTGTGAGTGTGCAAGTGAGGGTGGGTGAGTGTAGGTTTTGCTGGGTGTATGTGAGGGTGTTATTTGGGAGGTGCTAATGATGTGTGGCTTGTGTGATGGATGAGTTGTGAGTGTGTCTGTGGTTGCTGTCTGATGGTGTTCTGTGCTGGCAGGTCAGTTGAATTTGCTTGTTTGGCCCTTTTTTTTTTATTTTTTCCTTTGAGTTTTTTAGGCATGTAGGAGACGTTCTACTGACCGAGTAGGACGCTGTAGTTGGCTCGTGCGGGCTTCTCCGAGTCTTTCAAGCTGGGTTCCTGCTGGGTTTCATGTGCGGCGTACGCGTCGGTCGCGGAGTATTGGGTTGCTTCGGCTGGGTTTTGTATGCGTGTCGGTCGTACGGCTTGGGCTCTGTGCGACTCGGTCTGGTTTTCCACGCATTGCATCGTACTGCGCGGGTCGGAGTTCGCGGGTGCGTTTCTGTCGGGTTCATTCCTGGTGCGTGTCGGTCGGTTTGATTCGCGTAGTTTCCCGGCCGGATAGCTTGTTTCCGTGCGGTTCGGTCATTCGGTTTGTGTTCCGTACGAGTCGGTCGTGATTCACATGCATTTCATCGTACTAGGCGGGTCGGGCAGCGCCGGTACGTGTCGGTCGGACAACATTCCCGTACCGAGTCGGTCGGTATGTTTTCCGGCCCGAATTGGAATCGGCCCCTTAGTCTTTATGTTGTTTAAGTTGATGCTGTTTATTTTTTAGGTCTGAAATGTTCTTTCTGTATTTTCTTTGTCTGAAATAAAATGCAAGTACATTTTATTATTTGTTTATAAACATTTTATATGGGGTGGGGAGGGTGTTTGGGATGGGTTTTGAGTTTGGGTGGGTGTTTTCTCGTTTTATTTAAAACAGTTTTGAAAATACTTACTTTGTTATCTTTTTATGGTGTTTTCTGTACTTTGATAGTTTTCTTTAGAGTTGTCTGTAGAGGAAATATAAAATAGAATAAAGATATAAATTAGTGTTTAACATTTGTATATTATTGTTTCATGTTTGTTACTTTTAGTATTATTTAGTATATTTTAGTTTACTTACTTATGATAGAGTTTAGTCGTTTTTATATGTTGACCTTCTTATTTTTCTGTCCAATTTCTGCAGAGTTTCTCCTTCTTCAGCTTTGTTTATTTGAGTTGTGAAATAGGAGTTACGTTTTTTGTTTATATAGTGGTTTGGATATTGTTACTTTAATTTTATTGGTTATTTTTAAATTTGTGTGTTTCTATTGGTTAATTTGAATTTCTTTTACATAGTTTTGGAAGTTGTTTTCCAAATATGGAAAACGCTAATTAGTAGTTAGTTGTGTATTTTGTTGTATATATATTAAACTAGTTATATTTATATGTTCTATTATATATTTAAATAATAATAAATGGTTTTTATATTAGGAAAGTTTAATGTAATAATGTTGTTAATAATGTTTTTTTATTGTATTTATTTTATCATGTTATTTTGATGCAAAAAGAATGTTTATTTACATTAATTTATTTAGTAATGTATTTTTAGGTATTTATGTATATTTAGGTTGTTTTATTTTAATGTTTTCTATTGTTTTGTATAGTCGATATATTTCAAATGACGATATTTGTAGGGTCGATATTTTTGTGGTCGATATTTTGTCCCTAGTTAATTCTTTTAAATGATGTGCGATATTTTTAAACTTCGATAAGTATGTTTACAATATTTTTAATGTCGGTGTTTATGTTGTACGATATTGTTGTTTCGATATTTTTGTATTTTGTTAAATATGGATATACTGTCGATATTTATGTGGTCGATATTTTTGTGTCGAAATAATTGTAGGTCGATATTGCGTCCGTCTAAATTATGTCAGTGATTCAAATGACCCAACTGACCTCTATAGAGCAAGAGCACCTCCTACAAGAGAACTACAAATATCTGTGGGTGAGCAGTCACTTTCTGCAATTCTGGAAGCCAAATGATGCCACAAATTATTTTTTTTGTTTGTTTGTGCATAATGTTTTTAGTTCTCTTTTTCAGTTGCAGTTTTTGAAAATGAAAAAATACACCCCAAAAATGTTTTACAATGCAGAAACATAACAAAATGTGTTCCAAAAAAAGGTTCTTTTTAGAACCAACTTTTCTGATTTAGAGAAAGAATAACTTTGTTTCTTGTTCCTATTTCATTGTAAAAACATGTCAGTATAAGCCTATATATATCTTAGTTTGAATGAGTTTTTGATTCATAGTTTATCGCTGAGTGAGAGGGTACATAAGGGGCTGTATGGCTGAGTGGTTTGGTGTGTTAGTGGGTGTATGGGTGTGTGAGTGTGTGAGTGAGTTTAAGAGTAACAGTATGGGTGAGTGAGTGGCTGTGTAAGTACCTGTGTGGGTAAGTGAGTGTGTGGTTGAGTGGCTGTATAGGTGAGTGAAAGGGTGCATGAGTGTGTGTATGGATTACTGGGTGCATGAGTAGCAGTATGACTGAGTGAGTGGGGTGGGAGTGTCTGCATGGGTGTGTGAGTAGCTATATGGGTAAATGAGTGCATATGTGAAGGGAAGTGCCTCTTTTTGCTAACCAGGTTCCCAGTGCCAGATCTTGTTCCCAAAACTGTACCACGATTAAAAGACAAGATAGAATCATCACTATCTCTTCCAAATTTCGATGCATCCTATATCCAAAACAGCATGTGAATATGAGGAGGATTTGTTTTGTAGCGGATGAAAAACATCATAGCTTGAAACATGTGGTTAAAAAATCGGCAAAGATTAGTGGGATCCAAGGACCAAAGTTCTGCAGCTGCCTCCACTGTGATGTTTTAAATGCTAGACTTAGCTCCTCCCAAAATTTCAAGCAGGTCCTCCCATGCATACTCTGAGTGTCAGAAACCAAGTAGGTGCACCTAGTTTTCTCAACATACATTTGAGTTCTCCATGACGACAGTACCAATACTCGTTGGTTCCACTTTGGCACACCATCAAATTAATTATATTATATTCTAAGTTTTCATCCTTTCTATAAACTGTGTCAAGGAATTCCTTTGCAGAGAGATTTTGAAGACTAACTCCTTCCAATGAATTCCCTTGCAGAGAGATTTTATAGATGAACTCCTGTCTTCAGTATATGGCTAACAGCATATTTAAGTCCAGACAAGTCACTCTCAAACAGAAGATGAAATATGCAGGGAATACGCTGTTGAAATCTTGGATCCTTCGAGTATTATCTTTTTGACCGGTATTCAGCTGATGGTATATGTACAGGGAGGTCATTAAGCAGCCACCTTCTCCAGTCAGAAACAGTTGTGGAATACAGCAAGTTTCTAAAACTTTCTCCCACATACTCATGGGAGCTCCTTTTGCTTACGACATTTGAGAGAGATCAATAGCATCACCGATGACTTCTTCAGAATGCAAAGGATGGATGCTGTAGTGTTCATAAATCTTTTCTGATCTGGATTGATCTACTCTTCCAATCTGTCCGCTTGATGGTAATGTTTCATCCTCTACATATGTTACATCTTGATCAACATCAACATTTTTGTAATAAACATTATTTTGCGCCAGGTATAATATTACTTTTTTTACTTTACTAATATCCACTAACTCTTGCCATATTTTTGTATTCTTCGTAGGCACACCATTTACTAGAATAACAACTGGTGCATGATCTTCTCTGTGTACACCAACAGTTTCAATATTCTGTTTAAAATCTAAAGGTAAGTAGACACTCATTGTTTAAGGCCTTTCTGAAGGTCAGTTGGTGGCAGCTTCTCTGTCTTAGGCTCCATACGAAGTATAGACTAAAACGGGTGTGGAAATTGTATGAGAATGGATTCATAAACATTTAAAACTCGTAGTTCTTGTGGAATAGATACTAATTCTAGCTGGTTATTTACTGCTCTAGGTAGCATCTTGTTATTCTTTAACTTACCATAGCAATACTTACATTTAACTTGCCATGCGGACAAGTCAAATTGTTCCTCTACAAATAAATAAACAGTAAATTCTTAGAACTTATCTCTATTCTCCTGTTCAGTTTTGAAGAACACAATTACATTGCGAGTTTGACTTTTGTAGTGAGTGTGTTGACAACAAATACAAACATATTTTGGGTTCTCAGAAGAAACTTGTTACACTTCCTCATTTCTTCTGTAAAGTTATCAACACTTCAGTTGTGTTCCTCTATACCTCCACATATCAACTCCTCATTTTCTCTACACTCCTATTTAATACCAAAGAAACAAAACATAACATCTTCACAATAATTTTCTACCTCTGCTACTGTACCATGCAAAAGAACTCTATTCATTTCTCCTGAACATAGAGCAGGAGTTTTCACAAAGTAAATCCTCCTAACTCACTTTCGCATTATAGAGTGGTAAACAGCTAACATTCTGAAGTGATGAAATCTGCTTTGGCACATTTTCTTCGAGCGACATGCTAGTGAATGTCCCTATAAATTGGTATACTTCCTCTGAATGGATCTAATCCTTGCAGCATACTTATTTTCTGTTTCCACTTTTGCATGTAAACATATGAAGAACAGTTCTCAATTGATTCTTGCCAAACACTGCAAACACGGCTGCAGTTCCATTTGTACAGCGGGGCCTGTCTATGCCTTCCCTGTAGCTCTTCAGCTATCACTTCTTCAGCGTTCCTAGGTACCACCTCCTCTTTTGCAATGGGAGTCCCATCCTTCCTCTCATAACATCGTCCAGTTGTTTCAACATCATGCACTAATGTGTTCTCTTGCAAGTAGCTTTTTTCATTAAAGAAAGGCTCAGTACTGGAAGTATGTTTCTATTCACTCCTGAAAATGCGGCAAAAGTTACTTCTATTCACAAGACTTTTCTTTTGGCTTCTTTTCCTCATAGACAACACTATTTTATCCAGTGTTCTTATTTTGCTCAGAATAAAAAAAGTAGCTTCCTCTTGAGAGCAAAGGCCTTTTCATGTACAGCTTTAACATGTTCCTTTTGTTTGACTGTTTCTCTTCTCTTTTGCTACTGCTTCATAGCTCTTATGAGATTGTGAATTACCCTACCACGAAACATTCTGACTCTTTAAACTGCCACTGTCTTCTTGTTAAACTATCTCCTTTCTTATATGATTTTTTACTGTCAATATCATGCACCTTTTGTAGCTGATTTACAAGTTTGGTTTGTATTTAGTTGCTTTTGCTCACTTTTTAGTTTTCCCTATACAGTTTTAAGAAGCTTTTTTGTTTTCTTACCAGCAGCTGTTTTCTCTTTCAATACATTATCTCCATTTTGCCCCTGTTGCTCCTTTTGTTTCTCAATTGTGAAGAGATAGTATCCTTTCCTCTGTGTCTTTCTTCTTTCAGTTTTTGATGTCATTGTAATAATGTTTGTTTTAAGTGTAAGTAAATATTTGCAAAGAGAAAAAACAAATGGGCACATTTATGTTTTCTTTACATGCTATTAAATTATATTTTTAAAGCATTTAACTAGCAACATACACAGTTATTTTACAATAGTCTAGCCATGTTATCTTTACTTTTTTTCATGTTTACTTCTGTGTGACTCTGCGTTTGTTATCATATCCATCAGTGTGTGGGTGGCTATACTACAGTAGGTATCACTATAATCCTGGGTGTCTGAGTGTGTCAGCATATGCCCTAGTGTATGTCTATCTGTATCTCTATCTGCATCACTGTGCACCTGGGTGTATTAGTGTATGTGTAAGTGTATGCCTTGGAATCGCAGTGTGTGTGTGGGTTTGTGAGTGTATGCATAAATGTGTCCCTGGTGTGTCAGTGTGTGCACCAGTATGTGCCTGGGTGTCTTAGTTCATGTATTTGTATGAGCTTCACTGTGTGAGTGTATGCATCAGTATCTGCCTGAGTATGCTACTGTATGCATTATAGTGTGTCTCAGTGTGTCAGTGTATGCATCAATGTATCTCTACCTACAATCTACCTTAGGGGTGACTTATATGTAGTAGAAGCTCAATTTAAGGATGTCAAAGCATTTTAAATGCCAAGTCAATCTGGCTGTAAAACTGCTCACAGTCTCTGCAGCTGCAGGCCTGACACATTTTGAAAGGGAAAATTGAGCATCATTCCCTCTGTGTATATGTCACTGGATGTGTAAGTAACTATGCTGCTCTATGACTGTATCTCTTAGTAACTGTATGGATCTCTAAATGTGTATGTGAGTGGGTCTATGGATTGCTTACTGGCTGTGTTATTGAGTACTGGGGTATCTAACTGTGTGCACAACATGCTGTGTTATGGCTGAATGCATAAGTGCTATGGAAGTATGTGAGTGACACTGTCTAACTGTGTATGTGAGAGGCTCTATTGTTTTTTAAATAGGTAATTCAGTCACAGCATGGGTGAGAGAGTGGATATATAACTAGTTAAATGGGTCTCTAAGTGCAGATATAACTCACTTAAACTTTAAAGTAAGTTATGTTTTAAGCACATAGCTCACTCCCTAAGGTCTACCGAAAGCCCATATTAGAAGTAACTTATATCTAGTATAAGAAGAGTTCAAGGCTTGGAACTATGATTTAAATGCCAAGTCAGCCTAGTAGGAAAACTACATACACAGGCTCCACAGTAGCAAACCCAACACATTTTTAAAGGCCTACTTGTCTAGATGGGTCACTTGTTAATGTCAGTTCTTCACTACATATCTGAATGAGTGGTTCAGTGCCTGTGAGAGTGTATCATTCGATATGTAAGTAAGTATGCTGATATATGTCTGAGTCTCTTAGTTAATCCATTGGACTCTCAACCTGTATGTAAGTAGCTGCATGGATGGCTTGCAGGTAGTGTTAGTGGGTATTGCCACATTTAACAGTGCCTGCAACTGCCTCCATTAATGCTGGATACATAAGACCTGTATATGTGTGTGAGTGAATGTTTAAGTGCCTCTGTCAGTATCTGACTTGGTATATTAGTGGGTCTATCCTTTTAAATATAGGTATGTAACTTCCATGTGGATTGAAAACTGGATGTATAACTGAACATATGGGTCTGCAAGTAAGCATGTAACTCAATCAAACTGGAAACAGCATGTCTTATCTTTTAAGCTAATAGCTCCCTACCCTATGGCCTACCTACAGTGTATCTCAGAAGTGACTTATGTGTACTACAAGAGGAGTTTAAGGCTTAGCAACATGTTTTCAATGTTAATTCAGCCTAGCAGCAGGACAACTGTACAAATCTATTGTATCTGGCCCAAGACTTGCTGAAATATCTACCTGTCTGGATGGATGAATTGTTAGTGTCAGTTCTTCAGTACATACATAAATGAGTGTCTCAGTGCCTATGTGGGTGTATCATTGGATATGTAAGTAACTATGTTAGTATATGCCTGGATCTCTAATTTACTCTGTGGGTCTCTCAATGTGTATGTAAGGAGATGCATGAATTGCTTGCAGGCAGTGTTATTGAGTATTGGCATATTTAACTGTGTCTGCAACTCCTTCCATTACTGCTGGATACATACAAAGTCGATGTGTGTGGCACTCTCTGACTAGGGTAACTATAACTGAAAAATTTCTATGGTTTTGTACAATTGAAATCTGAGCCTAACTATAATGTCCCTGTAACCTTTTGGTTTTTTCAGTGGATTTCTAAGGTTTTTTTAATTCTATTTCCTAACTATAATGTTCCCACAACCTTTGTTTTTTTCAGGGAATTTCTAAGGTTTTTAATTGTATTTCCTAACTATAACTTTTTAGAGTGAGTGTGTGACTGAGCGCATTTGTGTCTCAGTGGGTGTGCGACTGAGTGAGTGAGTGTCTCAATGTGTGTGTGTGAGTGGGCCTGGGAGTGGCTGCATAAGTATTTCACTTAGTTTGTGAATGGGTGCATGATTGTCTAAGTGGGTCTGTGAGTGGGTGCCTGAGTGTCTGTGTGCATGAGCATCTGAGTGAGTGTCTAAGTGGGCCTGTGAGTGGGTGTGAGAGTGTCTGAGTGGGTTTTTGAGTGCCTCCATCTGTGAGTGAGTGCATGAGCATGTAAGTGGGTCTTTGCGTGGGTGCATGGCTGCCTCACTGGTTGTGTGAGTGGGTGCATGAGTGTCTGAGTGGATCTGTGAGTGGGTGGGTGGCTCTCTGAGTGGGTCTGTGAGTAGGTGCATGAGTGTCTAAATGAGATTGTGAATGTGTGCGTGAGTGTTTCAGTGGGTCTATGAGTGGGTATGTGAGTCTCAGTGGGTCTGTAAGTGAGTATATAGGTGGATTTGTGAATGGGTGCATAAGTGTTTTATTGGCTCTGTTAGTGGATGTGTGAGAGTGTCAGTTGGTCTGTCAGTGAGTGCATAAGTCTTTGAGTGGGCCTGTGAGTGGGGTCGTGAGTATCTGAATGGATCTGTAAGTGGGTGCATGAGTAGCTCAGTGGGTCTGTAAGTGGGTGCATGAGTGTCTCAGCCAAAATAAAACAAACAAGTGTGGGCTTGCATGCCTGTTAAGGAAAAAGCCCCCAGATTGGCCGAGTCCCAGGGGCATGTTCATTTATTTTACAATTGAAGGAGGGGGCACACAGGGCCCCCCTCCATGGGTATTTCTATGCTCCAGGAACCACCACCTCCCCAGGACTTATGTTTATATGAATGTGGGGGGTCATGTTGACCCCCGGGAACCATCACCACTGGGGTTTTTATTAAACAAATTGTGAGGGGCCCTGGGACCCATCACCTGCCAGGGGGCAAATTCATTTATTAATGTGGTAGGGGGCAACGTGCCCTCCTTCCTGGCCAAATATTGCCTCGGGGGCCTCATCCCCTGGGGCCCAGCCATTACTCAGTGGGACGGGGAAAATATATATCTTAAATGGGTGAGGGACCCTATCTCCCTGGGCTTGGCACTAAACAAATGGGAAGAGGGGCCTCACAGCCCCCCTCCCTGGGCTGATGTTGGTCCCGGGGACCCAATCCGCCAGGGGCCTGACCATGTCTCCTGGGTACCCCCTATGGCACCCAGTGTACAGTGGCACTGTGTGGGAGCCTCAAGGCCCCCGTGGTTCCAGCCAGCTTCCAGACTCCTGCAGAGCTGGCATTGTAGCCACAAGCAGGTAGCTGCTTCAAATTGCAGCTCTCTGCTTGCGGGAGCAATACTTTCATCTGTTTCCCAGCATGCTTATTTGCATGCAGGGAAACAGATCAAACTCTGCTTTCTACAAGCGGGAGTTGTTTGACAGCTTCCGCTTGCAGAAAGCAGAGTTAAGTTTGCTTCTGCTTGGTGGGAACAGTCAGCTCGCACCAAGCCAAAGCAAACAGCTACCTCCCAAGGATGTTCAACTCAGGAGGTACCAGTAACCAGCACTGGGGGGTGGCTGTCCCCAGGGTAATCCATGCCTCCATGAGGAGGACCATGCGGCCGCCCTCCATTGTAGCTTTTAGCCCTGGGGAGGTGGTGGTCCCCAGGGCTCCGCAATAGACCCTCTATATTAATTTCAGCTGGGGTGGTTGCACATTCTTCTGGGGGCTCCCTGCATTTATTTAAACAGATTTGCCCCTGGGAGCTGGCGGTCCCTGGGGTGCAAGCAGGCCATGCATGTTTTCAAGTGCCCCGGGGAGGTGGTAGTGCCTCCACATTCATTTATACAGATTTTTCATGGGGAGATGGTCGTCCCCGGGGCTTTCATAAGCCCTAGAAGGGAGGCCTGTGCTCCCCCGCCTATTTTTATAGTATGCCCCCGGGACCTGGCCGACCTGAGGGGCTATAATAGTAACAAGCTGTCAGAAGTACCTGAATCTCCACGGAAGCAGGATGATGCTAAATTCCCAACACCCACTCACTGGTGCCGTCACCAAATACAAATGGTAACACCCACCAGCAAGGGGGAAAGGGGAGTGGGACAGAGAAGAGACTGCTTCAGGAAGGTGGAAACCCTCTCATGGTAGGACCCCTCACTGGAGGAACGTCTTCCTGTGAAGATGCCAGTAATGACCCAGGGGAGAGGAAACACCTAATGCACAGAGAAGAAAACAATAAAACAAAGTACACTGCCAATTCTAATGCAATCTATGAGTAGAACTAACTCCCACCTATTTCTCCTGAAGACCTTGCCTCTCTTCTGTTATGAAATACAGTAGTACATATAGGCATGCACAGTTCTTAAGTAAGCGACCTGGAGGACTGTATATTATATAGTCACTGTTCTTTCTCTCAGGAGTTCTGTAGGTGAAGAGCTGCAGAAGCCTACACAATACTCCTAGGTGCCTCTTGTAGATGCAGCATGCAAAAAGGAGCAAGGAAGGAAAAACAGGGAGGAAAGGATAGGTAAGCACGCAATTGGGAGGAAGAGGCTGAGCAGTTCTATTCGCAAACTGGAAATTTCTTACTGTCCTCCAGACGGTGGTGTTGTTCAAAGTTCAGTCACAGCTCGGAGTAGGAAAGGGAACGGACCCACTAGCCACAACCAACTTCTCTGGAACACCTTTCTCTGATGCTGAGTAACCTGAGTCTACTGCGACAACCAGCAGCTGAACTCAGGTGTTCAATAATGCAGAATTCACCGAAAATGGTGAAAGACAAAATCCTCGAACCCTAGAGGGCTATCGAAGAAGGGAAGCTATCCCTAAGTGAAATTGAAATCAGAATTAGTCCACCTCCCACTCTGTGAAGAGGAGCGGACGGAAAAAAACGAACTTCTCACAAGGAATTCCAGTTTGAAGTGTGCAGTGAAGAGCGTGCGCACTCGTCTTGCCTGCCACCAAAATATTGCTATCGAAATAAAGCTATTGATTGACAACAAAATACATCCAAATACTCAGCTAAAGCCGCGGCCATCTTGAAAAGTCTAAATCCCAAACAAGTCTATAAATAACTCCTGTGATTGATCATCTGAGGCTTCACCAAGATCTTTCTTCTTCTTCTTTTCTGCCTCCTCTGTACTCCTAAGGTTACAGAGACCATATTAGCCTGATTCCTGACACACGTGTGCAAGACTGCACTTGTTTCTATTTTTCAATTTTACCTCCGATTCATGACCACTTCACGTATTTACTGCAAAAAATGCTTGGGGACTCAGCTGAAGCTGAGTCCCATGATGGTTGCCAACACTTCCTTGCTGAACTGTTTGCTGCCAATTACATTTCATCCCCAGAGGATCCGTGTCCCTATATATACAAATTAACATTCCTTTAAATACCCTTAAAACTACTGAACCGATTTACACCAAATAACAAAAAGGGTTCTTTCTGAACCAATACCTCCCAAAATGCCAAATTTTGTGTAATTCCGTTCAGCAGTTCGGGCTGCAGTTGCGGCTAAAATCTCTATGGAAATTAATATGGTAAGCATACTTTTTTTGACTCCCCTCCTTTCTCGGCCTCCTCTTGATGAATCACCCTAAAACCTGAAACTTTCCATATGCCACAAGAATCACCAGGGCACATATATGTATGTATATATACATATATACATACACACACCTTGATCATTAATGGTAGGAAATTATTTTATTAACACACATAACGTGTCTGTTCAGTTTTACTTTAAATGAAAATAACGTATTGATTATGTTGGTGTTCTGACTTAATTCCTTGCAGTCACTGCTATGAATTGATTCATGGGTGGGAAAAACTTGGCCAAGGTTGTGTTACTATTCATCAATCATTATATCTGAATTAAGTTCCAATGGCCCTAGGAAACCAGCAAACTTTTGATACTGTGCTACTAAAGATAGTATAGACATCTTTGCGCTGGGCACCACAATTCGTGTTTTTGTTCTTATTATTTTCTTGATATAGCTACTCCTGCTGCAGAAGCTGGCAAAAAGCAACCGCTATCAAGATAGGAGATAGCCACCCAGCTGAGGTAGCAAAAGGTGAGGCTGTGGCAGCTGAATATCGCTGGTTGACGGCCTTAGAGGAAGAAGAGGAGTAAGCACAGGCCTCCAGTTCCTTGCACAGCCAGCCATGCTCGCCCCCAACCCGGCCACACCACTGCCATCAGCACGTACAACTGGGGTCCACTGCTGCCCATACCACCAGCCTCTTCTTCTAGTCATCATCAACATGCAGTTGTCTCCTCCACCGCGCCCTATGAGAGCTGCCATATCTTAGGTGTGAGACAGCCATATCTCCACCATTCTGGATGCCCTCAAAGCCTTTTTGTATTGAATATTTGTTTTGGTGGGAGGGCATGTTGGGGGTGGAGAGGGTGGGAAGGCAGGGACGTTTGAGAAAGGGTAGAAAGGACATTCTTTTGCTTGGGGAGGGGAATTGGCCTGTTGTGGGTGGAGAGAGTGGGTTTGAAATGTGAAAAATACATGGGAGTCTTTTTTTTTCTTTGTCATTATCTGTCTTTTCATTGCTCATTGACAAAGTATAGCATTGTGGTTTTGACACAAGAGCACAACAAGAAGCTGCCCTCTGAAATTGTCTCACATGATACATTGACATTTCCCCCTACACTTTCCCAGCCTGATGTTCCTTGCCCTGTATGCATTCTCCAGTAGGTTACTTACCTCTTCCTGTAGTCCAGTAATTAATTATACCCCAACACCAGAGTGGCACTGTCTGGGGACAGAAAACTGGTTAATTCTGTTTCACTTGATGAGGTTTTGCAGCACCCAGCCACCTATCAATTATGCTGTACAGTATAATAGTTAGAGTAGTTATTGCCCTTGTCCTACCCTCTGTAAATATTATTGTTCACTTATGGGATTTGCCAACAATATACAAAAAAATGTTATATTATCTCTCCTTCCAAAGGAATACTTCCCTGCTAAGTTATTTACTAATTCTTCAAGTTCTTACCTGAATAAATTAAGTGATGGTACCTCTCGCAATCTTCCCAAACCTTATTGCAGGGTTTCCAAAAATGGCCTTCTTAATGGTGTTGATATTAGTGTTATTTTGCTAACAGGGAAGACATCACAAAGAGATGTCCCACTCCCACCTATTCCAAAAGAGGTGAACTCCAACTATAGGATTAGTCAGAAAGATTATCCATCACAGGCAATTAGAATGAAAAAAAAACACAGAGTTAGTGGGTTAACAAAAACTGAGATCAGACCACTGTGACACAAGGGCTCATATTATAAAAGTTAGCAGTAGTATCTTCTAAGCAACTCAGGGTCCAATTTATAAAAAGAATAACACTAAACTTACAAAATCCTCAACTCAGGAGTCAGGACTCAGAAGGAGAAGGTTTAGTTACTCCATGTGGCATAGATTTTGTAAGTAACACAGGGAAAGCCAGATTCACAAAGGTAAAGTTAAACTTTTGGTGTTAATTTACTGACTCTTGCAGTGTAAGTTTATTACAAGTAACTTTTCCATTAGTAACTTTACAAGTATTAACTTTGCAAATAGTAAGTAATCTCATCACTTTAAAAGAAGTTACTACTACGAGTTAGTTACCACTTGTTAGAAATAGGGTTTCTGGTTGGCTAGGGTATGCACCTAAGCCAGGCAGAACCCACCACGCCAGTCAGAGTAAGATAACCCCTGCTCACCCCCTTGGTAGCTTGGCAGAGTAGTCAGGCTTATCCCAGAGGCAATATGTAAAGTGTTTATGCAACACACACACACACACACACCAGTGACACATTAGGCACACCACAAAAAGAGACTCCACACAAGGTTTTATAAAATATCCTTTGTATTATATACCGAACACATTAGACCACAATCACATAAATCACTGTGCCACTAGGCACTTGTCATGACGTCACATAAATCATAAAATCACTGTCCCACTAGGCAATGGTCATAATAGCATAGGTTTTGCAATAGGGTAAATACTCATAGATTGCACACATTAGGATACAGTAGGCATAACATCATAGTCAGTGCACTAAAGTCGAGACTTATATGGGGCACATTCAATAAAACCCCATGAACACATTAGGTCTAACACTACCTTACACCATCACGGTCAACATTATGCAGGTCCTGGAAATTTATTTGCTATCCGGTCAGTATAAGGCATAACCACAACATACATCTCCACATCAAGGCATTAACTGCAGGTTAGGTCATACATCGATCATGGCTGAATTAAACCCCTCATCACCAACTGGCGTCAACTGCTATATGCGGCCTGTGGTGAGTAAAACACACAATCACCACCACACATGGGATGCGGCACACCTGTACTCTTACCACAGACACAGGGTAACTGGGGCTTCAATTGCAGGGCCTACTAGCTCCTGCATGTCGATTACCTGTCCTACATAATTGTCACTGTCCTCCACAGCCCTACTTCCCCGTAGGCTGTGGAAGATATACCAGTCACCAAGCCATGTCTCAAATCCACTAGGAGCAGCATCGATGCTCCTAGAATCAGAAATACGGTGACCCCGTGTTACACACTCCACCCTATGCCCTCAAGGTATGTGTCAGAACAGGAGGAGGGGCAGACCACTTCCCTCAGTGGGGTGACCTCTTGGTATCCCCGGCTGGTAGCCAGAACTGCTCGGTATGTTCAGGGCAGCTGTCAGCTCCCATGCAGGGCAGCTGCCACCCCAGAAAAATGAAGCAGTTCGGCCTCAACTCCTCCTTTCTGCCGCCCGAGTAAGCGGTGAGATCGCGGTCGTCCTTTCCCTCACAGGCCCAACCTGCTCCAGGGAGGCCTCTGAGGTGCCTGTCTTCATAGGATCTGGCTCACTTTGACAAGTGGTTCTCCCTTTGCTGATGCCTGGCCCCATCCAACACGGGGGTTGCTCTGTCAACCAGAGGGTGGGGCTAGTCTCCTTTGCGGCTCCCTGGTCGCTACGGTGACCTGCTGGGCTGCGCTGCCTCTGATTTCTACCTCCTCACAGCAAGGGCAGCAGTGGGTGGGGCTCAGAAAGGAAAAGAAATGAAGGGCACAACACCCTGCACTTGTTACTTCTTCAAAAGGAATAGAAGTGCTCACCACGCGTTTGTGAATTATTTGCGCACTTCCTCAGCTGGGGCTTAGGAATCAAGCGCTTCATATGCGCTCTGGGAAGGCATCAGTAAAGTGCTCACACTGCAATTTTCCTTTACTAAGGTGAAGATCAGTCCAGTCCGCCTGCTCCAGCTAGGAGCAGAAACTGCAGGCCGTCCTACCCCACCTACATCAGGGTCAGCGTTCCTCACACAGTTTATTAGCTCTCCTTCCAGGAAGGTTCCTTTGTAGTTGTAGCAAGGATCTTTCTCTGAAGTGTTTTATATCCCTGAGACTTCCAACAGGTGGCCAGCACACACAAGCCCTTGGAGATTCTTTACAAGCAGGATAACACAGCAGGGCAAAAAGAGTCAGTCCTTTTCTGCCACCACAGTCAGAAGCAGCAACTGCAGGACAACCCATCCCTCATACAGAAAAGGCAGTGCTTCTCAAACAGACCTTCAGCTCTTCTTGGCAGGGTCCTCTTGTTTCTTAATGTAATCTAAAGTACTAGAGATTTAGTGCTAATACTTATACCCCAAATTGTCATTGTTCTCTTTCCTGTAAGGGTCTCTGAACACAGTCCAAACCAATCCTATCCTCCCTGGTGCAGCATGACCACAGGGGGTGGAGACAGCATTGTGAAAAGGAGAAACAGGCTATTCAGGTACAAGCAAAAATACTCCCACTCCTCTAAATGCACACCAGGTGTATTCAGGCCAGCAAGAGTGACCCAGGCAAGGCAGGGCACACCTCACCCCCCTAGTGACTGTCTAAAGTGAATGAACATTCCCAGCCCCTGTCACTCCAAACTCAGACACTGAATACACAAACAGCCAGAGGCGCACAGGATGGTAAAGTAAGAAAATGCCCACTTTCTAAAAGTGGCATTTTCAAACACAGAATTTAAAAACCACCTACACCAAAAGCTGTAAATTCTGAGTTCAGAGAGCCTAAACTTCATTTTTATTTGTTGTCCCTATGGAATGGTATACTTGTAAAATGTTACAAAGCAACTCCCATGTCAGCCTATGGGACAGATTGTGTTTCAATAGTGAAAAATTAAATACATAGTGTTAGACCTGGCATCCTTGGCGTGGGACTCCCTTCCATTTTTTCACTATGCCTCCACTTTTGTTGACCTGTTTTTGCTGGTATAGATGCTTTGGGCACTTTCCCACTGCTAATCAGTGCCAAAGTGCAAGTGCTCCCTATGATAAATTAATGTGTAGATTAGTGACTCCATGTTTGGCCTATTTGATTCACTGTCAGACCCTAGTACAGTGCACTGTTTGTGCCCAGGGCCTGTGAGTCAAATGCTGCTGGTGGGCTTGCAGCACTGGTTGTGCCACCCACAGGAGCAGCTTGTAAAGTGTGTCTCAGGCCTGCCATTGCAGAGCCTGTGTGCAGTCTGGTACTGCCATGTCGGCTTGGTAAGTGCACCCACTTACCAGTCCCCAAACCTTCCCTTTTCTGCATGTTAGTCACCCCTAAGGTAGGCCTGCGGGCAGGGTGCATTGTATGTAAGAGGTAGGACATGCCCTGGTATGTGGGCATGTCCTGATAGTGAATTACAGCCAATTTCGTTTTTCACTACTGCAAAGCTACCTGTCCCCATAGGCCAGAATGGGCAGTTTGATTATAACATCTTATAATCCGAACGGACCCAGGGAACATGGTAGAAAACCGAATTTAGTATGCCTGAACTCAGAATGATAAAATACATTTTTTAGTGAAGTTGGTTTTAACATTCTGTGTTTGAAAATACCACTTTTAGAAAGTAGGTATTTTCTTGCCTAACCATCCAGCCTGCCTCTGCTAGCTTGTGTATTGTGTGTCTGGGTTTGTGAGTGACAGGGGCTGGGGGACTCCAGGAGACAGGGTGAGTCAGCACAGGGCTGAATAGACCTAACTGCATGTACAGTGGTGGGAGGAGTAGCACCTGGGCCTGAATAGGGCTGTGCCTGCCTCCCACAATGCTGGCTCCACCTCCTGTGGTGCGTCTGATGTCCCTGGCAGACACTGACAAAGGAAGAAGGTATACACTGGCAGAATGCACCCAGAACTGGTTTGGACTAGGTACAGGACCCTCTGCCTTCAGAGGACAAAGGAATTGCTAGTATAAATATTGGGACCCACACCACAAGATTTTAGATCACTTCTGGGAAACAAGAAGAACCTTTGCTGAGGAGAGGAACCAGAGAAACTGAAGGAGGAGACTATCCCTATGCTGTGTGCTGTTTGAGGGATTGGCCTGCAATGGTTGCCTGATTGCCAAAGAAAGGAGAAAGGAACGTTGTCATTACTTTCATCATCTTGCAGAACATCTCCAAGGGCTTGAAGATTGAGCTTTCCTCCTGCTGAAGTCTCAGGGATACAAGACTTCACCAGCCAACTCCCCTGAATTCCCTTGCTGGGAATTTGAAGTGCCTACTGTTGTGTTGGGCCTTCTGAGAGACCGCGTGTCGCTGGGAGCTGGAAGCGCGACTCACGCGGGAGTAGCGTGTCGCCGCCGCAGCCGCTGTTGTCGCATCGCCAAGAAAGCGTACCGCCGCTGCCGCTGTCGCCATCGCATCACCGAAGCACCTCGCATCACCGGAGAAGAGTGTCGCCGTCGCATCAGATGCCGTCGCATCATCAGAGAAGCATGTCGCAGGGCCTGTCGCGGCTCAGAAGATTCACTGAGTCGCCACACGGTCGTCGGGCGTGCACGCATCGCCCCCTTTGTGTCGCATCAAGAAAAAGATGCCATTTTGTTTCATTGCACCGGGTCGCCATCGTATCGCGGCACTGCAGGTCGCATCGCCACAGAAGCGCAGTAAGAAACCGATGCATCACCTCCCCACGCGGTGAAGAACCGACGCATCACCTCCTCTCCGGTAAGGAACCAACGCATCACCGTCCCCTACGCAGCAGTAGGGAACTGACGCATCACCTCCCCCGGAGCAAGGAACCGACGCATCACCGTTCTTGCGTGGAAGGAACCGACGCATCACCTTCCCTGCAAACTCTTTTGTTTGTATCGCGTTACGCATCCAAAGGTACATTGAACGTTGAGTGTTGCATTTACCATCTTTATTGAACTGAACTATTTTCTACCATTGACAGTCATATTTTTCATAGTGTATTGTGGATATTTGTCGTTTTGGGTCTTGTGTTAAGTCTATATAAAAATACTTATTTTTATAATACAACCTGTGTGGTGTCCAGCTGTAGTATTGTCACTGTGTTACTGTATGTGTTCACAAATGCTTTATACACTGCCTCTGAGATAAGCCTGCCTGCTTGTGCCAAGCTACCAAGGGGGTGAGCAGGGGTTATTTTAGTAGTGTATCCCCCTTACCCTGACTGGAAGCAAGGGTCCCTATTTGGACAAAGGTTCCTACCTCTGCCAACTAGAGACCCCCAGTTCTAACACACAGTATTTCACTATCAGGACATGTCACACACAGTAGTATTTGTTCTACCTCTCACATACACTGCACCCTGCCCACCGGGTACCTTAGGCCTACCTTAGAGGTGTCTTACATGTAAGGAAAAGGAAGATTTGGGCCTGGCAAGTGGATATACTTGCCAGATTAACATGGCAGTTTGATGGCGGTCGCAAAACACTCGCAAATTACCACCCTCTTCAAGAGGGTGGTAATGAGTTTGCAAAAGGGAAGGGGTCCCCAGGGCACCCCTTCCCCTTTGCAAATGCAGGGGAAAATATTTTTTAAGGGTAGGAAGTGGTCCAAGGGACCACTACCTGCCCTTAAAAAATGAAACGAAAACGTTCCTGTAAGGAAAACGGGCTGCATTAAAAAAAACTGCTTTATTTAAAAGCAGTCCCAGACATGGTGGTCTACTGAGCCCAGCAGGCCACCATACCTGGGAGGGCCTGCCATTCCCAATGGGGCCGCAAATTGAGAGAGGCTCACTAATATTCATGAGCCTCTCAATTTGCGACCCCATTGGGAATGGCAAACAGTGTGATACACACTGTTGTACATCCCAAATAGCGCCTTGCAAATTGCTAGTCACAAAAAACTCGCAATTTGCGAGGCGCTAATTGGCGCGTTGTACATCTGGCCCTTAATCGTAACATTCTGGTAGTTAGGTTAAACTGCAAGAGTGAACTTAAACCAAAAGTGTAATTTTGCCTTTATGAATCAGGCCATATAATGCACACAAGTACTACCTATCATGGAACACTCCTTGTATGGACTCTACACTATGATGATGTTATCCCTTTCATCCCTGGGTGAGTAAGTGAGGCTGGCTAGAGATATTGTTTGGGTAAGAAGATCTTACAGTGAGTTGCTGTTACTTTCCACCACATCCGCCCCACCAAGAGTGTGATCAATTTATGGTGTAAATTTGTAAGTCATACCTCAATTTATCACACAGCCTGGGGGTAGAGAGTTAAGAGTTTAATGAATGATTTGGAACAGGGAGTTGGGGAGAAGTGTGACAAAGACAAACACAACAACAATATTCATTAGGTAGATGAGCAGCACAATCTCATCAAATCTGCTGTGGGAGGAAATGAACGAATGGCACAGTTCAGTTAATAAATGCATTGCAAACAGTCCATCAGCCCCAGAGATCCAAGTTATTATCTAATTTTTCTATCTCCTAGGTTTGAAAAATACAAATTAGGAAGGAGTGGAATAACACAGTTATAAACATTATGATTGTTCTGAAAACAAAAATCACACTATCTAAATGCCAAATTGGGTGGTGCATCTGCATTCCTTTTCTTGGAATGTCCATCTTGGGTGCAGAGCTGAGCCCTTCCAGAAAGGTAAGCAGGATTGTTATGGAGCTTTCAAGCAAAAGAAGAGGAGGCCTGTGGATTGCAAAACAGTAAATCCTGATATAGCAGAGTCAAGGAGATAGTAACCTTCATGAGGACCAAGAGGCAGAGCAAGAGCATAGGCTGCTGTAATCATGACTCATGTGTGATTAACTGAGAAGTGAGAACAATTTCACAATCACAACCAATCCCAAACAAGTAGCTGCATGCACCTGGCTGATCAATCTCACAACCGTCATAACTTTTAGCCAAGCGTGTCCATCATGTGACATGTCTCCAGTTACATTCCCCTCGACCACAACCACTTAATTAGAGGAGTTTGACATTTGATCGAGCACACTACTTAGCATTTTCCAAATCAGCGCACCTCTCTCCAGTCCACTGGACTGAGTAGGCTTCTTTGAGTCATGTTGGTTTCCCTTTGTAGTAGCTATGCCATTGTTCATAACTTCCTACTTCTAACTGTTGACGTAGTCCTGCCCTGAGTCCTGACTGCATTCCAACCCAAATTAGATTGAGAGACAGACTTGTAATGAAGTGTTGTTGAGGAACAAAAAGAAGAAACAAATTTGAGCATTTTGTGTAGATTTATTAACTAAACTGAATGACCAGAATTCTGAAGCACCTTAAAAAAGCAAAGAGTGGACCATGTAAGTAAATCTAGCTCAGTGTGAGAGGGGCAATCAAATTCAAGCATAATCACCCATCAGTCCCAAACACTTGAAATAGTTGAAATCAAGTTTACAAATTAATTGAACAACACCCTCACTCTCTGCTACCAGATGAATTATCATCACTCACACTCACTCAGTATATACCACTGATTGGTGCCATAGTTGCCTGTTACAAGCATGGTGGTATGCATGTGCCTATTGTATCTTCTCTTTTCCCATGGAAGCAACAAACAATAGCAGTCTTGTAAATTAATGATCTTTACTGAGGTAGCCCAATTAGGAAATGAAAAAAAGAACAATAGGGATAGGAGGCATTGTCTTAATGTCCTTTAAGCAAATGAGGAGCCTTCTTCTGTGCTCACTGCCCCAACTCCAATCCAGTCCATACATGTGAATAAATGGTGGGGCTGCCTAAGTCAGACACCAAATATATACTATGTATCTAAACTCAGGGCATTCTCCTAGAATTTGATCAGCTAACACACTTGAGTCTGACAAATCACCCTCATCTTCCTCCTGTGCTGGTTCAGGAACAGTGTAATCTTCTGGTATGAAGGGTTGGTTCAATCTTAATCATGGTCAATCTCTCCAAGTTTTGAGGTAAGAGACTGGTCCTTCGGACTGTGACAACTGCACCAGCTGCACTGAACACATGCTCAGCAGACACACTGGGGACCGGACAAGCTAGATACATTGCTGCCAGCCTGCTAAGCTCTGACCATTGGTGCATCTTCCCATACCAACAGACGAACACATTTTAATCCAGGTTTACCTCATCCAGATAGCCTTGGAACATCCTCTGAATGGTCATTGGTGTTGCCACTTGCTGGACCTCTGTTGCCTTTGCCTTGGCACTTGACTTAAGCCCTGCCACTTAAAACCAAGCCATTACAGAGGTTGGGTCTGATTCTTCTGTTGCTGGTGTTGTCGCTGGTGTTGGCTGCTGTGAGACAACAGCATTGCCCTATTTGGCAGTTGAAGACTGCACATCAGAACCTCTGCTCAGGCCTCTAACTTCCAGCCATTCTACTTCCAGGTCTCTCACTTGGTCAAAAATGTAAGTCTTGCATTGTGAAACATCCCCTTCTGAAAAGGAATGAAAGTGGCAAGTACTTTTCTGTACCGCGGATCAAATATTTGGAACTGATGTACACTTTGGAGGACACAATCTCTCTTTGCAGTCTTGTATTAACATCAAAGCAAAGCATTAAGCTCTGAACCAAGTCATATGCTTCTTCATTTGTTCAAACCTTTGTGGCGCCTTTTTTAACTGGCCCTGTAGCAGAAGCAACAATGTGATGGCTTGGTTCACCATACTGTCCTCCTTGCTGACTTCCTATATGAAAAAGAAAGTAGCATTTGTGACAGACATTTGACTAGCCTCCCTGTGTCCATCTCCATGGTCATGCTTTCCCCAGGTGCATTCCCTCCTATTTGAAGGACATAGTCGGTGATCGATCAGCACTGCTCAAACAGACATTGCATCATGCAGTAGTTCGAGTTCCAAAGTTTTGGCATCTCCTGTATGAGGGCTTTAATCGGTATTCTATCAGCATACTGAATGATCCTCAACTGCTTTTGGGCTTTTAAAGAATTACTGAAATGAGTGCAGATTCTTCTGTAGGTGGCCAGTATATTGCTGACTCTGTCTTCTTTTTTTTAAAAGTCCTGCACAATCAGGTTGATCCACTGCACCAATCACAGTACCATGAAATATCCACTATTTGCCATATCCTTGACTATAATACTGCCATTGTCCGTGGCAACAAATCCAAATCTGAGACCTCTTGGTCAAAGCCATTCAAAGACCTTGCTATCAAAGTCTTACAAAAATATTTGCATTGTATATGATTTCTCCCTGGTGAGCATCGCTTCTGTTGCATGCCACTGAATTTCGGGTGCACTGGATTCAAGCTATCCTGGCTGATGAGGGATGATACCCCGAAACCAGTCCCAGGATGTTTGTTTCTGGTCCAGGGAGGACCCGGCTTAGCAGTTTGAGCTGGACTGTTCCCATGTGCAGCAGGGTCAAGACTGATTTGCATATGGCTGGGTTCAAACTGGGGTGGCGTAGTGAGCAAAAGAATTATGGATTTAATCCAGATCTCTTAACTGGGGGTGAATGTTTCATTTATTTAACATTCCATCCATCATTTGTTGCTGTACTGTTTTTCACCCTAAGTGGGATGGGTATGCCTAGACGTGAGTCCCTTGCTCGCTCTTCTATGGATTCAAGCTAGCCTGGCTGATGAGAGATGATAAATGGAAAATGGTCCCAGAATGCTTTTTTCCAGTCCAGGGAGGACCAGATGGCAGTTCAAGCTGGACTGTTCCCATGTGGAGCAGAGTCACGACTCATTTGCATATGGCTTGGTTCAAACTGGGATGGCGTAGTGAGAAAAAGAATGATGGGTTTAACCCAAATCTCTTGAGTGGGGGTGAATGTTTGATTTATTTAGCATTCCGTCCATCATTTATTGCTGCACCTTAAAAATTTCTCCAGCACTTACGCCTTGCTTAACCCACACAATAGAGATCCAATGTGCAGTGATACACATGTAATTAGTTGCTCTACAACTGGCCAACATGTCTGCGGCATAATTTATCTAACCAATTGCAGCACATTATGATGGAGCACTGGATAGCAACTGTGGCAAAATAGGTCCAGCTGGGATCCTTCCATTTCGGGCAGATGTGCACCACAAATTCTATAAATCCCACTCCTTCCACAAAAGAAAAAAGTAGAAGGTCTAGCACAAACATTTTAGCCAGCTTCCCATTGTACAAATGTGCCATTGGGTGGTCACATTCATAGAACCACTCCTGCCTGAACATATCTGTAATTTTAGCTTTGATTTTTTTTTGTGGTGCCACTGACACAGGCTACTTCCAGAGAGAACCAGGGGGTGGTAGACTCAATGTGCGTCTTGGGGGAATGATAGTATGCTGTGGTGTCTGCAACTGAGTCTTCCGCCATTTGGAGGTGGCTGATGCGGGTGATGTTGGCACACTGCAGGGGACAGGGCTGCTTTTTGTAAAGCTGTTATCCTCTTCTTCCTCATCACCTCCTTTTATCACTGTGATCGGAGCTGCATCCCCTCTCGCATTACCACCATCACCACTAGGTACCATTTTAAGGTGCTCCTCCCACCAAATTGCTTGATGTTTTTTCATACGGACATTTGTCCTCCAGACCATAGTGTGAACCTGGCTTACCTCGATGGGCACTTGTGATGGAAATGGGGAATATTGCAATGTTATCACCATGCTGGCAAATAGTAATGAAGTCCCAAACTGGGGAGGAGAACCTTTTAGTGTGCCAATGCATGAAAAGAGGAGATTGGTGGGTGTGTTGCTTTCGCTCTCTGCAGTGCGTGCTTCGACTGAGGTCATGGTGGATGCAGGTCTCAGTGGGGGCCATCCAAACATGGACGTTTGCGGTGGTGGTTGTGAAACCAGTGGCATATCCCTCTGATGAGGTTGAATAGGAGGGGCATCTCGCTCTCCTGTGAGCCCCCCTCCATACTGACAATCAATGACTTGTCCTCATCACTGTCACTTACCATAATTCTGGGACTTTCAGAAACGTAGCTTTTTCCTTGTTTCTCATGGCAGGTCTTGGACTCGGACAGTGTCCAATTCATGTACAGATCATCAGAAGGGAGGCTTGCAGAATATCATGGAGTAACCTTACTTTTTCTTGTTGGAGATCATAAAGTAAATGTTTTAAGAGCTACATCTTTCTCATCAGGAAACTCAACCTCAATTTCTGCTCCTACTTCAGGAAGAACTGTTGTTGGCTGCGGCTTTTGATGTCCACTTTGTTCAGTTTCCTGTGATGATTGAGTACTTTGCTGCAGTGGCAAATCCAATTAAGACTCACTGTTCATCGTCATCACTGCTGTGGCTGCCTTACTGAGAGACATTGGCTTGGGCTTAGGTGGAGGTGGTACCATTGATGCAGACGTTTTGCTCCCAGCTTTTTGCTGCCCAGAGGAGGATGCAGCTGGCACACCACGTTTCCTGAAAAAGGTAGAGGGCAGCACTCCAGTGGTAGCAATCTCCTTCTTCTCTTTGGTACTTAGCTGCACAAGCGAAAGCAGAGGAGGACTCAGGTGGTGTCACTTTGTGCAAGACCTCTGTCTGGAAGTATTGTGGGTGATGACTCTTGTGCACCTAAATGCAAGCCAACAATAAAAACATTCAGTGAAACATGGCTTTTTTGCACTTGGAATATTCATACAGAATATATAATTTAGTGAGGTTATCCTAAATAATTAACAATAGTGTATCCATTCCAATCCAAGCCATATCATAATAATTCAATTACAACATACAGAAGTAAAGTTTACTTTATGTACCTCTGAAGCCTAGCAGACACCCGCGGCAGCCAGATCATGCCGGGTAAAATAGAATAATCCTTAAAAAAATTAATGGTGGTGTGCTCCTATGGCAGGCAGGGGGTGCAGGGGAAAAAGGAATAATCCTTAAAATAATAATGCTGATGTGTGCCTTTGACCTAAGAGACCTATGGCAGACAGGAGGGTCAGGGGATGATGGAATAATCCTTAAAAAAATGGATGTTCATGTGCTCCTATGGCAGGCAGTGGGTGCTGGGATAATGGAATAATCATTAAAAATTGAATGCTGGTGTGCGCCTATCCATGGCAGGAAAAGTGGGCAGGGGAACATAGAATAATCCATAGAAATGTAATGCTGGGCTGGTGTGTGCCTATGGCCTAAGAGACCTATGGCAGGCAGGGGGTGAAGGGGAACATTGAAAAATCCTTAGAAAAATGAATGCTGGTGTGCACCTGTGGCAGGCAAGATGTGCAGGGGATAATGCAATACTTATTTTAAGTTCAAAATAAGTTTATTGAAAGAATTTAAAGTGTTAATACACAATACATAAAAGCAATTAATGGCATATGAGTCCAAATCAATCTTAGGGAAAGATAATTAAGTATAAAAGTCAGATTAGCATATCTTGAAAAAAGAAAGAGATAGAGACATCTAAATTGGATTGGTGCAAATGAAGTAAAATTACAGTTCATGGATATGATTGCAACAACAAGTCTAAAACAATCAAATTAATATAATATCAACATAAGGAAAGTCAAGGTGGTTGAGAAACTTCTTGTTGAATAGGTGTTAAGGAGAAGGACCGTTTAGAACTAGCATCAATAAACAGTGTGATAGGTAACCATAAATTCAATCTTTTTGTAACCATATGAATAGGGTATACAAAAGTTGTATCTAATCTGTGATTATGACAAACAGCATACCACCATTCTTGATACGATAACTTGGTGAAATCTTTCCAATTTTTAGTTGTTTGTTGAAAAGCAACTGCCATCAACAGGTCTATAATCTTTGTGTTAGAAGTGCAATTGGTCCAGACAGGAGATAGACTTCCCAAAAACACATTGATGATAGAAAAAGGGTGATCAGACCCGAAGATTAAATTGACTTGAGACAAGACATTTTTCCAAAAGTTATGTACAAGCGGACAAGTAAAGAGTAAATGGTATAAATCTGCATGTGGGAAAGAGCATGTCCAACAAGTGTCTGAGAGATTCGTATGTCTTTTATTTAAAGTAACTGGGCATAAAAGAAGTCTAATATATATAAAAAAGAGTGTTTGCGTAGTGTTTACCGCTCTGGAAGATTTCCATATTTTGTTCCAAAAAGACGTTGACCAGCATATCTCTAGATCCTGTTCCCATGAAAGTTCCACTTTAGTTTTGTCTCTAGTGGTGTATGAAGTACGTAAATAATTATAAATAACAGAAGTTTTGGGGTTAGCATGAAGAAGAGTATGTAATTTGTTAACAGGTGAAGAGGTGGGAGCATTAGAAGATATAAATTGAGTATATGCAGTTAGAATAGCTTGCTTCAGGAGGTTATATTTGGATTGAAAAGATGTAGGTAAATTAAAGAGTCTACTAATTAAGCCCTTTTGTCTCCAAGTCCTCCAATACACGGTTTTACCACGTATCAATATCATCATATTATTATGCCATAGTGTAGATCTGAAAAAAGAATCTAAGTCTATATGGGTTAGAGATAAATTGGATTCCAAAATTTAGCATGTGTATTTAAGTATAGGAGTAGACAGGGATTGTGGTTTGCGTGAAAAGGATACATATTCTTGAAATGAGAAGGAGGAAAGAAAAGAGTGTTCAAGTTCAACCCATAAAGGAGAATCTCTTAAAGACTCAGACAGCCATCTCGAGGATTGACGGAGTAAAAAGGACTTTTGATAAATGCGAAAGTCAGGAAAGTTGACACCACCTTCTGATTTTGGACGTGTTATCTTTGACGGTGACATACGTGATTTTTTGTTATTCCATAAAAAAGAGGATAACACAGAATTTATTTTCTTAAAAATTTGTGAAGAAATACATACTGGAATATTAGAAATTGTATACAGTATTATAGGAGTCAACATCATTTTTAGAGTATCTAAACGACCCCACCAGGATAAGTATAGGGGGTGCCATTTAGCAGTCAATGTGGAGATTCTTTGTATACAATTATCCATACAATGAAAGACTGTATCCGGGATGGAAGGAGCAAAATGTAAACCTAAATATTTGATATGTTTTGGGTTCCAAGTAAAATTTGAGACACTAAAATCATCCTTAAAAGTGTATTTTGTTAAAGGTAATATTTCACACTTGTCCTTATTTAACTTATATCCGGAGACAGAAGCAAAGGAATCAACTTCTTGTAGGAATGCAGGAATAGAGGACTGAGGCTGTGAAATAAATAATAATACATTATCAGCATATGCTGCCAAATTGATGTGAGTGTTATGAAAATCAAATCCGTGTGGATCGTGATTCTGTCGGATCCAGGACAAAAAATGTTCTAAGGCTAAATTAAATAGGAACGGAGACAAAGGGCATCCTTGGCGGGCACCTCTACCTACATCAAAAAATGGCGATGTGTTGCCATTTGCCCATACTGCAGCTCGTGGATTAGAGTCTAGAATGGATATTAAAGATATAATTTTAGGTCCAAAACCAAATCACTTAAGTGTATGGAAAAGATAAGGCCATTCCACTCTGTCGAACGCTTTTTCCGCGTCTAAGGCTAATGCTGCTAGAGAATGAGGTAGTTTGGAAGATTTGGACAAAATGTCGAAAAATAAGCGAGTATTATCAGTGATGAGATGGCCCTTAACAAATCCAGATTGTTCCTTTCCTAATAATTTAGGTAAATAGGATTCTAAACGTATGGCCAAAGCTTTCAAAAAAAATTTGTAGTCAATGTGAACTAGAGAGATAGGCCGGAAATTTTTACAATATCGTAAGTCTTTTCCTTCCTTGGGAATAAGGCAAATTAAGACATCTGAAAAAGAGCCAGCGGATCTACCTGAATGTAAGAAGAAATCTAAAAGATTGTATAATTTGGGAAGTAACATTTGTGCAAAATGTGAAAAAAACTCGACGGTAAAACCATCTGGTCCTGGTGCTTTGTCTTTCTTGAGTGCCTGTAAGGCGGTGAGGAGTTCTTTTTGCGATAAGTCAGATTCCAAGAGTGTAAAATCCGATCGGGTATCAGAGGGTTTCAGGACACCAGAAAAAAACTGAGAAATATGATATTCTGAGATAGGAATCTCTGACGTGTAAAGTGTCTTGTAAAAGTTAAGAAATTAATTCAGGATTTTGGCGTTTTTAAATTCTAATTATGTTGCTCATCCATAATAGATTCTATATTAAGTTTGTTATGTTTAACTTTCAGGTAGTTAGCTAATAATTTCCCCGCTTTGTTTTGGCCACCATAAAATTTCGCACTGGATTTTAGTAAATATGTTGATGCATTATCTGACGATTCCTTATTAAATTGAAGTTCAGCATTTATAAGTTCAGTTAAACAATCCTTTGATTTTGAAGAATAATAGGAATGCTCCAATCCCTTTATCTTGGTTAAGATGGATTTAGTTAGTTCACGCGAGATTTTGATCTTCTTGGAAACATAACCAATAATAAAATCTCTAGCTGCTGCTTTAAAAGCATCCCATACAACAAGAAAAGTTAGGGTATCAGATTGATTGAATAAAAAGTATTCATTTGAAAAGGAAATAAAAGAGGAAGTAAGTGTAGGATCCAAAAGGAGAGCATTATTAAAACGCCATCTTTTGGGAGTATTAGGTTTTTGTAAAATATCAAGTTGGATGGTGGTACGAGCATGATCGGAAATTAAAATAGATCCAATATACGCAGCTATTAATGATTGGGAGATATTATGAGAAATAAAAAAATAGTCTAATCAAGATTGAGTGTGATGGGTTGGAGAATAATAAGTATATTCTCTTGTAGTGGGGTTGCAGAGCCTCCAAGCATCAATAAGTTTGTATTGTTTAATAGTCTGGAGAAAAAGTTTATGAGGCTTATGGGGGACAAAAGAGACCATTGAGTTACAGTCTAAAAAGGGTCTATGACTTGATTGCAATCTCCTGCAAGAATGAAGTTATCATCAATACAATGTGTAATTTGTTGAGCCAGGAAAGTCCAAAAAGAGGGATCCCCATTGGTGGGAGCATATATATTAAGTAAAGAAATCGGAGCATTCCCAATCAACAATTTGGTAAATAACCATTGTCCATCACCGTCAGAACATTGGGAAAGTAATTTAACAGTAAGTGATTTACGGCAAAGAGTTAAAACCCCATACCGTTTACCATCCCCTGGTGATAAAAAGACCTCCTCTACCCAACTTCTTTTCAATTTTAAAGATTCCTCTGTTGTTAGATGAGACTCTTGTATACAAGCTATGTCAGTTTCCAATTTAGCCAAATGAGGTAAAACCCTTTGCCTTTTAATAGGAGAGTTTAAACCCCTGCCGTTCCAAGACACAAATTTCAAAGACATGAAACATAAACAAAAATATGTAAAAGACACCAACCAATGTAAACCTTTAAACAACAAAAAACATACCAGAGAACAATCCGACTATATGCAGAATTAATGAAGTAATACAAGAAAAATAGAAATGATGAATAAAGATGTATATGAAGAGAAGGAAATAAAAGACGGAGAAGAGGGAGAAACAAAAAAGATACAGAGAATGGACAGGGGAGGATGAAAAAGTAAAAAAGGCACAGCATACCTAAGAACACCATAAAAAAGTTGGGGGGATGAAACCACATGGGACAGATGACACATTCGGACCGAACACAACGAGGGGCGAGAAAGGATCGTACCAACTCTGAAGTGACAACAACCCTGTAAATGGGGGAGAAGAAAATAGTGAATAAAAACAATGGAATTTTATAAAATAGAGTAACTAGATAAAAAAAAATTAAACAAGGTTGTAGGAAACATTTATGAATTATTAAACCCTGAATTAGAGTTCTTAAACAAGAAAGGAGAACAGAAGCCACTATAAAAAGTTAAGTAACATCATAACATTCTAAGATGACAATGCTCCAGAAAAGTCCATAACTTCGGGTTTACATGAATTGATGAAACTTTGCAGTTTAATGAGATCTTCATATTTTGTAGTCTTGTGTTTATATGTGGCCTTGAACATACATGGGTGAAAAAGCCCATAGCCAGCCCCTAAAGAATGTAGATCAGGTCTCATGCTGAGAAATTCCTTGTGTCTATTTGCTGTGATTCTAGCGTAATCTTGAGCGAAGAACAAAGTGGAGCCCGACCATGTGATTCTTTGGATTTACTTGACTGCTGAAAGAACCTTGAGTAAGTCTGTATATTCAAGGAAGTACAGGATAACTCCTCTTGGTCTCCGAGAAGTAGTCGAACCTGATTGTTGATGGCCAAGCCTGTGAGCCCGTTGAATATTAAGTGATGTTCCTTCTGGTAACTGCAACAGTTTAGGAAGGAATGATTTGAAGAAGGATAAGGGGTTGAGACCTTCTGAATTTTCCGGCAGTCCGTAGATACGTAGGTTGTTTCTTCTGTTTTGATTCTCAAGATCTTCAACCTGTTTCTGTAGTGTAGAAATCTGAGAATGAAGAGTATTAACTTTGTCAATGGTAGGACCAAAGGAGGAGACATTATGCTCTACTGTTGTGAGTCGTTCGTTCATTTGAGACCAATTCTCTGTAAGGAACTGCAGTTTGGAATTTGTTTCTTCCATGAATGGACGGAGTGCTCATATCTCCTCCAATAGTATGTCTAAAGAGACAGGTGACGCAGGCTTTGGAGGGTTGGTGGGTCTTTTTTCAACCATAGAGTCCTCCATTTTGGAAAATTCCGTAAATATTTTTGAATTTTTGATGAAGGACTGCGTGGAGCGTGATGTGGGGGGCCCCAGTTTTTTCAACCATCCCATATAAAGCAAAAGCGAAGAAAAACGAATTGAAGCCCAATTGTATTAAAGAATATCCAAAGTTATGGCTGCTCATGCTGTGTGTGCTGAGGAAAAAGTAAGCAGAGCTCTCAAAATGGTGGAAACGTCTTATTCTGCTTTAATCAAGTTCCCCAATGGCGTTATATTCAAACATAAAGTCTCAAAGCACGAAAGAAAAAGGGAAGAGACAAGCACATTAGGCAGTTGGCACCTGTCTGAGCATTGTTTAAGATAAAACTCTCATTATTGAGAGCCGTTTTCGTGGTGGTGAGCTGATAAATAACTCTTCTCACACATAACGCAGGCGAAGGAACATCGGCACAAAATGGCAGCCGGGATCCGCGAAGCTTAAAGTGAAAGTTAGAAGTAAGCCGAGTTCTAGCCTGAAAATTGCTCACCGAAAGATCCCGTTGTGTCTGCTCATCTTCCGCTGCTCGCCGCAACTCGCCAAACTCCTTAAAATGGCATTAAACCAGATGCGGTCCCCGTCGTCCCGAGGAGCTTCACTCGGAGACCGCCATCCGCCGTCGGCATCAAGCCACGCCCCCTGCAAGAGTTATTTTTTTTAAAAAAGAATTCTGGTGTGCGTGTGTGCCTATGGCAGGCAGGGGGTGCAGGAGATAATGGAATAATCTTTAAAAACGTAATGCTGGTGTGTGCCTATGGTAGACAGGGGGTTCAGAGGACAATGAAATAATCCCTAAAAAAAAAAAAAAGAATGCTGGTGTGTGCCCATGGCAAGCAGTTGGTGCAGGGGAAAATTAAATATTCCTTAAAAAAAAAAAAAAAAAAAAGAATGCTGGTGTGTGCCTATGGCAGGCAGGCCATGCAGGAGAAAATTAAATAATCCTTAAAAAGTAAAAAATATAAAAAAATAAAGATTTTAAATCTCGTTTGAAAATGGAGACTGATGGTGCCCTGTGGAGATTGATCGGCAAAGCATTCCACAATTTGGTTTTTAAGATCGAAAAGGAACTGCCTCCGCATCTAACTTTGCAGAGACCTGCATCAGGTGAAGATTAGTAGACCTGAGTGATATGTGTTGCATATACAGATGCAGTCTGTCTCTCATATAGGAAGGCCCTTCCTCTGTTAGTGCCCAAATGCCAGCATAAGGGCTATAAATTTAATGTGTTTTATAACTGGAAGCTATTGTAGCATCCTCAAATGGGGGTGACATGCTGTGGAAAGGAACTCATCGAATAATTCTAGCTGCTACATTTTGAATGATGTGGATTTTGTGAAAGCAGGAAGGCCCAAATAAGATTAGTCCAGAAGAGAGGTTACCATTTTATGAACTACTATTTTTTTAGTATTCTCGGTGACAAAATGCAGCAGCTTCTTCGAAATTTTCAGCTTGCGGAAGAGGGCCGAAAAAAAATCTACCTGACTTGGGCAGAAAAAGAAAGGGCAGGATAGAAGATAATACCCAAATTTCTGGTGAAGGTCATGGGAATCAGTGGAGGATTTAAATATTCAGGCCACCAGAGGTTCTGGGGGACCACTTGAAACAAAAAAGAAGACTTCCATTTCAACTTCCAGTTCAACTTAAGGAAGTTGGGGGCATATTCACAATAGTAGTGACGGAGCGCATCGTTAGCCTTCTTGGCTTAACGCCGCTCTCCGCCACTCCTGAAACTCAGGGCTGCGTCATATTTGCAAGAATATGGTGCAGCCCTGCGTTTCCCCCTGCGCTATCGCTAAATTTACCTGCCTAGCGCCAACAGAGGCACACTTGCACCATAATGCAAGGGTCTCTGCGTTGCAGTGGAAGATTGTTTATGTGCAGGAAGGGACACCTTCCTGCACATAAACAATCAATGGTGTTTTGCTGTTCCCATGTGTGCTGCACCAAACAGCACACTGGAAACAGCAAAAATGAGGAGAAATAAACATTTCTCCTCATTGCGCAAGGAGTAAGACCAGGTTTTTCTTGGTCTTAATTTTGGTGTTGCCCAGTATTTATGACACACTTGTAAATATGGTGCAGTGTCAAAATCAATGGGTGTTGGAGTGGAACCCTCTGTGATCAGCTTGCTGTCCCTATCCCCCCTCTTGCCTGCCCTCTGTTCTCCTCCTTGTTCATCTTGCTGCTCCTGTCCAATCTCGTCCCTCCCTTCCCTTCGTTCTCCATGTACATGTAGCGCGCTTTCCTGATCAACAAGCAAATCATAAGACAGGCTCCGAACGCTCAGATTACATTCCTGAGAGCCACGAGAAGGTAATACCTGGGTGAAAGTGCAGCCTCCAGCATGTAAGTAAGACGACGGCAAGTCTTAAAATCAGCCGACCACCGATAACAAAAGTTTAAAATAATCAACGGGAACATTTTAAAACCCGTGTTTTTTTACCCCGCAGTGTCTGATTACAGGCGCCCTCACCTTCCGGTCTAGCTCATGGGGCGATATCGTCATTGAGCGGATGTATGTATACCGGATTACCACTCTAACGTATGCAGGATGTATGAGAGTAAAAGCGTGTTTCAGTGAGCGCCCGAATGTATACAAATTTCGTGACATTAATATAGATGTATTGTATGGGAGAACAACCATTCTGGAGCCCTGAAGAACTGTATGTATGTGACGTAAGTTAGTGTGTAACGTGTGTCATGCTACATAACTCTGAACCCAATAGTGAGAAGTGTTTTTAAATCTTGTGAGCAAGTGAAATTCACTACTGGGTAGCACAGCACCCACCTAAAGGCATGAATAAGATGCTTCAAATGAGAAAAAAGAAAAAAAGAGAAATATATCACAGTGGTAGTTTACCATGATCCTTTCCACTTGTTGGTGATGTGAATACAAAGTGTGATAAAAAAATCTGAGATGTTGTTTATCCCTTGTTTTTTCCTCCCTTCCTTTGCAGAAAATTGACAGAAATACCAAAAGGGTATTCACTTGATTGCCAGACTAGGGCATATCATATATGTACTAAGGACCAGCAGGCATATGTACAATTGATCATTTTTCACTGATTACAGTGATGTAGGGATTGTTCTTGGTCCTGATGAAGAAAGCCAGGGGGATGGCTTCTGAAACATGTCGACCCTGTAGAAAGTGACGCATTACGGTACATAATCTACACTTCCCCATTTTTACTGTTTCCAGCTAGGGAAGGCAATAAAGTTATTTTTTTTCCACTAGCCAGGGAACTTTTACATTTTTGCACCATTATTTTTCACGACACTACCTCCCCATGCACTACACATAACTTCTATCACGAACACAAGTGCTCCCGCATCTACGTAGGTCCTAGCACGCCCCGCCCCGTAGAGGGACGGGAAGACCCCAATGATGAAGCATGACACTGAATCAGGTTTCAGTGTGTGAGGGATATTTTACAATTCCAAAAGGATTACCCTTCTAACTACAACGAGAAGGTGCCTTGGAATCAACATCTTTTGCACACCATCGTTATGACTAGAACCTTCAAGGTTTGTAGAGCATTAAGCAATATAACGGTAGAATCTTTGTGTTGAGAAACAGTATTTAGAGGAGGACGATTCTACCACTATTCCTCTTCGCTGACCAAGTATGGGCAGAAAAGGAGATATTTGAAAACTGGGGTATTGAAATGACAAGGGAAAAGGAGGAAGCTTATCCACAGTTTCTACACCCGGATGATTATGGAACTCGCCTTAAGGTGGAAGGAGAGGAGTGTGGTGTGAGATGCCAATAGCCAACAAAAAGTCCATTAATTTGTAAGACTAAGTGGAAATTGGGAACAACTTTGATTTTAAAGGGGGCAAGGAGTTGTTCAATCTCATCATCAAGGGACAATACAGCCCCCCAGGTAGTCAACCGCTATAAGGACGCCATAGCGAACGAAGCCCTACATCAAAAAACTGATTGGTCTTGGCTCCTGGGTGCTCTGTGTTTCTGTACAGACAAAGACCCAAGTACCTGACAGAACAAAGTCCTACTTGCCTGCCATAAAGAGAACACGGTTAACATCTGCTCTTGGAACGTAGAGGGACTGTCAGCAAAGGTAGATGACCAGGAATTCCTAATCTTCATAAGGAGACACCACATAGTCCTATTCCAAGAGACATGGGCACAAGAGGAAATTAATCTCCCGGCATACCTATGTTATAACAAACCAGCAATCAAAACAAAATTAAAGGGGCGCGCAGCAGGAGGACTGGCATTATACGTAACAGTGGATCTTAATATTAAATTTGAAGAAGTTGAAATTGAACACCCCAATATACAAGCAATCAAGGTTTGGCCCCTTTGTCCAGCTAACATGACCCCCTGTTGATAATAAATGTTTACATACACCCCCTTGGTAGTAGGAAAAAAGAAACTATCGAAATGATATTGAGTCTCCTAATAACTCAATGTACAATGAATCCAGTTCCTCTGATTTTCTTGTTGGGAGACTTTAATATGAATCTCTTTCAGGTGACGCCCAGGGATCAAATATTGGATGTTATGGATCATATCTGGCATATCCCGGCGACTGAAGCATTTAAACAACGATCTGACAGAATGGGCAAGGATGCAGTGAGTAATCTGGAGCATCTTGGTTTGCGAGTATTGAATGGCCGGATGGCCCCGGATATTCCAGCTCAAGCGTCTCACCACTTGGCAAAATCTAAAGCAGTCATAGACTACTCCTTAGTATCACTACCATTATATCAGATGGTTTCAAGCTACAAGTTGGGTAACAGGCTGGAAAGTGACCACCAGCCACAAATGATCAGCCTTAACTTAAACATCTCTTTACACGATCAATCGTCCCCAGAAATAGGTCAGCTCACTGGACAAAATTATAAAAGGTTACAAGGTCTGTAGGTAGGATAGAAAAAAATTGAACACCAAGCAAGAGAACTGTGGGAAGATTCATACGACACAGACCAAAACCTCTTGGACCACTGGGACCAATTTGCAATGCGCCTAGTAGAGAAAAACGTTGTTCAGTCAAGAGTCATGGTATCAACAGCCACTTAATTTCCTAAGAAAATTTCAGTGCAATTTAAAACAGCCGAAAGAAAACTGAATCATGCCCTGAGAGTCCTAAGAAACAACGCAGCCATTAGTGTCCGATGTGAGTCTTTACCAAAATTAAGGTCACTTTACAAAAAAGCGGTATGGGTTCAAACAAAAGCAGAGTTAGATCTGTACTGGTGTAAAATTAATTATGCAGCTAAACGTAAAGATGTAAGAGAGTTTTGGAGACTGGTAAACCAATCCACCGGTAGGAAATTTCAACAAGAAATGTCAAACATATCTGAAGAGGCTTGGGAAAAGCACTTGGGCGCTACGTCAGGTGGCACAAATACCGTAACAAGACTATCTGAAGAAGGAATGGGTGATAACACAAGGGAAAATTTGCTGATAGAGATCCAGCATACAACTGTTGAGAAAATTATAAGTACCAGTCACCGGGACAGTGCCCCGGGGCCAAATGGCCTCCCCCAAGCACTTTACAAGGAAAATCCGCAATATTGGGCAAAGAAACTGACAATATTATTTAATCATATTCTGGTGAGCGAAGAAATTCCAGATAAATGGAGAGGCTCAATTCTGGCCCCGATCTACAAAGCCGGTCAAGCCACAGACCCTGCCAATTACAGGCTAATAGCCTTAATGGATTGTGAGGCAAAGTTTTTTGCTAAATGCCTGTTGGCGGAGCTAACGGCTTTGGTGGCTTCCAAAAATCTGTTGCCAAGAAATCAGACTGGGTTTATTAAAGGCATGGGTACTACTATTAACATTCAAATGCTAGCACTTTCAATAGAATTGGCAAGGCGCCGCTCATTGAATCTTCATTTGTGTTTTATTGATTTTAGCTCTGCCTTTTATACGGTGCAAAGGAATATTCTTTGGGATAAGTTATCGAAATTGGGAATAGCACCCAAACTCCTGAGAGCGATCCAACTGCTGTATACGAATACCTGGATGAGAGTAAGGTTGGGCCAGGGAACAACAGTTTCCAAAAAAATATTAACAACGAATGGTTTTGAAACAAGGTTGTGTCTTGGCTCCAATATTGTTCAATCTCTATCTTGCTGAAATCTCTTTAGGTTTGAATATCATTAACCTACACTCTCCGTTGGTGGCTGGCTTCAAGGTCTCCCACTTATTGTACGTCGATGATATTGTGCTACTGAGCTATACAAAGGTGGGGCTGCAGCGGTTAATTAGTGAAACTGCTCTTTATGCCTCGTCCCACAGGTTAAAGGTCAACTTAAAAAGACAAAAACCATGTTGGTGTCAAGGGGTATAGCAGCACGACCAACATTGAGCATAGAAGGGATCGTGTTGGAATCAGTTTTAGAGTACAAATACCTGGGTGGCATACTAGACGCAAGGGGTTCATTTAAGAACCAGTGTGTGGCACTACAGAAAAGGAACAATTTGTTAACTGGAGCATTTGCTACCCTCCAGAATAGCTTAAAAGGGCTTTCCCTCAAGCCGCTATTACAAGTTATGTCAGTTAAACATGTTCCATCTTTGACATATGGAGTAGAGATCTTAAGAGGGAAGGCTGATAACATCATAGATAAGCTTGTGACAGGAACCTACTGTCGTCTGTTTAACCGCCCTCAACAGGCATCACCATCACAAATTCGATTAGAGTTCAGGCTTAAACGACAGAATTTAAACAGCTTCGGGGCATACTTGAAATTCTGCCACAAACTTAGAAGTGATAATAATTCCACACTTATGACAGTGGTCTGGGAGGCTATAAGTGACTGCAAACACACGCAGGCCCACGAATACTTTAAATTGGCTTTAGCTACGTTTAAGGCAGAACAATTATGGGCTTTACCCCTCTCTCATGCGGCATTTAATAAAGTTATCAACGGGTGCAGTAAAAAAATGTCTTCTCTAATGGACAGAGCGGCGCTGGCAAAAGAGATCCCATGCTTGGACAGTAATTGCATCATATGGCAAGCTAAAACCACAGAATTATTTAGGGGATCTGAATGGTCTAAGGGCTAAACTGAAGTTTTTGAGATTCCGGCATGGCAGTAGCCAATTTCGTGGTGACACCCCAGCTTGGAAAAAGCTGAGTACTGAAAGGACATGCCGCCTTTGTAACTATAAGAGAGAAGACATTTGCCATATCGTTTGTAGCTGCCCAGCTCTAACAGCTGAATGCAGAAAGCCTGTTGAGGCAGGATTTTAATAGTCAAACTATACGAACATGTCGACAAGCAGTTATAGCCTGCTTGCAGGGAGAATTTTTACAATTTACTGGCAGATTCTTGAAGTTTGTAGATATAGCAGTGAGGAAATTGACTAAAAGTGTTCAGTAAAGAGATCTTATCGCTTTTATTTTGATGAATATTATTTTAATCATGTTGGCTTTTAAATAATGGTTCATGATTGGTTATGTACGAAATGTAAGTTTTTATTAATTGAACAATACATTTTTTCACAAAAGGTTCATTGTGCTGCAACAGCCTGTCTTGTTTGTTCTTCATGGTTATCTTGCTGCATCTGCCCCCCTGCCCTCTGCTGTGGCCTGTCGCCTTCTGCCCCCACCTCTCGTGCTTGCCCTATGCAGTGTGTTGTGTTGCCCCTGCCCTTCCCACCTACCTGGTGTGGTCAACCTTCTGGCTCCGCTCCTGGACCCCTCTGCCCTCATTTGTCCAAGTCCATGCTCAACCCCTTTCTACCCGCAGTATTAGCAAGAACAACTAAAACACTAATATTCAGTATTTTCTTTTACAAAAGTGCAGCACATCTGAAGTCATTTTGATAGAATCAAACCTATAAAACCTAAAGCATTTCCTTTAGAAATGAACACAATGGGGGGCTCTCTTTCTCATAGATATTATGGTTTGCACTCTAAAAGGCTAAAATGTACGACACATCTTCAGAATTCTACAATAAAAACAAAGGGCTTTGAATCTGGTTACGAGTTTTAGGATTTTTACTTAATTGATCATTTGTTATTTGTTGCATGAGTTATTTAAGTGTTTTGCAAACTTCTGACATTGGCATATACTGGGCTACATTTGGGTGGATAGGTATGCTACATTTGGGATCTATTTTCACTGGCGGTCATCTTTGGAAACATTTTTAGTATCAAGCTCCCTTGTTTCCTTATTTACTTCAGTATCCTCTGCAGGAAATGCGTTCAAATTTACAGCTTTGATTTAATCAAGGTGACATTCAGTTATACCACAGTTTAGTCCTAAATTTAGAATGTTATAACTCTAGTTGCTCATTACAACAAAGTGGTAAAGTTGAAGTTAAACACCAGCAAGTTACTTGGCAGAAAGTATGCTTCAGCTTGCAAATCTGAATCGTTTACTGAAATGGATGTGGAAGATATTTGAGAACTCATAGAAAATGTGTTCTAATTTTGCTTTCTACAGCCCTAACCATAATATTTATCACAAAACGAACCCCTCATTGTGTTTATTTCTAGGAGAAATGTCTTAAGTTTTACAGCTTTGATTTAATCAAGATGGCTTCTGGTCTGCCTCTCTTTTTTGATAAGTAAGAATGTTAGCGCTCTAGTTGTTCATCAGAACACTCTGGGAGGCTGCAATATAACACTGGTGAATCAGTTTACAGGCTGCTGCTGTTGGAAGTGCATGTTTTTACTCAGTATATCACATGGTTGAGTCTAATATTTTTCAATTTACAGAAAATGTGCTCTCATTTTAGCTTCTGGAGTGCCTTCCATGGCCTCTTGAGAGAAAACAGAGTGACAGCATTTAAGACAATGTAAAATCAACTTAGAATACACCATAATATCTAAACTTAGAATGGTAACACCAATAAATTATTCATAACATGATTAAAATCAAATATTACACTTTATATGTGATCCTTTTGGGACCCTTACAACCTGCCATTCACTACACTGCATTTCAACAAGGACCATGTCCTAGATTTTTCTAATGGCTGCCTTCAGCATGTTGTCAATGTTGTGGCAGTCAATCAAGGGATGGTCCCTTTGGGATCCCTCCCTACAAGCCCTTTGGTGTCAGGGTATGCTCACCCTGCCTTTATATATATATATTTTTTTTAAATCATTTTCAGGACCCAGGGACTCTATCCCTAAGTTATCTAATGGCTGTCAAAACAGAATGTTCAGGTTGTGACCAACCAATCAGGATTGATTATTCCCCTTTAAATTGGCCAATCAGAACATATATGTACACAAACTGATCAGATAGCCATACCTTTTTAACCTTTTCTCAAAAACTACAGAAGGGAATCATAAAAGCACACTTCATGTGTAAAGGTCGGCCTTTCTGCTTAATTAGGTGTAATTCTGTTCAGCCTTTCTGGTTGTTCAAACTTCTCTATGGAAATTGCATGGAGAAATCGCATTTTGGGACCCTCCCTTTTTCTTGTCTCCCGCTTGCCAGATCACCCAGATACTTTTCAGGAAGTTTTATGAAGATTTGCAAGTGCCACTGTGTAGTTATCATTAGGACCATGTTTCAATAGAAAAATCATTTTTTGTTTTCCTAATTACATTGGCACAGTTTGACAAATCTTTAGAAAACGTTCCAAAAAATGTTCTTTCACCTCAGCTGCTAACTGGAAAGTTTCTGGGAGATCCGTCAAGCAAGGGCTGACAACTATGGAGAATCCCCAAAAACATTTTCCCCATTTATTTCTCCATAGGAACTTCAGACACAGCTACAACCCAAACAGATGAACAAACTACACCAAATTTGGCAGAAAGCTAGATCTTGATCCAAAGAAAGCTTTTTGTGATTTGGTGTAAATCAGTTCAGCAGTTTTTGAACAGTTAAGGCTGAAAGAAATTGTATATTTCATGCCACGAAGGATAAGAGGAACAGACAGTTCTCAAGATGAGATCGTATTAGCTGCCACTACAGCAACAATAATGTGGTGACAGTCATCTTAGTACTTGAGTCAAGAGTCCTGAAAAAGGGAAATCTCACATACTAGGCCTGGTAGGGGGTCCCTGAGGGACCCCCAGCATGACAAAAACTTTTTTTTAAATATTGCCGTAAATTTGTAGAGTACCCGCGATTCCCCGGCAAAATGTAAAAAGAATTATGGGCTCCTGTGCTCCAAAATAAAACAACTGGAGTGTGCCAGGGCCTGGTCAGGCAGCCCTATTAAATATTTAGGTTAGGAGGACACATGGCATCGCTCTCTGTGCCTCTGGGAGACCCAGGGGATTCCATAGACATAGAAAATAAAAAGGTGGGTGCATGCAGGACTCCTTCCCCAAGCACTATTGGGCCTGGGGATCCCATCTCGGGGGGCCAATAAGAAATAAAGGGGGGGCATGCAGCCCCTCTTGCAGAGCCTCAATAGATCCTGGGGACCCTATTCCCCAGGTCTATATTATTTTTGATGGGGAGGTGGCATGTGCTCCCTGTCCCTGTGCTGGTATTGGCTCCAGAGACCTCATTTCCCAGGTTCTGATTCCGTACAATGTCCTAGAGAGCCCAGCCCAGGACACTGTGGTTCTATGTCTGGGCTGGGCCCATACCCTGCTTGCACTCTTCTGGGCAATGAACCTACATTTCTTTCTGCCTGGTGGGAGCAGTAAAAAAATGGTAGTATCAGCTGGGAGGTGCAAAGAAAATGTGCCAGCTTCTGCCAACACCAAGTATGGTGCTGTCTGGTGAGCTGGATGGTGACATGGGGGCCCTGGAACTCTCCCTGCAGCCCCCAAAGATGCCCTACATTGTAGATGCCCCAGGGGGCACTGGGGCACCCACCTCCAAATTAGAAAATGGACATCTCCTGCAAGGGAAGTTGGCCGGGGCTGTAGGAGACTTGGGGCCCCCCTTGTGGCCCTCAATGACCTCTACAGTGTGGGTGACCTTGGCGGGCACCAGGACAACGCACTCAAAAAAAACTTGACAGCTCCTGCTGCAGCACATGATGTGAACTGGCTGGGTAGTGGGCTAGGGCCATTGAGGCCCTGAGGCTCCCCTCATGTCCCCAACGAATATTAAACATGTGGGTGTCTGGAGTGGGCACGAGGTAACCCACAACAATATAGTTTCAGAAGTGAATAATAAATGTGCCTCATCCACTGCTCATTTAAAATTCACTGTTCCTTAAAGGAGCATCCTTTAATGCCCTGTGATGTCTATATTGCATTTTTCATTTAGGTTAGTGATGTTTAATCTAAACCAAAGCCCTTAATATTTATTATTATTATTTTTTTATTTCAGAGTTTTATATAGCGCGAACTTGACCCGAAGGTATCGGGTATCAGAGCGCTTTACATAGCACCAGTTGTGTTACATGAGGACACATTCATATTTTGTTAGGCACGGGGAGATTAAGTGATTTGCCCAGAATCACAGGATGTTCAGCGTCATTGCCGAGACTCGAACCCGGCTCCCCAGATTCGAGGTCGACCGCCATAGCCGTTAGGCCAACTCCTCTCCCCCAAATATGTCTCACACATCTAATTCTGAATACATTGGAACCCCCTATTGTTCAAAAGGGTCAAAAACAGTTCTAGTATCTATTTAGGAACCCCCCAGTATGTGTGTTACATTTAAAAAGACAGGGCTTGAGATTAGGAATAAACCATATGTGCACAAGATAAATGTAAAGATATATAAAAGAAATATAGGAAGTGCCTCACGCAAGCAACCACCATAGAACCAATTGGCAGATTCTCACCAATATTCTCACTTTGTCATCATCAGCAACTTTCCTATATATATGGAGGAATCAACACCCAAACAAGATCAGAAAAAAATTGTATTTGTATGTCATCTATATAGCCCTATTGTATATGATGCACATCTCAAAAAATCCTCCCTGGGCCCTCAATAGGGAGGAGAAATTCTTCCTCACCAGAAAAAATATATGAAAAATGAGTTATGTGTGGCACGTAGCAACCGTCTTTAATTTATTATGCCCACACATGAATAAAAACCACATACCATGTTTGAACCATTTTAAGAAGGAAGGCCAAAATGTTTGTATTAAATATGCTTAATTTTTTAACCACCCTGCAGTCCCCCTGCAGTCCCTCCCACATATACTACTAAGCAATTTTATATGTGTAAGGATTTCCCCATAGAAAAGATAGGAAAGGTGGGGGTGGAGATTAACACTCATAGGTTTGTGAATAGCATATTGTAGGACATAAGCAGTTCTATTGTAGCACTACTAAAAGATGCAGTTTGTAAATAGTACATGTACTAAAAAGCAGTTTGTAAATAGTGTCTGCTATTTGTTGGACTGTTCCTTTTATATTTTTCCCCTTTAACTGATGTAAGTAGAGTTGACCCTAAGTTTTTTTATTCGTCCATTTCTCTCCGCATTTTCTTTTCTGACTTAAACTCATGCACTATTCCCTATCATTTGAACATTCCCTACCACTGTTCCCTACATAAAAAATGTTTAATTATAATCAATACCTCAAATGCATTGACAAAGTTTCTTAAGTAAGTGACTATGAATGATGATGTATGCATTTGTATTTCATTATTGAAAAATGTCAGCCTACACAGAAACTACAGCACTATATACACACACAAGTGAATGCCCAGTTCAATTGAGATTTATTTCCGAAGATGCTCCAATTTTAGAGCAAAATGTATTGACAAAACAGGCGAGGTGTGGGGTGAAAAATTTAAAGAGTGTAATGATGTCCATGTCCCTAGAGCTACACTCTGGTCCACATCTCTGGCTATAAAAAGCTTGGGCCATTGAAGATTGATATTTTTAGGGATGATGCAGGCATATTGCTAACAGGCTTTGTGTGTGGTGTGTGGGTTAAAGGTTGTTGTGGTGCTTACTTTGTGCATTCTTTGGCTCTGCAGATTGACTTTGGTACTTGTGTGTTATGGCTTTTATCATATGCATGGCCAAGGTGCCTTGTACTCCACTCTGACAATAGAAAAGTATGCTCCAGGTGAAACGTTGACAAATTCCAGAAACTTTTCTCAATGTTCGCCAAAACACAGATGTGCCTCTCAAACGATCAAGAGAGTCATTCTTTGTGGCTATAATGTCACACAGGACTGACTTCATTTCATGTATAGCCACACACACAAGTAATTACTGTTTGAAATCCTCCTCCTACAGGACAGGATTTGCCCATTCCAACTCCTCCACTTGTGTGGCTGTCTCAATTGGCCAGTATTTTTTCCATCATGGAGAGGGTTGACACCTGAGAAATTGTGGGAGGATCAGTGATTAGGGAGAGTTCCTCATCACTAGGAGGGTATTCTTCCTCATATCATTAAGACAAGACCAAAGATTCACCTGTGTGAAAGTAGTGTTCAGGGAATTTAAAAAAAAGATACTTGATGGCTGTGTGAAGGGAATCCTTTTTAGATGGGAAAAGCATATTTTGCGGTTTTGCTGGTTGCTGGAGAACAGTGATCCTCAGGGGATCTCATTGAGACAGTGTGCTGACCGACCATGAGGTGGAATTTGAGATTGGATCTTGGGTGGGGAAGACAATCTCCTCCTCATCTTCTTTAGTTTTTGTGCCCAATGAGATTGCATTTTGATGGAGGATATGACTGTCTGTTGGGATTACCTTACATCCTGTGCTTGTACATGGTGCAGCATCATTGTCAGGCTCTTGTTCCTCAGGAATTGCATGAGGAAAAGCAAATAAGTTGTAAGTCAGAAAATAAGAGGACTAAGAACAGATAAAGCCCTTCAACAGGCTTAGTTTGCATTAGTGTCAACTGACACTTTTGCATAGTTATTTGAAATAGTATTTAACCATATGATATTAAAAATACGAACCATACATGGCTTTACAAATATATGTTGGTATCTCACCTTCTAGTGCCACAGATGCTCACTTTTGGATGGTTCCCTTAAAGTCAGCTGATGAATTAGTGTCCCTAACGGTGGTGGCTTAAATGTTTCTCCTGATCCAGTAGCTAGAGAGAACATTAATGGGAAAGTATAGTGTAAGAAGTTGAGTTGTTGGTTGACTGGGGTGTGAGTCCTGGTCAAGCAACAGCCACTATCCCTTGCAGGATGAACCACAAAAAGTCACTAAAGCACAATACTAGTGAAATCCTACACCAAAGTAGATAAATAGAGTACATTTTAATAACTTGTTTGACAGCAAAATGAAAAAAATCCAATCAGTAGCATTGGAGTTAAGTTTAAAGTTTTTAGTAAAAACTAGCAACTAAAAGATCAAAGTGACAACCCTGGACATCTGGACGCACTATACTGGGTCAAACTAAAAAAATATGGAGCACGGTTTGAATACAGCAAGTGGATTGGGCCCGGTCAGTGCTTACCTTTGGACTTAGAAGAAAATTTGAGAAACATATTCTGAGAAGTTAAAGTTCAATGGGGTAAGGCTCTAGGCAGTGACATCGGGAGCCTCGAGTCGAAGCCATTGTGAAGATTTCTGCATTTGTACCTGTTCATTTTTATGGAAGTTGAACATCTCAAGTGGGATGAGGCAGATAGCTGTACTCAAAGACAATTGTAGGGGCTTGTATACCCCTTTGGCAAGCGACAGCTGGACAAGATTTGCTGCATTGGAAAAGAACCTAGCTGGGAGCATCTGCGAAGTCAGGCCAACCAGAGATGCACCTTGGGTGTATAGATGAGGTTCGGGTGTGGGTTCAAGACAGTGGGAGCCTTTTGTATCCCTGTGGCTCTGAACAGAAGGCCAGCAAACTAGCCCTTGGAGTCCAGGGTGCAGGTGAAGATGTAGGGGTCAAGAAACAGGACTGGCCTTTGAGGGATCAAAGCAGTCCTTACACCTACAGCAAATCAGTCTTGCAGAGTGAGCAGCAGGTCATGGCAGCAGGCAGTCCTCTGAGTGCCCTTCCGCAAGTCCAAGAGTGAACTGAAGAGTAAGACTGATGGTCCTATTTTTACATCTGGTGCTCTTCGTCTGGAAGGTGGGTGAAGCTCCTAAAAAGTTTCTTTCAAATTCACAGAATTTCCTGACTTCCCTGCCCTGTCCTCAAGCTGGATGCACTGACAACATGGAGGTGATCAGTCCTTTGTGTGCATAGCCTATTCAGTTGCAAGCAGGGCAGTGCTCAGCTCCGCCCCCCCCCGAAATCTGCCAGCAGATGGCCCATTCGGGGAGACCAAATCCCTTTCCTGTGTGACTGTCTGGTAGAAATTCACAAAGCTATCTGTCAGGTACACCCAGTCATGTGTCCCAAGACAAGCTATGGGCAGGAAAGGGCTAAAAGCAGGTAAATGCCAACTTCCTAAAAAGTGGCATTTTCAAATTGTAATTAAAAATCTAACGTTAAAGATGATTTTTTATTACAATTTCATAGATACCAAAGATAAACTGGCTACCTGGTCCCAATCAAAGGTCATCACTTATTAAATGTAATAAGGCAACCCAATGTTATCCTACAGGACAAGTAGATCTCACAGCAGTGAAAAATGAATTTAGGAGATTTTCTTTACCAGGATATGTAAAACTTAAAAGTACATGTCCAACCATTACATCGCAATGTACTCTGCCCTATGGGCTACGCTGGGCCTACCTTAGGGGTGACATATTTGTAATAAAAGGGGAGGTTAAGGCTTGGCAAGGGGATTATGTTGCCAAGTAGAATTGACAGTTTAAAACTGCATTCAGGCTGCAATGGCAGGCCTGGGAAATGTTTTAAGGTGCTACATAAGTGTGTGGCACGATAAGTGCTGCCGTCCCACTAGTAGCATTTTATTTACAGGCCCAGGGTATATGGTAAACCACTCTACAAGCGACTTATAAGTAAAATAAATAAGCAAATTAGGTGTAAGCCATTCAAACCATGTTTAGGTGAGTTAGCACAAGCACATTAGCACTAGTTAGCAGTGCTAAAGTGCATAGAGTCCTAAGGTCAACAAAAACAAATTCAGTAAAAGTGGAAGGAAAAATAAAAAAGGTTTTTGGGTGACACTACAAAAAAAAGGACATGTGGCATATAATATATTCACGGGGATAAAAGGTAAAAGAGCATACAAAGCAGGAAGTGACATAGTGATAAGAAAGTACAAAAGTTAGCCTAATAGAGTGGTGTCACTCTATTAATCTAAAATATAAATGTTCAATGTTCCTTACCCTAAGTTAGGGATTGGTCAACACTAAAATTTGTTGGCACTTGTTCTTTTGCAAATGTTTTCATTGCATTGTTGAATGTCTAATACCTTTTGTGTATAGCAATGGCGTGAAAAAATATTTTAGCTATAGCTTCTCTCTCCTTCCCCTTTATGTTCAAACGAAATATGCAAATGATGACATACAGGAGATGATGTCAGGTGGAAATAGATCTTCCTGATAAATAGATGCTAGAGGGCTGAATTGTAGCTGACACTTTGTCCCCGATCGCAGTGGGCATCATGGGCTATTGTATCACTGTAGCTAATAAGGTGGACATATACAGAGTAATGTACAATCCTACCAAAAGAAATATGAAGGTATTGTGACTTGTGTATGATGCATTGCACATGATCAATATAGGGTTCTCTCCTAGATATTATCAACTGGGAAGAAGGTGTCATTATTGTGTTGATAGTGTAATGATATGTCAGGGTGAAAGCAATAGAGCAAAGAATATCACTTTTATTGATTGACTACAATGTGTATGTTGGTGAAAAAAGGCATGAGTGTCCGGAGACATACACATATCCTACCATCTGAAAAAGTACAATGTATGGATGCATTTGTTGTGATCCGTGACAGTGATGGCCTATCAGATTGCCCATTTGAACTGTTGTTAAGTATAGAAAAATATGGCATACAAATATTTACAAAAATATTTTAGAAGTACACATCCTGACAATAATTTAAAGAGAGATATGGTTAAACCAAGTTCAAATGAGCAGGCAGTAGACTCTAACATAAGTCTGCTGTCTGTGGCAAATCCACTTGCTGGTGCAGCACCTGAAGAAGAGGTAGAGGTGATAGCAGGAGTTTGATAGGATAAAAAAACAGGACCGTTTAAGTGGATGTGAATATGTTCTCACATGACATTCTAAGATGTCATTGAGTGAAGTGTCTCACCATATTTCAACACTAGCTATTAGTGGCAGTATAAAGGTACCACAAACCATTTAGAAATCTCCTTATGGTAAAAGAGATACATTGATAGTATTTTGACATACTTGTTTGGATTGTAGGCAAAAGGCCCTACTTGTTGCCCTGCTGTAATTGTTCCTAATACTGCCCCTGCTGTTACAACCAATGCACTTGAAAGGGGGACTGTATGCAGGATAAGAGTGTATAGATGAACACAACTAGTTCACTCTCTGAAGAGTAGGGGTTTAAGAAGGTTGGCATGAGGGACATGTTTGTAATTATTGGCTATGGGAGTAGGATGGAGATATGACAGAGAAGCTGAGTAGCATTAGAAAAGCTAGTTTTGGGAGAGGGTTGTTCATTTCATACCTGGCCTTATGTTGGCATTCCCAGGACTAGGCAGACCACATTGCTGGCCAGGGATAATTTTGGTTAGGACATGCCCCTCAAGGGGGGTGAGATGGAGACAGGATCCAGTTATTGATTCAGAAAGCACCTTGACTATCTGCATTGAGGAGAACTTTTCTTTCTCCCAACTACTCTCACCTTGCCATTTATTTCTGAGGTACCCCATGGCATGTTATTCCACCCGCAATGTGCTCACAGTGTTAGTGACCTCCTGCCACATGGCTGTCTTCTCCTTTCCACTGAGGGAGTATGGCGGTAGATCAAGTAGTTCCCAGTTGTGATCTACAACAAAGGTAACTGCAAGAATTGTCTTGTCTTTCAATAAAGATCCTTTTTCTCTTGAGTGGTGCAGGCTGCATCCTTGTGGCTGCAGCAGGACTCTTTTCTAGTCACGTCATTCAAGGGGAAGAGAACAGAGACCAAGTAGTGGGATGTCTTTATGTGTTTGCAGGGTTATTATGAATCAGGTGTGTTTTTTAGCTCAGGTGTATGTTGTTTCACATTTGTTTCAGTTGGGGAGTTCTCTACTCCAAATGCGACTATCTCCAGCCCAAGTGCAAAGATGTACTCGACATTGATAGAGATCTCATCAAACAGGTGAATAGTATAATTCTGAGAGCAAAATTACTGGTTATAACTCAACTGTTATAAATCCAATCATAGGAGAATCCAGCACCTAATTTCATGGGGGAGTGGAAACTCAGAAGTCTACTTTTAGATGAAGATGTCCACCCGGGACAGGCAGAGATCTCCAGCTAAATATAGGTAAAAATTCCACCCACACAGATACCCTCACTCAAATTTGCATTTGTTAATAGGGGCCAATATTATTTCTTTGGGTTTTGTAAGAAGTTGGTATATTAGATGAGAGGTGTGAGAACTCACCTTAAATAAAATCACAGTATGTTTCGGGGTGAACCACTACAGTCACCAAAAATACCTATTCTTGACCCTCTGGTAGCTTGGCACAAAGCAGTCAGGCTTAACCTAGAGGCAATGTGTAAAGTATTTACACCACTCAAACAGTAATACAGTGAAAACACAACAAAACAAAAACCCTAAACCAAATAAGAAAGACAGAAATAATTTTTAATAAATAGAATTATATAAAAATGCCAAAAACCAACAAGTAGAACCAAAAACATGATAGTTTGAATTAAATAGCTCCAAAAATCACAAAACACTAACTGCAGTTATCTGCTCATGCTAGACCGGGTCAAAGTCAAAAGTTAAGGCTGACTGCGATGGAGTGCTGGTTGGATAAAGAGACCAGGTTCATCCTGGTGGAATGTTTACCTTTTGGATTTAGGGTCTGATTTAAATCTTGGCCGAAATGGTCTAGCTGTCCCTTTTTTGACGTATTTCCCGTTCACCTACTTGGTGGTCCGCCTGCTCTATTTAGATGCTTGCGGTTCGATGGATGAAAGGCCATTGGAGTGCTGTTGACTCCGCCAGGTATGTTCACCTGCATGGACGGTGCCATAGGCAAAAGTGGCTGTTAGAGTAAGAACAGTCAGTTTGTGTGCCGGGCCAATCATAATGTGCCGTTCTGCCAACGTGACTGTAGCGTTAAAACCTTCAAACCTGCGTTGGCGGTTTGGAAGGGATATAAGACAGAAACTCAGCTTTTCTCACCTTAACACTTCCTTTTCCACCATTAACCCAATCTTCCAAGTCCTGCCTTTGCTGCTTGATGATGAACAAAATCAACTTAGTCATGGCCGGAATAAATCAATGGTACGCTCCAATTTTACATATTACCTTTTGACCTTTCTGTTATCATTTGCACTGGACTCATGCATTTTTAAATCTCTCTTGCAAGCAATAGCATACCAATGTGCATATGCGTGTAATGTTGACTTTTAAGAAATTTAAAGAAACACACCTGTATGATCACATTGTCTTTCTAAATTTGGTGCAAGCTGCCTTCATAAAAATGGACACATGCAAAAAATAGGATATCAATCAAAAAATAAAAAGTCACCATACGGGTGTATTTAAATAAATGTAAAAAATTGTCAAATTAAAAACATATGCATTACACATCATTGGGATAAGTGAAATGTACATGATGTAGAAATTGCACTAGACAAGGTGTAACCATTACCTGCAAAATCAGTCAGTCCTAAATTTGAATCATTCAACTTATTCCTCCATGTAACATTTGTCCTTGTCTAGGACTAATCCTGCATTGTATCAAAATTCAATAGTTACATTATTTTTTAAGGCGTCATGCATATGTGTTTAAATTTTATCAGTAATCAAGGTGGAATAGACACACCTGCTGTAAAACTTCAAAAAATAATTTCAAACATCTATTTGTTGTTGTAAGAGTCCATTATTATGATGAATCAATCAATCACTGGTTTGTAAAGCGCAACTACTCACCCAAAAGGGTCTCAAGGCGCTGAGGGGGGGCAGGGGGAGTTGCGCAGCTCCTGGATGTTACCGGTGATTCGTCAACAAGACAAGTCTTGAGGTCCTTCAAGAACAAGGAGAGTGTAGGTGTCTGTCTGAGGTGGAGAGGGAAGGTGTTCCAAATTTGGCCGTGAGGTAGGAGAAGGAATGGCCTCCTGTTCTGGTCTTTTTGATGCGCTGCACTGTCACAAGGGAGAGCCGGGCTGAGCAGAGGGATCTTTTGGGCGTGTGGAATGAAAGGCGGTGGTTCATGTAGGTGGGTCTGGTGTTGTGGAGGGCTTTGTGGGTGTGGGTGAGGAGTTTGAGGGTGATTCATTTCTCGACGGGGAGCCAGTGTAGTGTCCGCAGGTGTTGTGTGATATGGCAGTGGTGCTGTAGGTTGAGGACTAGTCTGGCGGAGGCATTCTGGACGATCTGGAGTTTGTGGGTGAGGTTCTTGTTGATCACGGTGCAGAGTGCGTTGCCATAGTCCAGTCTTCTGCTGATGAGGGCATGTGTGATGGTTTTCCTGTGTTCGATGGGGATCTTTTGTAGGAGACGGAGGGTGTGGAAACAAGAAGAGGTGACAGCATTGATTTGGCTGTCCATTTTGAGTTCGGAGTCCAGGATGATTCCGAGGTTACGAGCGTGGTCCGTGGGGGAGGGTAGGTTCCCAAGGGCGGGACGACATCAGGTGTCATTCCAGGCATCGGGGTGTGGGCCCGTGATGAGTACTTCGGTTTTGTCCATGTTTAGTTGTAGGCAGCTGTTCTTCATCCACCTGGTAACTGCTTCCATTCCTTCTTGAAAGTTTTGTTTTGGAGATTTTGGGTTCATTGGATAGGAAGAGAATGAGTTTGGTGTCATCTGCGTATGATGCAATGTTGAGTCTGTGTGATCTGAGGATGGATGCGAGTGGGGGCATTTAGATGTTGAACAGGGAGGGGCTGATGGAGGATCCTTAGGGGACTCCGCAGGTGGTCTGTGTTGGGCTGGGTCCAAGAGGAAGGGAGGGTGTCTGACCTACTGCATTCGGCTGGAGAGGAAAGAGCGGATCCTGTCGAGGGCTTTGTTCCACATTCCTGTGGCGTGGAGTCTGCGGGCTAGGGTGCGGTGTGAGACTGTGTTGAAGGCTGCGGAGAGGTCCAGGAGGATGAGGGCCACAGTCTCTCCTCTGTCGAGGAGGGAGCAGATGTCATCTGCTATGGCAAGGAGGGCGGTCTCGGTGCCATTTAGGCGAATTTGCTGTATCTAAATGTAAATGTAAATGACACATCAGATCACATCACGTAGTGTATGCACTTAGCAAAGTACAAATCAAAAAATATGTTGTTTTTCCTGTCATATTGGTAATTAAAAATATGTACCTCACATTTTAGTCAGAAACATTGCTCGGAATCAAACAATAGCCAAGGAAAATTAATGTCAGGACAAACTTGGTGAAATCAAGCTGTATAAAATAAAAAAATAATAAAAAAATGGCAGTGAAATAGGTCACAATGTCCAGTGCACTGTTGTGCTGTAGAACTAGGCTTGCCTCCTAAATAATTACCATGGGGAACCTCTGCAGGAAGGGGCATCTTGTGGACACAGAGCAGGCACCTCAATGATCTTTCTTGGGAGGAGGGGTTGGGTTTGGCAGCGGTGGTCTTGGGTTTGGGAGGGGTGCTTCTTGGTTTGGGAGTGGTAGCTTTGGGAGGGGTGGTTATGGCTTTGGTAGGGGTGGTCTTGAGTATGGGAGGATTGGCTTGGCATTTGGAAGGGGTGGCTTGGCTTTTGGGGGGGTGGGTTGGGTTTAGGAAGGGTTCAAGGCAAGATAAAAACAAATAAGCTTCACTGGGAAAACAGGTAGGATGGTCGGGAGTGGGTTGTGTTAGGAAGTTAGACGGAGTGGCAGTGGGTGAGGTGTGTGTGTCAGTTGACGTTTCAGTTGCATGTGGGACTAGTGTATGTTGTGTAAGTTTGGGTGTATGTTTCTTCCTAGGTGTATGTTGTTCAGGTGAGTATGGCCATTTATTTTTTGTGGGTGTTGTTTCTAATTTATGTGTGTGTGTGGATGAGTGCACTGTTGAGGTATTGGTTGTGGTTGTGGTGCTTGTGGATGCAGTGGTCCATGTGGGTGTGGTATCTGTGGGTGTGCTGGTGGTGGTATATGTGGGTGTGGCAGTGGGTGTGGTGTCTGAGGGTGTGCTAGTGGAGATGCATGTGGGTATGGTGGTGGGGGGTCTGTGGGTGTTCTGATAGTAGTGGTGATGGGTATGGTGGTGGGTGTTGTGTCTGTGGGTGTTTTGGTGGTGGTGCATATGGGTTGTCTGTGGGTGTGCTGGTGGTGGTGGTTGTGGTGATGGGGTGGTCTCTGTGGGTGTGATAGTAGAGGCAGGCGTGGGTGTTGTGTTGGAATGTTTTATGGGTCTGTGCCTGTGTTTTTTGTGTGTTTGTGTTCATGTGTGAATGTGCTGCTTGTGTGTGTTGGATCGGTGCCTGCAAAGGAGTGTACTTAGGACAGGGTGGGGAAAAGTGAATTGGGAAGGGGAAGGGGGATGAGTTGTGGCACAAGGTTGAGCTAGTTGGGAGGCTGCTTTCAGTGAAAAACCTAGGCCTGTAAATGACCTCTGCAGGCCAGACATAGCACTATGAATGCCTGCCAGGAAAGCTACCATTTGGTGCATGTGGCAACTAACACCACGAATGGCATTCAGGAGTGCAGTCTGGCCTGCAGAGATGTTCCATAAGAGGTCAAGAGCCTTCCCGCTCAGCGCAGCCAGCGGGACAGGGGCAGGGGGTGAGGTGCCTGTAGTGAAGGAGACACCACCCCTTTTAGGGGGGTGGGTTGGCTAAACTGGGGGGAGTCCGAGTGGCAGACAAGGATTCTGTTGGTAGCGTTCCAGTAGGGTCCACAACCACTAGAGAGTGCTCGCTTGTGGAGGCCTCTGAAGATGATGTTGTAGAGCAGGCAGCCTCCATTGCACTCCTCTCACCCTCTGTGCCACTGGGCGCCTCATTGTTTGTGGTCTCAGCACCCGAATCACAGTGGCCAGGTGCATCCCTGCCCACTTGGACAATGTCCCCTCCGCCTCCGCCTGCTCCTGATGATGCTAAAATGATGAATACAGTAATTTTATTGCATCTGTGTAAATAGAACTGATCATGAAATGTGATCACAAAACATTTTTCAAGTTTTCATAATTCACCTGCCTCAAGAATCTCAAACTTTGATTCTATATTAGCATTAGCTCATGCATGTAGGCAACATTTTTGGAAAGCATTTGGTCACAGTTTTGTAATTCCCCATGATAGCTCCTGTATCATGTATGATCTTCTCTCTTATCTAATTTTATTTCTCTGCAGGTGGTTGTAAAAACCTGTGAATGGTTGGGCTTTGTTGTTTAGTACAGTGAATGTATGTCACAAAAATGGATATAAACCAAAAATACCTTTGTACAGTGTGTTTACAAGACCCAGAAATCTGCATTATTTTCATTCACAAAAAGTAAAATATGAATAAATGTGTGTCAACAAGTACTACAATGTTTTACCAATATTTATGTCAACTGAAAGGCAGTTTCCTTTGTTTGGCCATTTCTTGATGGTACCACTTATTCAAGTAACTAAAGTATATTTCAAATGTAAAAAATATAATATGGATTCTGTACTGAAGTAGCTTATCAATGTATCATGCACTTTGAGATGCCTTTGCTACTGAACAAATTAAGAAAAATATTTTGTGGTGGATTGACAAATGACTTCTACAACATAAGTAAATTCATAGGCCTTGATACATTCCTAATCCACTTCGGTAAAGAGTAAAATAATTTTCACATTTATCTCCTAAATATCTCTAGTTATTTAAAGTCTGTTTTACCATTGTGAAATTGTTTTATAAAATATGCTGGTTTTCACTTTAAGCTACAATTGGTACAACATCAAAGTACATATAACAGACACTGATTCATATATAATTTTTCATCAAAGTTTCAAACGCAATTCACAATACGCTACAGATTACACCTTGCTGCCTTTCTACATTTTCTAAATGAATCATGATTTGGGCATGATATTGAGTTTTTCATATGGGATACTCCAACATATATGTGATGGAAGATTCCATCTGCAAAGTTCCCTTTAGGTATCCCATTTTTCTCCATCATTGATATATCATCTGGATATAACAAAGGACATTTAAAAATGGTTTTGGGTATGTGGTACTCTGTCACCAATGTATAGGCATTCCTGTCTGTGTTGTACCAAAATTATATGCCTATCACAATTATTTGTTTTAAAAAACAGACTGGCTTACATGTACATTTGTGAAGAAGTAAGACATCATGTAAATCTGTCTCTTTTCACATGAATGAAATATTATTTTTGATTTAAAACACATTTGGGAGGTGTTTTGAATCAGAAATATAGCCATTTAATCTGTTGTTATTAGCAATTTTGACTCACATAATCATTCTTGTTTGTGTATAAAACCAACTTACCAATGTGACATTGGGAACATCCACTGCATCATAACAGCATTTTATGCTATATCACCTATAGTAGGGCTAATGTCACATCATTAACAATAGTGAAGGAGCATCTCACCTGACACTATAAAGACTAGTGGCCTGGTTGTTACAACTGTGCCTTATAACATCAAACTACCTGATGTATTTTTGTTGTTTAGACAGGCATGTCTCTGCTCCAACCAGCCCACAAATCAGGTGGTATCTTTCCCAAAATGTAATCTACAAAACACATCATCATACACCTTGTGCAAAACTTATCCCTTCAAGAACTCCTCTTCTGGGTTGGACATGTGTCAACCTTAAAGTTGAACTCACACTAGAACTTACCCCCTTGATGCTGCTATTGGCCTCTCAACTGCTGAATTAAGGCCAGGATAGTCCACCACAATTATGCAGGCTGTTAGGGGGTCAGGGTGCGGTGCACTCGCATCCCACGTCTGGAGTACTTGCCAAGCTGGACTTCTGATCACTTCTTGGTCTAGCATCGCAGGTCCTCCCACCTCTTGCGACAGTGAATGATGCACCACTTGTAGACCCCAGGGTTTGCACATTCTTGGCAACGGCCTTCCATATCTCCTTTTTCTGATGGGCGTTGACCTGTATGGATACAAGAAATCAAAGAATAAAGAATTGTTTTGTGACATGTTGTTTGTCTGTATTGATGTAACACAATATTACTACATCATACGTTTTAGTCAAGAGTTACTACACAATATGTCTTTCATTTTATCAAAATATAACAACAAATAATACTTTTGTAGTAACCTGCTGACTACACTTACCCTTTGTCATTCCCTAAATTCAATAATACAGGCCACTGACATCATCTAGGCCAGGGGGCTCCAACATTTTCTGCAACGTGAGCTACTTCTCATCAGTGAATATCATTGTGAAATACTGAAGGCTAAACAACTTGGCATTGTAACCAGACACCCCTACGCCAGCTACATTGACTTGATGACTTATGTCTATAGAGCCAGATACTATGGATTGAACTAAATACCATGATTAAGGGTACTATGAAATGATTGCCATGTGTGTCAGTGAGAGTGCGCTCTTTGGGGATGTATGAACATGTGTGCGTATGAAGGGGATATATTTGTATGGGTGACTGAGAGCCTATGAAAGTTAAACTGTGTAATTTATCACTCTCCATTTCAATTTTCTTCCATTTAAAAAGATTCAGAATCATCATTATGTTCACAACTCAAATCTAGAGTTGACAAGGAATGTTTTCTAACAGTCCAATACCTCAGTGCATCAGTTGTTTCCCTATGTGACTCAGCCCCAGCTTGGCCCACACAACTGATTGAGCACTGCTCAATGTCAGGCCCTGCTATCTGCTGCCTGATGACCATGATGTCACATGAACACAGTCTTCCCTTAATTTTGAAATGAAAATATGACATTGTGCTCATTTAAAAAATAACTCAATGCTGTGAGCTACTCTGAAGGGCCTGGGAGCAACAGGGAGCTCCGAAATAACTGGTTGGACACACCTGATCTAGGCTGAGTGATATGTGGGGTAATACACATAGGAAACATCATTTTAATTTGGTATGTAAAAAATGATATCTATGCACATTTTTAAATTAGATATAATGTGTTTTCTATTTTTCCATAATGTGAACATTCTAAATTTCACATGAAAAATACACACCAATTGAAATGTAGGCCTTAAAACACACACCACATACTACTGTTGTTGTTTTCTCCTATCATACAGTGCCTAACAATTCACATAATCATTTCTTTATGTAATGTAAAACATAAATGACACTTCACTCAGGAACTCAAAGGAAAATTCTAGCCTCTTATTAAAGAAAAACAGACAAATTTGCAAAAACATTTTAAGGATGTACCTGTTACTCTGTTGAGCAATACAGCTGGCTGTACAGGGACAGAACCTCAGTTGCCTACAACTCCAGCTCTTCTGGTGAAAAGGCTGGTGCCCTGTCACCTGCACTTTTGGAAATCGTGACTCCCAGAGGTCAGAAACAGCAGAAAAAGTTAAAGAGGTCTTGTTGGCTGCTGTGCCAAGTGAGCTTTTTGTAAAATGCCATTGGCTTTTGTACTTTGCTTTCACACACGTTAGCCTATGGCTGGATCCCTCTTGGAGTTTCACACCCACTATGCAGTCAACTTCTGCTGCGGTCGACTAATTCCAAATGTCCTGATGGCGAGGTCAGGTGTCTGTCCTTTTAGATGGTCATGTGTTTGTGTATGTTTAGTGCATCACCACCACATAACATGGTGGCAACTTTGTTTACACATATAAAATGTTAATGTTACTCATTAAATAAAAAAGAAAACATTTATATGTAGTGCGTTACTGTGATTTACTGCGATAGTTGCGCAATGTTGTATGCACTTCCATTGACGGTATTTTGTTTGAAAAACTGTTTTTAAAAAAACTGTTTGTAAATTATACATTGAAAATGTGTTATTTACACATTATTTTCAATAGACAAGTAAAAAATGGTAATTGTTAAAAAAATATACCAATTTTACATGTAGTGTTAGGATGTGCTAAGAAACCATATACATTTTTTGCAAAACAAGACATTAGTGTCATTTATCTAAAAAATAAATTAGTAGATGTTTTAAAATGTTAATTTTTTATGTAGCCATATGAACCCAGGGAGAGTGAGGAGACAACAGCCTCAGGATTTCCAACCATTTCCAGACCTTGCCACCATGGAAGAGTGAGATAGCATCAAAAAATTCAGAATGAATAGGCAAACTATACTGGATTTATGTCATCAGCTGGAGCCAGATCTTCTGCCTCACAACAGAAATCCCACATCTATTACACCAGTTGTCAAACTCATGACAGTACTTTATTTTGTGACCACAAGATCATTCCAATACACTGTGGCAGTATCTGATGGAATGTCACAACCAACTTTCAGTGGTGTGCTACAAGAAGTTATTTCTTCAATGATGAAACACATCAACAGCTTCATCCAGTTTCTACAGCATGAAGATTTTGCCAATGTGAAGAGCAATTTTGTATGGTTTCAGTCACCTAACACATGTGGTTGGAGCAATTGATGGCACACATATTTCCATAGTGCCACCACACACCAGGGAAGAAGTCTACTGGAATCAGAAGAACTTCCATTAAATGTGCAAGTTATCTGCTAACCTGATCTGTACATCACAAGTGCCTGTGCACGTTTCCCAGGATCATCCCATGATTTCTTTGAACAATGAAACAGCAGCATACCCCTGCAAATGTCACAACTTGAACCTGAGAGAATCTGGCTTGTTGGTAAATACAATCTGACATAATATTGTATGCGTAATTTCAAGTTGTATAATCTGAAATTGTGTTACATATTTTGGCTATTTTTCTCTTTTTCCATTTAGGAGACTCAGCTTATCCTAACAAACCATTTTTGTTGGCACTGCTAAGGAATACAACAACGCCAGGGGAAATCTGCTTTAATGAGGCCCATGGAAGAATACGGAGGCCAGTGGAGCGGGCTTTGGGCTACTAATGGCCAGATTTTGCTGTCTGGACAAGACTGGCAGAGCCCTTCTCTGCTCACCTGATAAGGTGTGCCAAATCACCATTGCCTGCTGCATGTTGCACAACATAGCCCTGCGACGGAATATCCTGTACATCACAGAGGATGGAGCTATTTACATTTTATAACAGTAAGGCAAAAACAACCTTTAATCTCATGAGGGGAACAGCCTGTGCTGGACATTTATTAGAAAGGGCAAGTTGATGAAATCCAGGCTAAAGACGTTTGCTGATCAACGAATTGACACATTAACTACTGGGTTGATTTAGAATGCTTTTCTTTGATTGTTCTTAGAAAATGCATCCTCAAAAGTACTCATTTGTAATGTGTCTAATGTGTAATGTGGTTAAATGATTTTTTTTCATTTTGATCTGTTTTGGGACCCTTCACCATGTCATCTTCATTTGGACATTTTAACGTTGTGAAATTTACTATTATATGCTGCTGTTGTGAAGTACAAAGGGAACATGGGTTGATCTTGTCGAAGACACATACAGACTTTGGCTGTACATATCTTGTACTGAGACAACTTGCACAGTGATTGAATGGAAGTTTTGATGTTTGCATTGGACTTTTTTTCTGCTGAATGTTGGCACCAAGCCAATAATTGCTGCTTGAATTGCTGTAACTACAAGTGGTAGTCAACACCAAGCATAGTTCTCTCTCTTCACATTGCCAAAATACTCATATTGTATTAAGTGTATGAAGTTGTTAATGTGTCTCATCATTGTAGGAAGGACTCCTTGTAGCACACCACTTAAAGTTGATACTGCAATACTGTATTGAAAAAAACATGTGGTCACCAAATTGAGTACTGCCAGGATTTTAGACTCCTGGTGTTATTATTGTGCAATTCCAAGTGTGAGGCAGAAGATCTGGATCTAGCTTATGACAAACCTCAATATTATTTGGCCTATATAATTTGATTGTTTGATTATATCCCCTTCTTCCATGGTGGGGAGGTCCGGAACTAATAAATGAAAAAATGGCACTGAGTATATATGTTATGCATGGTTGGTTATGTTTAGGGAAAAATTGACAGACACATTTTTTTCAATTTTAATAATATACTAGTTTTTTATTTTTATTTTGCTGTCATGGCTGAAAATTGAGAGAAACATTACCTACTTGCAATTCATTTATTATTTAACTAACATTTGCTTTTTACATTTTATATGCATGACGGAAGTAATATTATAAATAAATAGAGCAAAGAAATACAACATCTGATTTTGACTTTGTTAATTTTGTTTTTATTAAACAAAACCAAATAAACTGACACAGGATGAAAATTAAAAAGCCAACAATATTTGAAAAGGTCATTCATGGTGAATTAAACTATTATTGAAGAGACACAATTGTTTGAAGTCCAAAATACAACTGTCATCAAAAAGGAAAAGGTGTCCAGAACATAGTCCACAGAGTGAATGGTAGTCACACACTGGAGGAAATTAGGTTCTGCGCCTCTTGTTGGTGGTGGTAGTGGTGGTGGTGGAGGTCTTTTTTTTTTATAACTCTTTTTATTGGGTGGTGGAGGTCTTGCCATCCTCTCCTAGTGGTCCAGATTAATGTGTGCTCCTGCGGGGGGCTAATAGATCCACAGTTGTAGGGACTAAGGTGGGTGCAGGTGTTGCCTCATGTGGCAGGGCCCCCCTTTCTGTGGCTGAGGCAGATGTAGTTGGCCCAGATGTTGTTGGGCCACAGTAAGGAGAAGAGGGTGCTTGAAAAGCCTTCCATATGTGGGTGTAAATATCATCCAGCACCCCAGTAAGGGAGCCCATATTGGAGTTGTGATATTCCATCCGAGCATGGAGCTCCCTCTGCAACTGCTTCATCTCCTGGAGCTCCTTAAGGACCTGGCCCATCATGTCTTGGGACTGATGGAAGGATCCCAAGACTTGGTCAATGATGGACTGGGTGACAATTAACACAGTGGCCTCACTTTGCTGGCCAACAGGTTCCCTCACATGACTCCTACCCCCACTACCCTGTTACCTTGACCCCTTAGGTCCCATCCCACTGGTTCCTGGTGGAACTTGAGTTGATGGTGGTGGTGTTGGCTGCCCAGCAGTCAGGACTGCAGGACTCAATATTGGGGTGATGTTGCTCTGGACACTGGAAGTGGAGGTATCCATGCCCTGAGATTCAGTAACAGCTGGGATGGGAGGTACAGCTGGGCCGAGTGAGATTCACTGGAGCCATCTGCCCAGGCAGACCAGAAACGCCAGCCAGCTCCTCATCATCATCCAGACTTGCATGAGTGGAGTCCTCACCGAAGGCTTGTTCCTGGTGTAGAGTGGAGGTCTCCTCAGTGGCTGGTGTTTGCCTAGGTAAGCTTGGTGTTGCACCTATTATGAATGAAAAAATTAATTATTAAAGTCTGGATTATACATCAAATGTGTTCGAAGCTAAAAAAAGTTGCAACTTAAAAGGAAAAAATATTTAACATATTGATTGTACATATTTTTTTCTGTCCTCATATCACCATAGCGTCTGCAAATCGCAGGACATTTTTACCATTTCTATCCACCTCGTGGTCTGTTGTATTCCCATTTGACCCAATTGCACTGACCTAGCCTACTGGGCCATCACCTAGAGCAGTACCTTGGTATAATCATATGACCTCATTGTATTATCTGAGGTTCTTCCCTGGATTCCACTCCACCTGGTAAACTCATCCCACACCTCAGGTGTTCTTTCTGGATTACCCTCCATAACTAGGCGACAAGTTCATTTTGCCACTTTAATCCAGTTTGCAACATTTGGACGAAATGTATTGATCCATCGTTTGCAGTTCTCCCTCCAAGCTAAAAGTATCAGATAAAACATGAGGCCACTTTTCCCCTACTCAAAATGCTATGAGATGTATTGTCTACCCCCAATAGGACTAATACAGGGTTTAATGCTATGGTTACTACAAGAATGTATTTTAGAATAGTCTCAATGTCTGCCCAGAATGCCTTAATCCTGGAACAAGTAAAGAAGACATATTCTTCATTGGCTTTTAAGAGATCACATCTTCTACACCTGGGGGTGGGCTGCGATAAGAAATTTCCGATTTTTGGGGTGTCCAGTATAATCTGTTATGAGTGAAGAAGGGATTTCTCTTTAGATTTGTAGGCTTGATAATTGAATATAGTCATTTCAAAGAGTTGTGCCATATTGGTTGTTGGTCCACCCCCTGGAAAGTATCTTCACGCACCGTGTATGGTAATTTCATTTTCTTATCTTCAGCTTCCAGGAGTTTCCAGTACCATGTGGCTACCTCCTTTATTTTGGATCTCACATCCTGGAGTGAGGACTCAAATTCCCAGTCCCCCCCAAGTCTCCAGGGTCGAAGTCGCAAGCCAGGATGACTGCTGCAAATATTTGAACCTAGATGGGCTATCACCAGTTTTAGCTCTCAGGACTTACCAGGGTAGTATCCCCTGCACTGTAATCAAATCCCCCCAGGTTATTGTACATTTCAGTGGTAGTATATCAATAACAGAAACAGTTTAAATGACACACATAAGTAAATAAAAAATCAGGTAAAAAGATGTCCTGAAATAGCAAATAAAAGAATTAGAAAGTATACATTAAATATACCAAAGATGCCAAAGAACACAGTATAGAGGAGAAATGTGAAATCAACCAATTCAAGGCCTAGCATGCTAAACATCTGATTATTACATAACCTGGAATGATATATAGCATTAGTCATCATATAAATATTGCAGAGTATACATTTTAAAAATCACATATTCAGCATACACATTTACATAGCTTAAAATGTTGAAGTCACCAAATTTTGGTTATGTTAGGACAACATAGAAATTTGAACCTTACAACATTTCTAAACCTAGCATGGGCTACTGATTGATAAATACATTACACTTCATACATTGTGGAAATGTTGTAGAAAAAAAGAGAATAAGCAAGATAACATAGCATTCTTATTTTCATAAAACCAAAACAAGGCCTTATGGTACTTGTAGTCATTTCAATTATATATTAACAACACTTGCAACATTTAAAGTTAAACATACCAAGTAAAAATGTGCAGCTAAAAATAACAGACATTTACTTTATAAGACACATATTTAAATATGTTATTTAATGTAAAACACTTATAAGGACCATTGCATCATGAGAAATGCAATGGAGGTTGAAATCTGTCATCTTAAACTAAAGATAATACATTAAAGAACACACTCAAGACAGAAAATTGATTTATATATATATATATATATATATATATATATATATATATATATATATATATATATATTCACTGAAAAAACCATAGGTTTTAGGGACAGTTATAGTTAGTTGGACATTTCACTCGTACAAAACCATAGAAATTCCCCGTTATAGTTAGTTCAGCTAACTATAACTCGCGCCCGCAATGCACTGCTGATGACGTCACATATTACATCACTCATGACATGGTCAGTGACATCACTGATGACATCACTGATGACATCTCAAATGACATCACTGATGACATCACTGATGACATCATCCAGTGACTGTGTGTTTCTGTAAAGTTTAAATATGTTTAATATATTTAGGGAAAGGCGTATTGAAGAATGAGTGGGTGTATAAGTGTCTGAATGGATGATTTAGTACGTGAGTGACTGACTCTACAAGTGAGTGATTAAATGTATCTTACTGAATGCATGGGTTAGTGACTAAACTGTGTGAATGTCTGTATCCGTCTGTCTGTTGGTTTGTAAGCGGCTGCATGGCTTTCTGAATAGCTACATGAGTGTCTACATGGGTTATTGATTGATTGTCTGAGTATCTGTAGGGGTGCCTGAGTGTTTGTGTGGGTGGGGTGTTGACTCTGTGCATAGATGTGTGAGTTGGTGATTCACTGGGTGCATGGTTTCAAGAGTGCATCTGTGATGGACTGTATGGGTGGGTGAGTGTGTGTATGGGTGTGTTAGTGATTGAATGTATATCTCAGTGGTACATGTGTGAGTAACTACATATGTGCAAGGCAGTATATATGTGTGTTGGAGTATATAAATGGCTATAAGTGAGAGTGTGTGATTGTGAGAGTGGCTGTATGGATGAGTGTGTACTTGTATCAGTGATTGTATAAGAGCGTAAGAATGTGCTACTATTTGTATGAGTAAGTGAGCTGGTGTGTGTATAACTGTATAGGTGAGTAAATGGGTGTGTGATTAAGTTTTTTGCATGACTGACTAGGTGTGTGAGTACCTCTATGGATGAGTGGCGGTGTGTGAGTGTTTATATAGGTGTATGAGTGCATATGATAGTCCTGTACTGAGTGACTAAGTATGAGTGACTGTACGGGTGAGTGAGTGGATGTGTGTGTAGACCTAAGAATCAGTGAGTGGGTATGTAGTTTTTGGTGTTGGAGTGTCTATGGTTTTGAGAATGGCAGTCTGTAATTTAGAGTGGGTGTATCAAAAGTTATATTAGGGTGTGAGAAGATGCATGAAATTATCACATGGATGATGTCATCAGTGATGTCATTTGAGATGTCATCAGTGATGTCACTGACCATGTCATGAGTGATGTAATATGTGACGTCATCAGCAGTGCATTGCGGGGCGTGAGTTATAGTTAGCTGAACTAACTATAACGGGGGAATTTCTATGGTTTTGTACGAGTGAAATGTCCAACTAACTATAACTGTCCCTAAAACCTATGGTTTTTTCAGTGAATTTCAAAGGTTTTTTAAATGCTAATTTCTAACTATAACGTGTCTGAAACCTATGGTTTTTTCAGTGAATTTCAAAGGTTTTTAAATGCTAATTTCTAACTATAACGTGCCTGAAACCTATGATTTTTTAAGTGAATTTCAAAGGTTTTTTTAAATGCTAGTTTCTAACTATGCCTACAGAGGTAGGACATGTGAAGAAAGAAGAAAAAACGCACAGAAAGAAGCAAAAGATGTGCAGAAAGAACCAACAGAGGAGCAGAAAGAGGCCTTGTTGCAAAATCATCCTGTGCCCACAACTTTTTCAGACGGGTACTGGTGGTAACTGACTCTGACTAACCAGAGCCAGTGCTATGCTAAAAAACACTTAGAATACAGTGAAAACACCTACATACACTAGGGAACACTATGCGTTGGGGTACCCCTGTGATTAGCATGACCTCCTCTGCAAGTCCCTAGTACATAATAGGGCAGGGGGATTAAAACTACCTCTTAAAACGTGCTACAGGGTGCGTTTGCACAGTGGTGAAGGGAGGGGGGCCTGAGGTGACATGTGTGCAAACGCACCCCATGGCGCGTTTTAAGTTGTGGGATCAAGTCCCCTTGAATTCTGAGGGTCCCTGGTGCCCAACTAGCCCCCCAGGTACCTACAGTTAGGACCACAGAGCTGAGTTGCAGAGAGGCGTTCCGAGGCCACGCACCTTTTTCACCTCTCTGCAACGCAACTCTGTTGTGCTTACTGAAGGTACCTGGTGGGCTAGTTGGCCCCCAGGGTCCCTCAGGATTCAAAGGGAATTAATTCCCCAACTTAAAATGCACCACAGGGCGTGTTTGCGCACATGTCACCTGAGGCCCCGCCCCCTCCCTTCACCACTGTGCAAACTCGCCCCGTGGTGCGTTTTAAGTTGGGGGATTAGGTCACCTTGAATCCTGAGGGTCCCTGGGGCCCAACTAGCCCACTAGGTACTTCCAGTAAGCACCACAGGCCTGCGTTGCAACGCCTGTAACAAATTGTGCAGTTGTGTTTAGGTAGTGAAGAGGGTCATGCTGGGGGTAGTGTTTTAGGGTTTAGGGTAGTGCAGTGGTGTTTGTGTAGTGTAGGGGGTCATGCTGGGGGTATATTTAGGGTTTAGGGTAGTGCAGTGGTGTTTGGGTAGTGTAGGGAGTCGTACTGGGGGGAGTGTTTTCGGGTTTAGGGTAGTGCAGTGGTGTTTGGGTAGTGTAGGGGTCGTGCTGGGGGTAGTGTTTTAGGGTAGTGCAGTTGTGTTTGGGTAGTGTGGGGGTCGTGCTGGGGGTAGTGATTTAGGGTAGTCTAGTGGTGTTTGGGTAATGTAGGGGGTACTGCTGGGGGTAGTGTTTTAGGGTTTAGGGTAGTGCAGTGGTGTTTGGGTAGTGTAGGGGTACTGCTGGGGGTTGTTTTTTAGGGTAGTGCAGTGGTGTTTGGGTAGTGTAGTGGTTCGTGCTGGGGTAGTGTTTTAGGGTTTAGGGTAGTGCAGTGGTGTTTGGGTAGTGTAGGGGTACTGCTGGGGGTCGTTTTTTAGGGTAGTGCAGTGGTGTTTGTGTAGTGTAGTGGTTCGTGCTGGGGTAGTGTTTTAGGGTTTAGGGTAGTGCAGTGGTGTTTGGGTAGTGTAGGGGTACTGCTGGGGGTCGTTTTTTAGGGTAGTGCAGTGGTGTTTGTGTAGTGTAGTGGTTCGTGCTGGGGTAGTTTTTTAGGGTTTAGGGTAGTGCAGTGGTGTTTGTGTAGTGTAGGGGGCAGTGTTTTAGGGTTTAGGGTAGTGCAGTGGTGTTTGTGTAGTGTAGGAGGTCGTGTTTTAGGGTTTAGGGTAGTGCAGTGGTCTTTGGGTAGTGTAGGGGGTCATGCGGGGGTAGTGTTTTAGGGTTTAGGGCAGTGCAGTGGTGTTTGGGTAGTGTAGGGGGTCGTGCTGGGGGAGTGTTTTAGGGTTTAGGGCAGTGCAGTGGTGTTCGGGTAGTGTAGGGGGTCATGCTGGGGGAGTGTTTTAGGGTTTAGGGCAGTGCAGTGGTGTTCGGGTAGTGTAGGGGGTCGTGCTGGGGGAGTGTTTTAGGGTTTAGGGCAGTGCAGTGGTGTTCGGGTAGTTTAGGTGGTCGTGCTGGGGGAGTGTTTGAGGGTTTAGGGCAGTGCAGTCGTGTTCGGGTAGTGTAGGGGGTTGTGCTGGGGGTGGTGTTTCAGGGTTTAGGGGAGTGCAGTGGTGTTCGGGCAGTGTAGGGGGTCATGCTAGGGTTGGTGTTTCAGGGTTTAGGGCAGTGCAGTGGTGTTCAGGCAGTGTAGGGGGTCGTGCAGGGGCTGGTGTTTCAGGGTTTAGGGCAGTGCAGTGGTGTTCGGGCAGTGCAGGGGGTAGTGTTTTAGGGTTTAGGGTAGTGCAGTGGTGTTTGTGTAGTGTAGGGGTCATGTTTTAGGGTAGTGCAGTGGTGTTTGGGTAGTGTAGGGGGTCGTGCTGGGGGTAATGTTTTAGGGTTTAAGGTAGTGCAGTGGTGTTTGTGTAGTGTAGGGGGTCGTGCTGGGGGTAGTGTTTTAGGGTTTAGGATAGTGCAGTGGTGGTTGTGTAGTGTAGGGGGTCATGCTGGGTGTAGTGTTTTAGGGTTTAGGGTAGTGCAGTGGTGTTTGTGTAGTGTAGGGGGTCATGTTTTAGGGTAGTGCAGTGGTGTTTGGGTAGTGTAGGGGGTCGTGCTGGGGGTAGTGTTTTAGGATTTAGGTTAGTGCAGTGTTGTTGGGGTAGTGGTTTAGGGTTTAGGGTAGTGCAGTGGTGTTTGTGTAGTGTAGGGGGTCATGCTGGGGGTAGTGTTTTATGGTTTAGGATAGTGCAGTGGTGCTTGTGTAGTGTAGGGGTCGTGCTGGGGGTAGTGTTTTAGGGTTTAGGGTAGTGCAGTGGTGTTTTTGTAGTGTAGGGGGTCATGTTTTAAGATGCAACGCTCCAATACCTGACCAGTCTGCACTACATAAAACTGCCAAAAACTAAAAATAAAAAGTGTTTTTCACACTTTTGTCATTGGGCTATATGTGGGCTACATCTGGGTAATATTTGTGCTACATTTGGGCTCTTTTTTCACTGGTGGCCATCTTGGAAGACTTCTTTGTTATGAAGTTTCCTAATTTCCTCATTTACTGCAGTCTCCTCAGTAGGAAATGCTTTCAGTTTTTTACTTTGATTCCATCAAGAAGGCATTCAGATGTGTCACACATTTGCCATACATTCAGAATGTTAGCACTCTAGTTGTTCATTAGATCACTGTAGTAAAGCTACTGCTCACCAAGGAGTTAACTGAAAGTCTACTGCTGGTATTGAAAGTAATTGTTTCAGTCTGCATGTCAGAATTTTCTAATGAAATAGAAGAGGATTTGAGATCTCACTTAAAACATGCACTAAATTTTCTTTTGCAGCACTAACCATAATGTCTATGGCAAAATGAACCCCCTCATTTTGTTCCTTTTTAAATTAAATGTTTTAAGTGTTACCAGTTTATTCCAATCAAGATGGCTTCAGGTGTGCCATACTTTTGTCATAAGTAAGGCTGTTAGCACTCTAGTTGTTCTTTAGAACACTCTGGGAAGCTGCAGTAGAACACAAAGGAATCAACTGACAGTCTCTGCCCTTGTTGGATGTACATGTTTTACTGAGAATGTCAGACTTCATTCTCACATGACTGAGAAAGATAATGTGAATTTACAGAAAATATGCTCTCATTTTAGCTTCTGGAGCACCTTCCAAAACTGTATGGGACAAGCATGTGAAAATAGTTTTCTCTCAAACATGATTCATGATATCCCAGCAGAAGGTTTTTCACAGGGTAAAATCACCTTAGAACACACCACAATTCCTGAAATTAGGATGGTACCATCAACAAATGAATTCTAATGTAACTAAAGTCTGTTATCACCCTTTATAGTTCTCCTTTTGGTAACCCTCAAAATCTTTGATTCACTACAATGCATTTCAATGGGGTACTATCATTTATATTGGTCCCAAGATGGCTGCCAGCAATTCCAGGATGAAGTGCTGACAGCCAATCAGATCTCACGATGACATGTGTGGTTAGGCTCCGCCCAGATATATACGTGTTTTTACTTTTGATTTTCTCAGCAACTACTGAACGGATTTACACCATTTAACAAAAGGGTTCTTTCTGAACCAAGAACTACCTCTTTGCCAAATTTGGTGTAATTCCGTTCAGCAGTTCGGGCTGTAGCCTTGCATAAAGTTTCCTATGGGAAATTGATTTTCTGACTCTTATTTTTTTAATTTCTCCGCAACTACTGAACGGATTTACACCATTTAACAAAAAGGGTTCTTTCTGAACCAAGAACTACCTCTTTGCCAAATTTTGTGTAATTCCGTTCAGCAGTTCGGGCTGTAGCCGTGTCTAAAGTTTCCTATGGGAAAATGAATGGGGAAAACACGTTTTGGGACCCCCTTTTTTCTCGGCCCCCGCTTGACGAATCACCCCGAAACTTTCAGGGTAGGAGCGGACCGGAGCGGGACATAAAGTTTCAAAATTTCGCGAAGATTCGTCAACCGACGCAAGAGCTATTTCAAATAGAATGTCACGGATTTCCTATGGAAAATAGGTCCTAACTATAACTATCTACTGGCGACCGCCAGTAGATAATATAAGCATATATACATATATATATAAGCATATATATCTATATCTATATATATATCCTGTGGCAGAAATCCTCGGAAAAGTAAAGAAATTCAAAGTAATCAATGTCGTCTGATAACTAAGTATAGTAACCAACAAGATAGATTGAGAGGTATCCTCAATAAACACTGGCATTTAATTAGAAATGATTCGATATTGGGGAAAGTAGTGCCTAAAAAACCTCAGCTAACTTTCAGACATGCTAAATCATTCAAGCAGATGCTAGTAAGTAACACGTTGAAGCAACCCCAGCCCAAAGAAACATGGCTAACTAGGAAGGAAGGTTTCTTGAAATGCACTAAGTGCAAAGCGTGTAAACATGGAATTAACATCACCCAATACAAAGGAGGATTATCAAAGATAAACAAGAGTATAAAGGGCAAATATAATTGTAAAACGGATTATGCAGTCTACGTACTTCAGTGCCCGTGTGGTCTGAGGTACGTGGGCAGCACTATCCATGAGGTACATAAAAGGATTCTACAGCATCTCAGGGCGATAAAGAATGGTGACCAATCATACCCGGTAGCACGCCATTTTGGAAAATTTCATAACAAAGACAGTAAGGGACTCACATATTATGTGATAGATGCAGTGGCATTAGACAAACGAGGTGGCAATAGAGAAAAGAAATTGAGAAAACTAGAATCTCGTTACATTATAGAACTAAACTGCAAATTCCCAGAAGGTTTAAATGCCGAAGAGGACACGTATACGCATCTATAGAGGTTGGAAATAGAGAAGAAAAGGTTCAGTGTAGCACATTCAGTACATTGTTAATCCTAGTAAGATAAAGAGCTATAATTGAGGTTTTTAAACACGGGTGGAAAAAGGAATAAATAAGGTAAATAGAAACAGACGTGGTTGGAATTTGGATGGAAACACTATCTGCCCACCTGGGCGCGAAGCAAATCAAGAACCAATAATTAAAATGTATTGTAAATGTTGGGATTTTTTGCATACAACCTTCTTGAGGAATAGGACAAGACAGAGTGGGGTTAAGGTTAATAATGTGTACTGTTATGCCCACTGGCGCAAAATATGTGTGACGCATTTTGAGATATATTTATTCTCTAGTTGTGAAGGAATTACCGAAAATAAATGGTATGAACAACTTTATTAATTAACGAGCCGAGCCTTTCACGCATGGATTGTGAATTGTTTTGTCCATGAAGTCTTCAGTATATGAAAAAAAAAAATTTAAAAATTTATTTTTCTACGAAATTCATATATTTTTGTATCTAAGAGTTTTTCAGAAAGGTGTATGTTTTAATGTTTTAATATTTATAATTATGAAATCACAATTCTGATATCAAGTTTGAAAAAATTGGTTTAGGATTTTATTGGAACCGTTGTAAAAAAACTACCAGTCTGTCTTCACTTGCACTGTTTCTGTAGTTCCACACGTGACTCGTGGTAACTGTAAACAAATGTTTAAAATGGCCGCTTTTAAAACTTTATGTGACGGTGAGCAAGGAGCAGTTTTAGCTCCGAAACGCGTTCGACTCGAGGCCAATAAAGACTATTTTGCACTACACACGGCGTCGCCATTCCTGGTTCTATTAAAGGATATTTTGTGCAAATATATATATATATATATATATATATATATATATATATATATATATATTATCTACTGGCGGTCGCCAGTAGATAGTTATAGTTAGGACCTATTTTCCATAGGAAATCTGCGACATTCTATTTGAAATAACTCTTGCGTCGGTTGATGAATCTTCGCAAAATTTTCAAACTTAATGGCCCGCTCCGGTCCGCTCCTACCCTGAAAGTCTCAGGGTGATTCGTCAAGCGGGGGCCGAGAAAAAAGGGGGGTCCCAAAACGTGTTTTCCCCATTCATTTTCCCATAGGAAACTTTAGACACGGCTACAGCCCGAACTGCTGAACGGAATTACACCAAATTTGGCAAAGAGGTAGTTCTTGGTTCAGAAAGAACCCTTTTTGTTAAATGGTGTAAATCCGTTCAGTAATTCCTGAGAAAATGAAAAGTTAAGTCACATATATATCTATGACCGAGTAGGGTCCGCGTACCCTCCCGACCATGGGCTGCATGCTAATTGGCTGTCAAGTGGCTGTCAACACTCCAAATCAGGAAGTGTTGGCAGCCATTTTGTCCCTCGGTAGAACCGAGGGACAGAAACAAGTGCGCAAAGCGCAAAAAGGGGGCAGGGTAGAAACACCCTGACCCCCTAGGTCTGCTCAGGGGGTCCCACAAGGACCCCCTGGGCAGAAAAAAGCATTTTTTTAAAAAAAAAAATCGGCAGGATGCGCTCAGGGTGCGCGGATCCTGCCGATTAGAAAAAAAACCCAGAAGAAACAAGTGCGCAAAACGCACAAAGGGAGCAGGGTAGAAACACCCTGACCCCTAGGTCTGCTCAGGGGTCCCACAAGGACCCCTGGGCAGAAAAAAGCATTTTTTTTTTTTTTAAATCGGCGGGATCCGCTCAGGGTGCGCGAATCCTGCCGTAAAAAAAAAAAATCGAAGCGCGGTCTCCCGCGCTTCGATTTTATTTTGCCCCCGGGTGGCCCAAGTCCCGGGGGCATGCGGGGGGTGGGTTTATAGTTAATGGGGGGGCCTCTAAGGCCCCCCAAACCCCGGGGACCGCCACCCCCCAGGGCTTTCTAATAAAAATGTTGCGGGAGGGCACTCGGCCCTCCCGCAGCCCCGGGGACCACCACCTCCCCGGGGCTTCTTTTTTAAAAACAGTTCCTGTGTGGGGGGGCTCGAGCCTCCCCACACGCCCCGGGGACCGCCACCTCCCGGGGCACTAATAATGTAAATGCGGGGGTCCGTAACAGACCCCCGAGCCCCGGGGATCACCACGGGGCTTTAAAGACATGGGAGGGGGGCCGCACGGCCCCCCTCCTGGAGCCTGTGGTGGCCCTCGGGACTGCCACCCCCCAGGGCCGGCTCCTGCAGTGTCCCGGGGTGCCTACCCCCGGGACACTGTAGTTTGCAATGGCAGGACGGGAGCCTCGCGGCTCCCGTCCTGCCATTGCAAACTGCTTTGCTTCATTGAAGGGAGAGCAGGGAAACCTGCTCTTGCTTCAATGAAGCAAAGCAGATTGCTTTTCCACATGGGGAGCTGCATGTCAGCAGCTCCCCATGTGGAAAAGCAATGCCGGGATGGTGGGGGGATTGGGGACCCCCCCACGGTCCCCAACGGAGAGGGCCAGCCCCGGGGGATGGGGTCCCCGGGGCAAGTAGTGGCCCGGGAGGGCCCCCCTCCCCCCAAAAAATAAATAAAAAAAATAAAATAAAAAAAAAGGCCTGCCCCGGGGGATGGGGTCCCCGGGGCAAAAGGAGGCCTGAGGAGGGTGGCCACGCAGCCCCCCTCCTTAAAAAAATAATAAAAAGAGTGGCCATGCCCCAGGGGATGGGGTCCCCGGGGCCGGAATCGGCCAAGGGAGGGGGGCCACGCAGCCCCCTTCCCGTTTTTTTACAAAAAAAAATGAAAAAAAGGGGTAAGGCCCTGGGGGATGGGGTCCCCAGGGCCCAAAAAAAGGAAAAAGGAAGGGGGGCCACACAGCCCCCCTTCGAGGAAAAGAAAAAAAAAAAAAACGATTTAGCCGCAGGCCCCGCCCCCTTCCTTTACCACTCTGCAAACGCGCCCCCTGGCGTGTTTGCAGAGGGGGAACAAATTCCCCTTGAATACTGGGGGTCCCTGGGGGCCAACTAGCCCACCAGGAACCTCCAGTATGCGCCAGGGAGCTGCATTGCAGAGAGGTGTACAGAGGCCACGCCCCTTTTACACCTCTCTGCAACGCAGCTCTGTGGCGCTTACTGGAGGTACCTGGTGGGATAGTTGGACCCCAGGGACCCTCAGGATTCAAGGGGACTTAATCCCCAACTTAAAACGCGCCACAGGGCGCGTTTGCACAGTGGTGAAGGGAGGGGCGGGGCTTCAGGTGACATGTGTGCAAACAGGCCCCATGGCGCATTTTAAGATGGGGAATTAAATCCCCTTCAATCCTGAGGGTCCCTGGGGGCCAACTAGCCCACCAGGTACCTCCAGTAAGCGCCACGGAGCTGCGTTGCAGAGTGTTGTAAAAAGGGGCGTGGCCTCTGAACACCTCTCTGCAACGCAGCTCTCTGGCGCATACTGGAGGTATCTGGTGGGCCAGTTGGCCCCTAGGGACATTCGGGATTGAGGAGGAATTAATTCTCCAACTTAAAATGCGCCACAGTGCGTGTTTGCAGACATGTCACCTCAGGCCCCACCCCCTTCCTTCACCATTGTGCAAATATTCCTCTAAAATCAGCCGAACTACGAATTCCGATTTACTCACCTGTTATCAGGAGAGACCTCAGTGCTGCATCTTTGAGCCCAGTACTGATCCTGAAAAGTAATTTTAACCGTACTTACCACTAACTTGAATTTCCTTCCATAGGCTAACATTGACTGGTTTCACTTGGAAATTCTTCTAAGTGTGGAGTTTTGGAACTTTATAATATTCCTCTAAAATCAGCCGAAATACGAATTCCGATTTACTCACCTGTTATCAGGAGAGACCTCAGTGTTGCATCTTTCAGCCCAGTACTGATCCTGAAAGTAATTTTAACCGTACTTACCAGTAACTTGAATTTCCTTCCATAGGATATCATTGCCTGCTTTTTGCTGAAAAAGTTTCTAAGTGTCGATTTTTGAAACATACAAATATTCCTCTAAAATCAGCCGAAATACGAATTCCGATTTACTCACCTGTTATCAGGAGAGACCTCAGTGCTGCATCTTTCAGCCCAGTACTGATCCTGAAAAGTAATTCTAACCGTACTTACCAGCAACTTGAATTTCCTTCCATAGCCTAACATTGACTGGTTTCACTTGGAAATTCTTCTAAGTGTGGAGTTTTGGAACTTTATAATATTCCTCTAAAATCAACCGAACTACGAATTCCGATTTACTCACCTGTTATCAGGAGAGAACCCAGTGCTGCATCTTTTAGCCCAGCACTGACCCTGAACAGTAATTCTAACCGTACTTACCAGTAACTTATATTTCCTTCCATAGGAATCCATTGTCTGGTTTTCAGCAGAAAAGTTTCAAAGTGTCGATTTTCACAAACTACAAATATTCCTTCAAAATCGCCTGTATGACTTAAACGCATTCTTTCAACTGTTTACAGGAGATGCACCAGTGCTGGATCCAGGATCCAACACTGAGTATGAAAAAGTAACGATAACACTACTTACCTGCTAAGTGAATTTCCTCCCATAGGATAACATTGGTGATTCTATGTGAAAACGTTTCTAAGTGTCAACTTTTAAAATACAATAATATTCCTTAAAAATCACTACTGTAACCAAAACGCTTTTACTCAACTGTTTACAGGAGATGTCCCAGGACTGAATCTAGGATCCAGTCCTGTGGTTAGAAAAGTAATCCATAAAGTAACTAATTGCATTTAACTAGAAATTCACATTGAGCTCAATGTTGCATTGTGTTTGAAATTGTGTTGCCCATTGCAACAACTGTAACTACTGTACTTAAAACTCTATTGCCTATTTGCAAACTATTTAAACTAAAGTAATTCATTCTGAGAAAGTATATTTTGTAATGTAATGTATAATGTAATTACAATGTAATTTAATAAATAAAATATCTAAAAATAAATAGTTTTAGAAAATGTAATAAATCAGTATCAAAAAAATAAATATAACATTTAATACATTTAAAAATTGTCATTTACAAAACCTTTGAAATTCACTGAAAAAACCATAGGTTTTAGGGCGTTATAGTTAGAAATTAGCATTTAAAAAACCTTTGAAATTCACTGAAAAAACCATAGGTTTCAGGGACGTTATAGTTAGAAATTAGCATTTAAAAAGCTTTGAAATTCACTGAAAAAAACATAGGTTTTAGGGACAGTTATAGTTAGTTGGACATTGCACTCATACAAAACCCGTGAAATTCCCCCGTTATAGTTAGTTCAGCTAACTATAACTCGTGCTCCCGCAATGCACTACTGTTGACGTTACATATGACATCACTCATGACATGGTCAGTGACATCACTGATGACATCACTGATGACTTCTCAAATGACATCACTGATGACATCACTGATGACATCATCCACGTGATAATCTGATGCACCTCCTCACACCCTAATATAACCTTTGATACACCCACTCTAAATTACAGACTGCCATTCGCAAAACCATAGACACTCCAACACCAATAACTACATACCCACTCACTGATTCTTAGGTCTACACACACACATCCACTCACTCACCCGTACAGTCACTCATACTTATGGTCACTCAGTACAGGACTATCATATGCACTCTTACTCCTATATAGACACTCAAACACCGCCACTCATCCATAGAGGTACTCACACACCTAGTCAGTCATGCAAATAATTAAACACACTGCCATTTACTCACCTATACACTTATACACACATCAGCTCACTTAATCATACAAATACTAGCACATTGATACGCTCTTATACAATCACTGATACAAGCACACACTCATCCATACAGCCACTATCACAATCACTCACTCTCGCTTATAGCTATTTATATACTCCAACACACATATATACTGCCTTTCACATATGTAGTTACTCACACATGTACCACTGGGACATATATTCACTCACTAACACACTCTTACACACACTTACCCACCCATACAGTCTATCACAGATGCACTCTTGAAACCATCCACCCAGTGAATCACCCACTCACACATCTATGCACAGAGTCGCACACACCCCTCCCACACAAACACTGAGGCACCCATACAGATACTCAGAGAACCATTCAATAACTCATATAGACACTCATGTAGCTATTCACAAACACATGCAGCCACTTACACAGCAACAGAAAGACGGATACAGACATTCACCCAGTTTAGTCACTAACCCATGCATTCAGTAAGCATGCCCTGTGTGGTGTATTGTGCTGCTGCACACCCTGATGCCTGCCCTGTAAGATCAGTTTGGTGCACCTGTCCATGTCCCTCCTGTCCTCTGTTATCCGAGTCCATGTCCCTACCCCAATTCCTCCTGCCTTCCATGATCCAATGTACCATACTTGCTAACATTTTGAACTTAGTAAGAGGGAGATTTTGAACAAAAACTGGAGTATTGATTTTCCCCATTGACTTACATTGAAAAAGAGGAGATTGTAGACAGGAGATAGATCAAATAAAGCCCATTTGGGCTTAAAAACATTGGGCGTTTCCTGGCTGAATCGGGTCTGTTGGCATGTATGGTTGTACTACCACTGCCTCTTCCTTCTGTCCACAATGGTCTATTATATTGCCACAGCCTCTCTTGCCTGTCCTGCATTGTTGGTTTGTTGCCCCTGCCCCCCTTTCCACTGCCCTCCATAGTCTGTTGTGCTGCCACTGCCCTTACTGCCTCCCCAGCGTGGTCAAATTGTTGCCTCTGCACCCTCCTACCTGCCTTCAATTTTCTGAGTCCGTGCCCCTGGCCTCTGTCTCTCAACAGTATCCTAATGAACAACTAAGGGCCAGATGTAGGTAATTCTGAAATACCGAGTCCTTAATAGCGAATTTTCATTTGAGATGTCATCAGTGATGTCACTGACCATGTCATGAGTGATGTAATATGTGACGTCATCAGCAGTGCATTGCGGGGGCGCGAGTTATAGTTAGCTGAACTAACTATAAAAGGGGAATTTCACGGGTTTTGTACGAGTGAAATGTCCAACTAACTATAACTGTCCCTAAAACCTATGGTTTTTTCAGTGAATTTCAAAGGTTTTTTAAATGCTATTTTCTAACTATAACGTGTCTGAAACCTATGGTTTTTTCAGTGAATTTCAAAGGTTTTTTAAATGCTAATTTCTAACTATAACGCCCCTAAAACCTATGGTATTTTCAGTGAATTTCAATTTTTTTGTAAATGACAATTTTTAAATGTATTAATTGTTATATTTATTTTTTTGATACTGATTTACAATTTTTTTTAAAACTATTTATTTTTATATATTTTATTTATTAAATTACATTGTAATTACATTATACATTACATTACAAAATATTCTTTCTCAGAATGAATTACTTTAGTTTAAATAGTTTGCAAATAGGCAATTGAGTTTTAAGTACAGTAGTTACAGTTGTTGCAATGGGCAACACAATTTCAAACACAATGCAACATTGAGCTCAATGTGAATTTCTAGTTAAATGCAATTAGTTACTTTATGGATTACTTTTCTAACCACAGGACTGGATCCTAGATTCAGTCCTGGGACATCTCCTGTAAACAGTTGAGTAAAAGCGTTTTGGTTACAGTAGTGATTTTTAAGGAATATTATTGTATTTTAAAAGTTGACACTTAGAAACTTTTTCACATAGAATCACCAATGTTATCCTATGGGAGGAAATTCACTTAGCAGGTAAGTAGTGTTATCGTTACTTTTTCTTACTCAGTGTTCGATCCTGGATCCAGCACTGGTGCATCTCCTGTAAACAGTTGAAAGAATGCGTTTAAGTCATACAGGCGATTTTTAAGGAATATTTGTAATTTGTGAAAATCGACACTTTGAAACTTTTCTGCTGAAAACCAGACAATGGATTCCTATGGAAGGAAATGTAAGTTACTGGTAAGTACGGTTAGAATTACTTTTCAGGGTCAGTGCTGGGCTAAAAGATGCAGCACTGGGTTCTCTCCTGATAACAGGTGAGTAAATTGGAATTCGTACTTTGGTTGATTTTAGAGGAATATTATAAAGTTCCAAAACTCCACACTTAGAAGAATTTCCAAGTGAAACCAGTCAATGTTAGCCTATGAAGGAAATTCAAGTTACCGGCAAGTACGGTTAAATTTACTTTTCAGGACCAGTACTGGGCTGAAAGATGCAGCACTGAGGTCTCTCCTGATAACAGGTGAGTAAATCAGAATTCGGATTTCGGCTGATTTTAGAGGAATATTTGTATGTTTCAAAAATCAACACTTAGAAACTTTTTCAGCAAAAAGCAGGCAATGATATCCTATGGAAGGAAATTCAAGTTACTGGTAAGTACGGTTAAAATTACTTTTGAGGATCAGTACTGGGCTGAAAGATGCAGCACTGAGGTCTCTCCTGATAACAGGTGAGTAAATCGGAATTCGTATTTCGGCTGATTTTAGAGGAATATTTTAAAGTTCCAAAACTCCACACACAGAAGAATTTCCAAGTGAAACCAGTCAATGTTAGCCTATGGAAGGAAATTCAAGTTACTGGTAAGTACGGTTAAAATTACTTTTGAGGATCAGTACTGGGCTGAAAGATGCAGCACTGAGGTCTCTCCTGATAACAGGTGAGTAAATCGGAATTCGTATTTCGGCTGATTTTAGAGGAATATTTTAAAGTTCCAAAACTCCACACTTAGAAGAATTTCCAAGTGAAACCAGTCAATGTTAGCCTATGGAAGGAAATTCAAGTTACTGGTAAGTACGGTTAAAATTACTTTTCAGGACCAGTACTGGGCTGAAAGATACAGCACTGAGGTCTCTCCTTATAACAGGTGAGTAAATCGGAATTCGTATTTCGGCTGATTTTAGAGGAATATTTGCATGTTTCAAAAATCAACACTTAGAAACTTTTTCAGCAAAAAGCAGGCAATGATATCCTATGGAAGGAAATTCAAGTTACTGGTAAGTACGGTTAAAATTACTTTTGAGGATCAGTACTGGGCTGAAAGATGCAGCACTGAGGTCTCTCCTGATAACAGGTGAGTAAATCGGAATTCGTATTTCGGCTGATTTTAGAGGAATATTTTAATGTCCAAAACTCCACACTTAGAAGAATTTCCAAGTGAAAAAAGTCAATGTTAGCCTATGGAAGGAAATTCAAGTTACTGGTAAGTACGGTTAAAATTATTTTTCAGGACCAGTACTGGGCTGAAAGATACAGCACTGAGGTCTCTCCTGATAACAGGTGAGTAAATCAGAATTCGTATTTCGGCTGATTTTAGAGGAATATTTTAAAGTTCCAAAACTCCACACTTAGAAGAATTTCCAAGTGAAACCAGTCAATGTTAGCCTATGGAAGGAAATTCAAGTTACTGGTAAGTACGGTTAAAATTACTTTTCAGGACCAGTACTGGGCTGAACGATACAGCACTGAGGTCTCTCCTTATAACAGGTGAGTAAATCGGAATTCGTATTTCGGCTGATTTTAGAGGAATATTTGTATGTTTCAAAAATCAACACTTAGAAACTTTTTCAGCAAAAAGCAGGCAATGATATCCTATGGAAGGAAATTCAAGTTACTGGTAAGTACGGTTAAAATTACTTTTGAGGATCAGTACTGGGCTGAAAGATGCAGCACTGAGGTCTCTCCTGATAACAGGTGAGTAAATCGGAATTCGTATTTCGGCTGATTTTAGAGGAATATTTTAAAGTTCCAAAACTCCACACTTAGAAGAATTTCCAAGTGAAACCAGTCAATGTTAGCCTATGGAAGGAAATTCAAGTTACTGGTAAGTACGGTTAAAATTATTTTTCAGGACCAGTACTGGGCTGAAAGATACAGCACTGAGGTCTCTCCTGATAACAGGTGAGTAAATCGGAATTCGTATTTCGGCTGATTTTAGAGGAATATTTTAAAGTTCCAAAACTCCACACTTAGAAGAATTTCCAAGTGAAACCAGTCAATGTTAGCCTATGGAAGGAAATTCAAGTTACTGGTAAGTACGGTTAAAATTACTTTTCAGGACCAGTACTGGGCTGAAAGATACAGCACTGAGGTCTCTCCTGATAACAGGTGAGTAAATCGGAATTCGTATTTCGGCTGATTTTAGAGGAATATTTTAAAGATCCAAAACTCCACACTGAGAAGAATTTCCAAGTGAAACCAGTCAATGTTAGCCTATGGAAGGAAATTCAAGTTACTGGTAAGTACGGTTAAAATTACTTTTCAGGACCAGTACTGGGCTGAAAGATACAGCACTGAGGTCTCTCCTGATAACAGGTGAGTAAATCGGAATTCGTATTTCGGCTGATTTTAGAGGAATATTTGCACAATGGTGAAGGGAGGGGGCGGGGCCTGAGGTGACATCTGTACAAACGCGCCGCGTGGCACGTTTTAAGTTGGGGGATTAAGTCCCCTTGAATCATGAGGGTCCCTAGTGGCCAACTAGCCCACCAGGAACCTCCAGTATGCGCCAGGGGGCTGCGTTGCAGAGACGTGTAGAGAGGCCACACCCCTTTTACACCTCTCTGCAACGCAGCTCTGTGGCGCTTTCTGGATGTACCTGTTGGGCTAGTTGGCCTCAGAGACCCTCAGGATTGAAGGGGATTTAATTCCCCATCTTAAAACGCGCCACGGGCCTGTTTGCACACATGTCACCTGAAGCCCCGCCCCTCCCTTCACCACTGTGCAAACGCGCCCTTGGCGCGTTTTAAGTCGGGGATTAACTCCCCTTGAATCCTGAGGGTCCCTGGGGTGCAACTAGCCCACCAGCTACCTCCATTAAGCGCCACAGAGCTGCGTTGCAGAGAGGTGTAAAAAGGGGTGTGGCCTCTGTACACCTCTCTGCAAGGCAGCCCCCTGGCGCATACTGGAGGTTTCCTGGTGGGCTAGTTGGCCCCCAGGGACCCCCAGTATTGAAGGGGAGTTAATCCGAATCCGAATCCTGCCCCGGGGACCCCATCCCCCGGGGCATGGCCACACTTTTAAATTAATTTTTAAGGAGGGGAGCTGCGTGGCCCCCCTCCTCAGGCCTCCTTTTGCCCCGGGGACCCCATCCCCCGGGGCAGGCCTTTTTTTTATTTTTTTTTATTATTTCTGGGGTGGGGGGCCGCGTGGCCCCCCTCCCGGGCCACTACTTGCCCCGGGGACCCCATCCCCCGAGGCCTTGCCTCTGGTTGGGGACTGTGGGGGGTCCCCAAACCCCCCACAGTCCCGCCGGCTCCCCGTGTCCTAAGGGAGCCGGCATTGCTTTTCCACACGGGGAGCAGCTAACATGCTGCTCCCCATGTGGAAAAGCAATTGTCTTTGGATATTGGAAGCGAGAGCAGGTTTCCCTGCTCTCTCTTCCAATATCCAAAGCAGTTTGCAATGACAGGACGGGACCCGCGAGGCTCCCGTCCTGTCATTGCAAACAGCAGTGTCCCGGGGGTAGGCACCCCGGGACACTGCAGGAGCCGGCCCTGAGGGGTGGCAGTCCCTAGGGCCACCACAGGCTCCAGGAGGGGGGCCGCGCGGCCCCCCTCCCCACATCAGCACAGCCCCGGGGAGGTGGTGGTCCCCGGGGCTTCGGGGGTCCAAAATGGACCCCCATTTTAAATGTGTTAGTGCCCCGGGGAGGTGGCGGTCCCCGGGGCGTGTGGGGGGGCTCGAGCCCCCCCACACATGAAATTTAAAAAAAAAAAAAAGAAGCCCCGGGTAGGTGGTGGTCCCTGGGGCTGCGGGAGGGCCGAGTGCCCTCCCGCACCATTTTAAAATGAAAGCCCCGGGGGGTGGCGGTCCCCGGGGCTTGGGGGGCCCTTTGAGGCCCCCCATTCATAAATTTAACCCCCCCACCATGCCCCCGGGACTTGGGCCACCCGGGGGCAAAATCCAATCGAAGCGCGGCATCCTGCCGATTTAAAAAAAAAAAAAAAAAAAAATGTGCCCAGGGGGTCCTTGTGGGACCCCCTGAGCAGACCTAGGGGGTCAGGGTGTTGCTACCCTTCCCCCTTTTGTGCGCTTTGCGCACTTGTTTCTGTCCCTCGGTTCTACCGAGGGACAAAATGGCTGCCAACACTTCCTGATTTGGAGTGTTGACAGCCAATTAGCATGCAGCTCGTGATCGGGAGGGTGCGCGGATCCCACGCGGCCATAGATATATATGTACTTTTACTTTTGATTTTCTCAGAAACTACTGAACGGATTTACACCATTTAACAAAAAGGGTTCTTTCTGAACCAAGAACTACCTCTTTGCCAAATTTGGTGTAATTCCGTTCAGCAGTTCAGGCTGTAGCCGTGTCTAAAGTTTCCTATGGGAAATTGATTTTTTGACTCTTATTTTTTTAATTTCTCCGCAACTACTGAACGGATTTACACCATTTAACAAAAACGGTTCTTTCTGAACCAAGAACTACCTCTTTGCCAAATTTGGTGTAATTCCGTTCAGCAGTTCGGGCTGTAGCCGTGTCTAAAGTTTCCTATGGGAAAATGAATGGGGAAAACATGTTTTGGGACCCCCTTTTTTCTCGGCCCCCGCTTGACGAATCACCCTGAGACTTTCAGGGTAGGAGCGGACCGGAGCGGGCCATAAAGTTTGAAAATTTCGCGAAGATTCGTCAACCGACGCAAGAGTTATTTCAAATAGAATGTCGCGGATTTCCTATGGAAAATAGGTCCTAACTATAACTATCTACTGGCGACCGCCAGTAGATAATATATATATATATATATATATATATATATATATATATATATATATATATATATATATATATATATATATATATATATATTATTATTACCTACTGGCAGTCACCAGTAGGTAGTTATAGTTTGAACCTAGTTTCCATAGGAAAAGCTTTTTTGATGTGCTTATACCTTTGGTGTTGTTTGCCGAATCTTAATGAAATTTTCCAAAAAGTTCCTCTTTTCAGGTGAGCTCCTATCCTGAAAGTTTGGGGGTGAATCGTGAAGGGGGGCTGAGAAAAAGGGGGTCCCAAAACGTGTTTTCTCCATGCAATTTCCATAGGAAACTTTAGACAAGGCTACAGGTCAAACTGCTGAACGGAATTACGCCAAATTTGGCAGGGAGAAAGGTCTTTGTCCAGAAAGCACACTTTTGTTTAAATGGGATAAGTCCGTTCAGTAGTTTTAGAGAAATATCAAAATTTACAGATATCAATATTTGAGAATTCTGACATCTGATTGGCTGAGGCGTTACGAGCACGAGCGTGCGACTCATTGGTTGCGAACTGTTGAAACTAGGAAGTGTTGGCAGCCAGATTGTGACTGACTTGAAAGGCGTAGGGCGAAACAAAAGAGAAAAATTGTATAAGAGGGTATAGTAGGAACACTGTGGTCTTAGTTTAAGCAGTCTGTACGGTGCAGAGGCAGGGAGTTTGAATGTTGTGTAGGCCGTGGAAATCACGTCCGCAGACGTGGAAATCACGTCCGCAGAACAACGGTGCATGGTATTGCAGCAAGGTTGCGTAGGCTCTGGAAATCCCGTTGGTAAAATAACAATGCGCCGTATTGCAGCCTTCCTTTAATATAATGCGCAGTAATGTTTATTTATAATGCAGTGTTCACTTTTATCACAGACAGTGTCACTTTCTTACACGAAAATTAATATTATGTGGGAGGGCGTGTTCTGTTCGTGTGTCTGGAACAAAATTAACGTTTAATTGGCAGAGGTGTTCCAACAACGAGCTCAATGTTCATTGGCTGCGAACCATTGAAAGTAGAAGTGTTGCCAGCCATTTCCTCCCCATCCGCGGAGTAGCAGGAACATCTGATTGGCTGACATGTTCCAAGTAGGGATGGGCTTAATTTGCGTAGTCGCGCTACGCAAAGCTCCGCGAAACGGTAAAAAATCTCCACGAGCACGCAAAAGTTCAGCGAACACGCGTAATTGCTTGTACCGCCCGTTCGCGATGCTTTTTTCCTGTTCATGAACGCTGTTTGCGTGCTCGGGGAGAAAAATCTCGCGAACACGCATTTTGAAAGCGCGAACAAGCAAAAAATTCCGCGAAGCCGCGGATCGTGGAATTTGTGGCAATTTTGCGTTCTCCGCCGAACAAGAAATTACCCAAATTCCGTGAGCGGAACGGAATTTACTGCCCAGGCCTAGTTCCAAGCAGGACCTTCCCAAGCTTAATGTTCATTGGCTGCGAACCATTGAAAGTATAAGTGTTGCCAGCCATTTGCTCCCCGTCCGCGTAGCAGCAGGGACATCTGATTGGCTGACGTGTTCCAAGCAGGACCTTCCCAAGCTTAATGTTCATTGGCTGTGAACCATTGAAAGTATAAGTGTTGCCAGCCATTTCCTCCCCGTCTGCGGAGTAGCAGGGACATCTGATTGGCTGGCGTGTTCCAAGCAGGACCTACCCAACTTAATGTTCATTGGCTGCGAACCATTGAAAGTAGAAGTGTTGCCAGCCATTTCCTCCCCGTCCGCGGAGTAGCAGGGACATCTGATTGGCTGACGTGTTCCAAGCAGGACCTTCCCAAGCTTAATGTTCATTGGCTGCGAACCATTGAAAGTACAAGTGTTGCCAGCTATTCCCTCCCCCTCTGTGGAACACCATGGACATTTTATTGGCTAAACTGTTCCTAGTACAAGTCTGCTCATTATTGGCTGGGAACGCTTCACTGTTGTGAACCATTTTGTGATGCACTTCAATGGAGTACGGGAAAAGAAAGTAGTAGCTGAAAGGGTAGGAACACTATTAACTCTGTACAGTGGTCACAAGGTGGTGGAGAGGGATTGTGACAGTAAAAATAGTTTTTTATATATTTTAAGGGCCATTTATATAATTGGCGTGGGGTGTACAAATCACGGCGGGAAAATAACAAAGTGTGTTGCGGTCTTCTTTTTATTAAGTTTGCGGCTGGGATACTTCCCAGGAGCACTGTTTAGTTATAATGTGGTGTTTACTTTTCTAACGGGGAGCTGTGGTTGCGCAGCAAAAATTTCAGTCTAAGTTTGAAATAGTTTTTATTAAGCAATTACAAATATACTTTGTTCGGAAACTGAAGCTGTATATATCAAAGGGGTGACAAATAAAAACGCAATTCATAAAATATCCCTTAAGCGTGGGCACACCCTCCCTTTTTTTCTGCTATAGTTTGTAAAAGTGTTGCCCCATATTCTTGATAATATAAGAGGGCATGAGTTACTTTTAGATAAAGTAGAAAAGAAGTGCTACAAGAAACCTCCCGCACTACATCATCTCAGGTCACAAGAACAATAACAAGTAAAAAACTGTTAAACACAAATCACTTTATATTACATAGAAATGTACGCTTTATCATTTTTTATAATTTCTATTATTGTAGAATTCGGGAAAGTTCGGTCGTAGTGCTTAGATCACGTACTCCTTTAAGAATATATAGGATAGTAGTATAATAATATACACTACTGGTCGTATATATATTCTATAGGGAGAAGGTGAATAGAAACCGCAATAGACAAAAATAGAAATAGTAAAAAAACATTCAGAAATGTAGGGTTTATCAAAGGTATTCAGTAAGAAAGTATCTATGGAAACGATTTTTTTTTAAACTGCAATTTCCAAAAATATTGTCACTGTAAAAATATCTGATCAAGAAAGTTATAAAGGTCAGTAAACTGTATTTCAGATGGTTTACTCCTGGCGGCGAGAAATCTCCAATTCCTGTTGTGTGGAAATATCACACTCTTACAATATACACAGTGTCACTGATGGCACACAGAAAGGAAAATGAAAATGAAGTCATCAATACAAAACAAGATCAATAACAAAATATTTTCCAGCGATGAGTATGTTGAGAGCTTCTTTTCTCCGGGACTTCGAAATCTTTCATCTTCGCGCCAACGGGTAATAAAGTGCTCTGAGATCACAATGACTGTTAATATTATAATATACATATTCACAGTATATGAACCCAAGAAATAAACAGAGTAAGAACAAGAAGGTGCTGACGTTAAATATAAATCTTTAGTGTTCACGTCGACGGGTCATAAACCCAACTGAGGTCAGTATAAATATTCACATTACAATATACATACTCACACTATATGCTCTCAAGGGAGAAATAGACTAAAAACCAGAAGCTGCTGACGTTACATATACATCTTTAGTCTTCGCGCCAACGGGTCACAAACTCCTCTGAGACCATAATGTGTGGTTATTATAATATACATACTCACACTATATGATGTCAAGGGGGAAATAGACTACAAACTAGAAGCTGCTGACGTTACATATAAATCTTTAGTCTTCGCGCCGACGGGTCACCAACACTTCTGAGGTCAAGTACAGTGTCAATATTATAATATACAAAGTCACACTATATGAGCTCAAAGGAGCCAGAACAGGAACAATGTTTGCTGTATTCTGTCTGTTTCTGAAAACAAGCTGCTGACGTTACATATAAATGGCAAAAACAACCAATAACACTTTTTTCTAAATACAAGTGTTTAAAGATTGACAAATAGCTACGTATTATAACTATCTAGTATTGCATAATCAAACAACTTACAACTCAGGATTATGTTTTGTGGCCGCAAAAGAAGAATCCGACTGTAGAAAAGAGCACCTGCATCACTGAAAGGAGACTCGTAAATAACTCGCAAAAACGAAACTAATCTATCAACGGGTGTGGTTTATATACTTTTTGGTTATTCAGTAGTCTATGGAAGGAAGATGCGGCTCCGCCCATTTAGATGTCATGTTTTACAGTTGATACGTGCTCACGTTTTAACTGTTTCACTTGTGCACGTGTTGGGAAAAGTTACAAAATGTGAAGCGGAAAAAGTTTTGATTTCAAACCTAACATGTATAAGGTCCTTAATATTCACATACGTTGGAGAGCTTAAAAACTGTTACCCGGAAAACCGTGTCATTTCCATTCTCATGAGTAAATATATTTATTGATTGCCGTAATTCTAAATAGAAGACATAAAAAAAAGATCTATCAGAATAGAAGAAAAACAAACGTGATAATATTTCTCATCACTATGGTTTTAAATTTAAAAAATGCGAGCATTTGTAAAGCATACAGCTAACCCTGGAAAGGTGTGCCAGCGCTCGGGGGCATCGGAAAGATTAAGCAAGGTGTTGCCCACAGTGACATAGTGGTGGGCTAACGTGCCACTGGAGCCGGGGATCGAACTGTGAACGCTGTTGTTCGAAGTCAGGTATCATAGCTGCTCCATTTCACTTTTGCCACACTTATATGTTAATTAGTGCTAATTACGTTTTAAACATTGTTAAATTATAACTTATAACAGACTACTGTTACAGTTAGTTTTTCACTACAAAAAGTATGCACGTCTTTTTTAAATTTAGTTAAAATCAATATAGGTTTTAGGGACATTGTAGTTAGAAATTAGCATTTAAAAAACCTTTGAAATTCACTGAAAAAACCATAGGTTTCAGGGACGTTATAGTTAGAAATTAGCATTTAAAAAACCTTTGAAATTCACTGAAAAAACCATAGGTTTCAGGGGCGTTATAGTTAGCTGGACATTTCACTCGTACAAAACCATAGAAATTCCACTGTTATAGTTAGTTCAGCTAACTATAACTCGCGCCCCTGCAATGCACTGCTCATGACGTCACATATTACATCATTCATGGCATGGTCAGTGACATCACTAATGACATCACTGATGACATCTGAAATGACATCACTGATGACATCATCCACTTGAAAATCTGATGCACCTCCTCACAGTCTAACATAACCTTTAATACACCCACTGTAAAATACAGACTACCATTTTCGAAACCATCGAGACACCAATACCAGTTACTACATACGCACTCTTTCATTCATAGGTCTACACACACATATCCACTCATTCACCCATACATTCACTTATATATGCAGTTACTCATCACTACAACACCATGATATGCACACATACACCTATTCAGACACTCACACACTGCCACTCATCCATTGAGTTACTCACACACCTAGTCACTCATGCAAAGAATCAATCACACTCCAATTTACTCACCTATACAGTTATACACACACCACCTCCCTAATTCATACAGATACTAACGCATAATTACTCTCTTATATAATCACTGATACAAGTACACACTCATCCATACAGCCACTCTCACAATCACTCACTCTCACATATACTCATTTATATACAGCATCACTCACATATACTGCCTTTTACATATGTAGTTACTCACACATGTACCACTGAGACATCCATTCACTCACCAACACACCCATACACACACTCACCCACCCATACAGCTGTTTCCACATTCACTCTTGAACCCATACACCCAGTGAATCAACCACTCACACATCAATGCACAGAGTCACACACCTCCAACCCACCCACACACACACTCAGTCTCCCATACAAATACTCAGGCAAACAATCAATAACCCATATAAACACTCATGTAGCTACTGACCAACCCATGTAGCAGCTTACACAACAACAGACAGACTGATACACACATTCACACAGTTTAGTCACTAACCCATGCATTCAGTAAGACACGTTTAATCACTCACTTATACAATCAGTCACACACCTGTAAAATCCCCCATCCAGACACTTATACACCCACTCATTCTTCAATACACCTAAGAATATATGTAAAGCATATTTAAAAATTACAGAAACACACAGTCACTGGATGATGTCATCAGTGATGCCATTTCAGATGTCATCAGTGATGTCATCAGTGATGTCACGACCATGCCATGAATGAAGTAATATGTGACGTCATAAGCAGTGCTTTGCGGGGGCGCGAGTTATAGTTAGATGAACTAACTATAACAGTGGAATTTCTATGGTTTTGTACGAGTGAAATGTCCAGCTAACTATAACGCCCCTGAAACCTATGGTGTTTCAGTGAATTTCAAAGGTTTTTTAAATGCTAATTTCTAATTATAATGTCTGTAAAACCTATGGTTTTTTCAGTGAATATATATATATGAAGATGGGAGAAGAACAAATGAACAAAATCAAACATTAACTAATCTCTCACCATCTGAAGAACTCGGTTTTGTAGTCGAAGACCGTCGACAAACATTACGACCCCGAAATCCTGCGAAGAAAAGCGGAGAAGACGGAACAAACGCAGGCAACAAAGGAGAAAAATCAGGAAGCGGCAACAGAGGGAGAGGTTGGATAGCGAAGAAATGGCCTCAACAACAGTGAAATCAACTAGCACTGACAACACAGTGATCAACCTGTCTGATGTTGAATTATCAGTAGCAGAATTACAACTGTTATCGTTAGGTCTTTCTTTTTGTCCCACCAATGGCTTCAAATATGTCCAAACCAGGATTGACATTTTCAAATTTATTCGGAAATTGAAACTAAGGAAACATTTTAAACTCAACAAGGCTTCAGAAAAAGCTGTGTCCATTTTGAAACAGGGAACTTGTGCAAGCAACCTTAAGGTATCTGACATTGATACGCTTAGATCTCTACATTCTTTGGCACTCAATGAGGAAGATGCCATCACCTCGACACAGGAAGATCTAAGTGAGATGGGCATATGTAGCAATATCCATACTATGAGTCCATTTTGCGCTCCGTCAACCTTTATTCCTATGATGCCGAAGGACGCAATAGATATATTCAATGATGTGGTCACAGAGGATTTAAAAATCTTGGACCGCAAGACTCTTAATAAACAGCGTCAAAGAAAATATTCGGAAATGCAATATACCACTCTTATGCGGAAATTACAAGACAACAATGAGATCATTATAAATAAGGTGGATAAAGGTGGCAATACAGTGATATGGCCCAGAGCTCAATATATGGCGGAGGCTCAACGGCATCTAAATGATGGAGCATGCTATAGAAAAGCGACCTACAATGATCTGCGACTCATTAAAGACACCGTCTTCAAAGAACTGGCCCAATGGAAGCGAGAAGGTTTGCTCAGCAAAAGTGAGTTCAGTTTCCTTAGAAATGAACATCCGATTACTCCTGTACTTTATTTTATCCCAAAGGTACACAAACAAGTAACATCAACTCCGGGCAGGCCCATCATATCAGCCCAAAGAAGTCTATTGGAAGCAATGTCAAAGTATGTAGACTTCTTTCTAAGTGGGTTTGTTGAGGACCTTCCGTCATACATCAAGGACACGGGTCATTTTCTAACAAAAGTTAAAACAAGTACCTGGGATGAAAACTGTTTTTTAATTGTAATGGACATATGTTCATTGTACACGAGTATCAAACATTCTGACGGACTTGAAGCAGTGAAGTATTACTTGAGTAAACGTAATATTGATATGTATCAACACAATAACATGCTCCTGAAAATGATTGATTTATGCCTTAACAACAATTATTTCCTTTTCAATAAGGAGGTTCATTAGCAGCTGCGGGGTGTAGCCATGGGGGCATGCTTCTCTCCCAGCTATGCGTGCTTGCACGTTGGTTGGTGGGAGGAGCATGTCCTCAGGGGCACCCATAAAGCGCTATATGATACCCATGTCCTACATTGGTGGAGCTTTATTGACGACGTGTGTGTGGTTTGGAAGGGTTTGGCTGAATCCGCCCAAAGATTTGTGAATAGTATTAACAACAACAATCTCAACCTAGAGTTCACTGCACACATAAGCAATGAGGTAGCCCAGTTCCTGGATGTCGAACTTTATATAAAAAACGGGGCTGTGCATACAAAACTTTATAGAAAAAGTACAGCGGGGAACTCAGTTCTCCATGCCACCAGCTCGCACCCTAGACATCTAGTTACGAGTATCCCTAACGGCGAGTTCCTCCGTATAAAAAGGATCTGTAGTTCTGAGGCTGATTTAAAAATCTGCCAGAATGAATCATTTCATAGATTTCAAGCCCGAGACTATAGGTCGATCGATCTTAAAAGAGCAATGTTAAAAGCTAATAACTATGAGAACACGACATTCACACTCAATTTAGACAATACATGTACAGAGATTCTGCCAGCTACCTCAGCGGTTCCCCCTGTGGTATCAGAACCAATCCGGCTGATAACCACTTACAGCAGTCAGCATAAACAGATAAGAGGGATTATATACAAAAACTGGCCCATCATTAAAACAGATTTAACATTATCTCAAATAGTGCCAGATGTCCCTTTGATTACATTTAGAAGAGCATCATCAATGAGAGATGCACTGGTGAAATCCAGTCCAGAAGTAAGCACCACCACTAACTGGATGTCCAGTAGAACAGGGTTTCGCAAGTGCTCTACGTGTAGGGTTTGTAAATTTGGTATCAATACCATCGACTATACCAGTGCTTTTGATTCTAAACCTACAAAAATTAAAGGGTTATTCACCTGCCGTACAGATTATGCAGTCTACATACTACAATGTTCATGCCACCTCAGTTATGTAGGCAGCACAAAGCTACAAGTGTACAACCGCATCTTGCAGCATTTACGTGCAACAGTGAATTCTGACCCTAGCTACCCTGTTGCCCGTCATTTTAAACTTGTGCATAACAATAACCTCAACGATTTAAAATATTATGTTATTGATGCTGTACCAAAATCACCTAGGGGAGGTAATCGTGAAAAGAAACTCCGCCAGTTAGAATCTCACTACATTTTGATCCTCGACACTAAGATGCCAAATGGGCTTAACACGGGAGAGGATCTGCACAATTTTTTATAAGCGAAATTATCTGGTTAGTGCATCACTCGATAATTCATGAATTCTTTTCTAGTCTCTATTTTGAGTTTTTACTTTTGGATGTATAGTTTTTAGCCTGATTTTTTAGCCCGGTAATGAGACTCGTGCAACTTAGTGTACTTGGTTTTACCTGGTTGTATCCAGTTTTATGGATTTTAGCTGGGTTTTACTTGGTTTTACTGGGTTTTACGAAGTCTTATGAGGGTTGGGGTCTGGTTTTTAACTACCTTTGTAATTACTGTTTTACGTGTTCTTAATAAAGTTGCTAATAGCTGGGTGATACACATCTGGTATATGGATGATAATTTAGAACTTGAAGGACATATACTTTTCAACCTTTATTTGTTAATTTCCCCTTTTCCACTACTGTCTACTGTATATTTTAATATTACAGGTTGTTATGATGGTGGCATATATTAGAGTCTCTGTTATCCCCATTTCCCATTCCTAGGTTTGTCTATTATAAGTGCACTTGCACTTTATTTTGTTTATTTAAGGAAAGGGTGCAACCGACATACTATAATACCCAATATAAGTGTTGTCCCTTCTGAATTCACACTGTATATGCACTTGCATTTTAGATGTAATCATTAGTGAGCATCTCGGCCTCCATGAATTTTAAGCAGGCAGTCGACTATGATTTCAATAGTCGGCACCACAGTATTATTATGAAGCACTAGCACTTTTTTGATTCAACGTCCTCTCCTCTGTTCATGTGTTTAGCATATGTCTACACGTGCTCTTATATATTGGGAATTTTTTCTTGCTTAATTTATACAATTCAAGTGTATCATACTAGATTTACTGTTTATTTTAACAGGTTGGATATATTTATTATTATGAATGGTTACATCTTTTACTGTATTGACCATATGGGGTTCAATATGTCTAACCAATATGTAGCTCATAGTATGTTTTCTTTGTTTACTAGAGGGGAGGAGTTGGATTTGCACTGTGTCACTTTTAAAATATTCAATGCGGTTCAGCGTGTCGTGTGATCAAGCTTGCGGAAACGCAGGTGAAACGCGAAATGCTGGGCACTTGCCGCAATCATTTTTTGATGCACTGATATCACCGAATAAAAGCACTTTTGAAATCCATGGATTTGCCCTGTGTGGTCCGTACCTGCTGTGCTGCTGTTTAGTCGGCGCTTCAAGGACTTTGGTTTTTCCATATATATATTATCTACTGGCGGTCGCCAGTAGATAGTTATAGTTACAACCTATTATCCATAGGAAATCCGCGACATTCTATTTGAAATAACTCTCTTGCCGGTTGACGTATCTTCGCGAAATTTTCAAACTTCGTGGGGCGCTCCGGTCCGCTCCTACCCTGAAAGTCTCGGGGTGATACGTCAAGCGGGGGCCGAGAAAAAAGGGGGGTCCCAAAACGCGTTTTCCCCATGCATTTTCCCATAGGAAACTTTAGACACGGCTACAGCCCGAACTGCTGAACGGAATTACACCAAATTTGGCAAAGAGGTAGTTCTTGGTTCAGAAAGAACCCTTTTTGTTAAATGGTGTAAATCCGTTCAGTAGTTGCTGAGAAAATAAAAAGTAAAAAGTTAGTGATATCTAGGGACGAGTAGGGTCCGCGTACCCTCCCGATCACGAGCTGCATGTTAATTGGCTGTCAGCTGGCTGTCAACATTCCGATTCAGGAAATGTTGGCAGCCATTTTATCCCTCGGTAGAACCGAGGGACAGAAACAAGTGCGCAAAGCGCACAAAGGGAGCAGGGTAGAAACACCCTGACCCCTAGGTTTGCTCAGGGGTCCCACAAGGACCCCCTGGGCAAAATCGGCAGGATGCGCTCAGGGTGCGCGAATCCTGCCGAGATAAAAATTCGAAGCGCGGTCTCCGCGCTTCGATGTTAATTGGCCCCCGGGTGGCCCAAGTCCCGGGGGCATGGTGGGGGGATAATTTAATGTGTGGGGGCCTCAAAGGGCCCCCAAGCCCCGGGGACAGCCACCCCCTGGGGCTTTTAAAAAAATGGTGCGGGAGGGCTCTGAGCCCTCCCGCAGCCCCGGGACCACCACCTCCCCGGGGCTTTTTTAAAATACATTATTAAACCTGTATGGGGGGCTCCAGCCCCCACACGCCCGGGGACCACCTCCTCCCCGGGGCACTAAACATTTTAATATGGGGGTCCGTTACGGACTCCAGAGCCCCGGGGACCACCACCTCCCCGGGGCTGTGTACTGAATGGGAGGGGGGCCGCGCGGCCCCCTCCTGGAGCCCTTGATGGCCCTGGGGACCACCACCCCCCAGGGCCGGCTCCTGCAGTGTCCCGGGGTGCCTACCCCCGGGACACTGTAGTTTGCTATGGCAGGACGGGAGCCTCGCGGCTCCCGTCCTGCCATAGCAAACTGCTTTGGATATTGGAAGAGAGAGCAGGGAAACCTGCTCTCTCTTCCAATATCCAAAGCGATTGCTTTTCCACATGGGGAGCAGCATGTCAGCTGCTCCCCATGTGGAACAGCAATGCCGGCTCCCAAGGGACGTGGGGAGCCGGCGGGACTGTGGGGGATTGGGGACCCCCCACAGTCCCCAACGGAGAGGGCCAGCCCCGGGGGATGGGGTCCCCGGGGCAAGTAGTGGCCCGGGAGGGGGCCACGCGGCCCCCTCCCCAAAAAAGAGGAAAAATTAAAAAAAAAAAAATGGAAAGGCCGGCCCCGGGAGATGGGGTCCCCGGGGCCTTAAAATGGGCAGAGGAGGGGGCCACGCTGCCCCCCTCAAAAAAATAAATATAGAGGCCATGCCCCGGGGATGGGGTCCCCGGGGCCAATACAGGCCCAGGGAAGGGGGCCACGCGGCCCCCTTCCCGTTTTTTTTTTAAAAGGTAATTTAAAAAAGGTGTAAGGCCCTGGGGGATGGGGTCCCCAGGGCCCAAAAAAGAAAAAAGGAAGGGGGCCACACAGCCCCCCTTCAGGGAGAAAAAAAAAAAAACGATCGGGCCCGCAGGCCCCGCCCCTTCCTTCACCACTCTGCAAACGCGCCCCCTGGCGCGTTTGCAGAGGGGAACGATTCCCCTTGAATACTGGGGGTCCCTGGGGGCCAACTAGCCCACCAGGTACCTCCAGTATGCGCCAGGGAGCTGCCTTGCAGAGAGGTGTACAGAGGCCACGCCCCTTTTACACCTCTCTGCAACGCAGCTCTGTGGCGCTTTTGGAGGTATATGGTGGGCTAGTTGGACTCCGGGGACCCTCAGGATTCAAGGGGACTTAATCCCCCAACTTAAAACGCGCCACGGGGCGCGTTTGCACAGTGGTGAAGGGAGGGGGCGGGGCTTCAGGTGACATGTGTGCAAACAGGCCCCGTGGCGCGTTTTAAGATGGGGAATTAAATCCCCTTCAATCCTGAGGGTCCCTGGGGGCCAACTAGCCCAACAGGTACATCCAGAATGCGCCACAGAGCTGCGTTGCAGTGAGGTGTAAAAGGGGTGTGGCCTCTCTACACGTCTCTGCAACGCAGCCCCTGGCGCATATTGGAGGTTCCTGGTGGTCTAGTTGGCCCCTAGGGACCCTCAGGATTCAAGGGGACTTATTCCCCCAACTTAAAACGCGCCACGGGCGCGTTTGCAAAGATGTCACCTCAGGCCCCGCCCCCTCCCTTCACCATTGTGCAAATATTCCTCTAAAATCAGCCGAAATAGGAATTCCGATTTACTCACCTGTTATCAGGAGAGACCTCAGTGCTGCATCTTTCAGCCCAGTACTGATCCTGAAAAGTAATTTTAACCGTACTTACCGGTAACTTGAATTTCCTTCATAGGCTAACATTGACTGGTTTCACTTGGAAATTCTTCTAAGTGTGGAGTTTTGGAACTTTAAAATATTCCTCTAAAATCAGCCGAAATACGAATTCCGATTTACTCACCTGTTATCAGGAGAGACCTCAGTGCTGCATCTTTCAGCCCAGTACTGATCCTGAAAAGTAATTTTAACCGTACTTACCTGTAACTTGAATTTCCTTCATAGGCTAACATTGACTGGTTTCACTTGGAAATTCTTCTAAGTGTTGATTTTTGAAACATACAAATATTCCTCTAAAATCAGCCGAAATCCGAATTCTGATTTACTCACCTGTTATCAGGAGAGACCTCAGTGCTGCATCTTTCAGCCCAGTACTGGTCCTGAAAAGTAATTTTAACCGTACTTACCAGTAACTTGAATTTCCTTCCATAGGCTAACATTGACTGGTTTCACTTGGAAATTCTTCTAAGTGTGGAGTTTTGGAACTTTAAAATATTCCTCTAAAATCAGCCGAAATACGAATTCCGATTTACTCACCTGTTATCAGGAGAGACCTCAGTGCTGCATGTTTCAGCCCAGTACTGATCCTCAAAAGTAATTTTAACCGTACTTACCGGTAACTTGAATTTCCTTCATAGGCTAACATTGACTGGTTTTCAGCAAAAAAGTTTCAAAGTGTTGATTTTCACAAACTACAAATATTCCTTAAAAATCGACAGTATGACTTAAACGCATTCTTTCAACTGTTTACAGGAGATGCACCAGTGCTGGATCCAGGATCCAACACTGAGTAAGAAAAAGTAACGATAACAGTTTTTACCTGCTAAGTGAATTTCCTTCCATAGGATAACATTGGTGATTCTATGAGAAAAAGTTTCAAAGTGTCAACTTTTAAAATACAATAATATTCCTTAAAAATCACGACTGTAACCAAAACGCTTTTACTCAACTGTTTACAGGAGATGTACCAGGACTGAATCTAGGATCCAGTCCTGTGGTTACAATAGTAATCCATAAAGTAACTAATTGCATTTAACTAGAAATTCACATTGAGCTGAATGTTGCATTGTGTTTGAAAATGTGTTGCCCATTGCAACAACTGTAACTACTGTACTTAAAAGTCTATTGCCTATCTGCAAAGTATTTAAACTAAAGTAATTCATTCTGATAAAGTATTTTTTGTAATGTAATGTATAATGTAATTACAATGTAATTTAAAAAATAAAATATGTAAAAAGAAAATTGTTTCTAAAAATGTAGTAAATCAGTATGAAAAAAATTAATATAACAATTAATACATTTAAAAATTGTCATTTACAAAACCTTTGAAATTCACTGAAAAAACCGTAGGTTTCAGGCACGTTATAGTTAGAAATTAGCATTTAAAAAACCTTTGAAATTCACTGAAAAAACCATAGGTTTCAGACACGTTATAGTTACAAATTAGCATTTAAAAAACCTTTGAAATTCACTGAAAAAACCATAGGTTTCAGACACGTTATAGTTACAAATTAGCATTTAAAAAACCTTTGAAATTCACTGAAAAAACCATAGGTTTTAGGGACAGTTATAGTTACTTGGACATTGCACTCGTACAAAACCCGTGAAATTCCCCCGTTATAGTTAGTTCAGCTAACTATAACTCGCGCCCCGCAATGCACTGCTGATGACGTCACATATTACATCACTCATGACATGGTCAGTGACATCACTGATGACATCACTGATGACATCTCAAATGACATCACTGATGACATCATCCACGTGATAATCTGATGCACCTCCTCACACCCTAATATAACCTTTGATACACCCACTCTAAATTACAGACTGCCATTCGCAAAACCATAGACACTCCAACACCAATAACTACATACCCACTCACTGATTCTTAGGTCTACACACACACATCCACTCACTCACCCGTACAGTCACTCATACTTACGGTCACTCAGTACAGGACTATCATATGCACTCTTACTCCTATATAGACACTCAAACAACGCCACTCATCCATAGAGATACTCACACACCTAGTCAGTCATGCAAATAATTAAACACACTACCATTTACTCACCTATACAGTTATACACACACCAGCTCACTTACTCATACAAATACTAGCACATTCTTACGCTCTTATACAATCACTGATACAAGCACACACTCATCCATACAGCCACTATCACAATCAGTCACTCTCGCTTATAGCTATTTATATACTCCAACACACATATATACTGCCTTTCACATATGTAGTTACTCACACATGTACCACTGGGACATACATTCACTCACTAACACACTCTTACACACACTTACCCACCCATAAAGTCTATCACAGATGCACTCTTGAAACCATCCACCCAGTGAATCACCCACTCACACATCTATGCACAGAGTCGCACACACCCCTCCCACACAAACACTCAGGCACCCATACAGATACTCACACAAGCATTCAATAACTCAAATAGACACTCATGTAGCTATTCACAAACACATGCAGCCACTTACACAGCAACAGACAGACGGATACAGACATTCACCCAGTTTAGTCACTAACCCATGCATTCAGTAAGATACGTTAAATCACTCACTTATACAGTCAGTCACGCACCTACTAAATCATCCATACAGACACTTACACACCCACTCATTCTTCAATACGTCTTTTCCTATATATATTAAAAATATTTAAACTTTAGAGAAACACACAGTCACTGGATGATGTCATCAGTGATGTCATTTGAGATGTCATCTGTGATGTCATCAGTGATGTCACTGACCATGTCATGAGTGATGTAATATGTGACGTCATCAGCAGTGCATTGCGGGGGCGCGAGTTATAGTTAGCTGAACTAACTATAACGGGGGAATTTCACGGGTTTTGTACGAGTGCAATGTCCAAGTAACTATAACTGTCCCTAAAACCTATGGTTTTTTCAGTGAATATATATATATATATATATATATATATATATATATATATATATATATATATATATTGCTCTTCATCTGAAACTTGGGAACTAGCCCGGGTTGCCTCCGCTTTTCTTTATTTTTTTAATAATTTATGTTGCACACTAAGCTTTAAAGGGCATTTATTATATATAGAATGCCCCTTTTATGGCTCAATACATTAAAATTTTAATATTAAATGAAGACAGCCCATGGTTTAGCTAAATTTAATATGCGACGATGAAGTCGACTCTACCCCATGTTTTATGCAATAATTTATTGACATGCTATGCACAAACTCCCTCTTTAACTTACGGACCGGCTATCCAATTTTTATTTCCCCCTGTATTTCCGACCCCTTGTACTACTCTGTGGATACTGCTTTCACTATTCTGTGGATGTTGTTCTTCATTTAAAGTGTTTAATTTTGTAACTTTATTTTCCCCCAAACTCGCGGTAGTTTTGACCGCACCTAAACTCACTGATTTTCCGCGAGCTGCCCCCTTCGTTGGCACGCACCGTGTGATACGTGTCACATGGCAATACACCTGCATTATCGGCGCATCGCCTCACACCGCACACTAGCAGCTGCTCGGAGGGACATTACATCTACTAGTATACCATACAGTTCCATAGAACCCTTCGTACGCTAAGATTGTTAATCATTTCGAAGAAACCATGGCCTACATATATGTGTAACTATATAGATATTACGCACATTAAGAACTGCTGCATTCTTTTCATGGCTGAAGCAAAAAATATCCCGCGGTCAGCATGTGTAGTGGAACAGAAGGCACACCATGCCTGCACCAAAGAAGCAGAAGGTGAAAAAAACACCCACACTTTTTGCCTTAGAACATTATTTTCAACAGGGGCTTTTAATTATTTTCGATAAAGTTTTGTATTCTAAATTTCTGCCTCCATAGTGAATTGGGAGTAGGGTGTTCATTTGGTGTTTTACACACAACTCGTTCATTTTTTGCAAAATGTACTTGTGTTTCATCTTGCTTTCGGATGTTTGTCTTTCTGCCTGTCTTTTTCTTCATTCCTAAGAGTGTTTTTTGTTATTCGCTTCCCACCGGTCTATCTGTTATCATCTCAGTCTGGTTTCAGTCCATTTCCCTTTCATGCTAGCATCTGTCCTTCTGCCATCCACTAGCTGCAAACGTTTTTCAATCTATGTATTTTTCTATTTGCCCTCCCCTCTATCTAGAAGCCTGTCTTCTGCTTTTTAAGTCTTTAAACCGACCTATCTTTCCCCCTTTTATCATCCGCTGCACATCAGTAGCGCTTGTCTTTTCGACATTTTCTATCTGCTTTTCTTGTTTTCTCTCTGTCTGCCCGACTCTCCTATGTTCAAGCTGTGCATGCTGCCCGAATGTGTGGTTGCCATTTTCTGTCCGAGTTCCCATCCGCTTGTCATTCCTTTTGTCTTTTGCCAAATTTCTTTTTTACCCTTTTGTGTCTGTGTGCCGTTTGCCCATTCTCTGTCCTACTGCTTAATGGTTGTTTTACTTTTCAGTCTGTCTTTCGTCATTTTTTTATTCGTCTGTCTGCCTGGTTAAACCTATTTTTTGGCTTTTTTAACTGCCTGTTTTTTTTATATTATTGTATCTTTCCCTTATCCTGCCTTTCTTCATTTTCCCCTCTTGGTTTACTTGTGTGTATCCCTTCTTTAACTGTCTGTCCTGCCTTGTTGTTATTCTCTGTTTGCTTTTACATTTTCCATAGCTAGCTTTTCTCCGCCTTTTATCTGCCTTCCTGTGTCTCTTTGCTGCGTGGCACCTGTCCATCTGAATATTCGTTCATCCTTTTGCCTTTTTTTCTATCTGCCTGCCTCTGCTTTAGCCATAGATCACTGTAACTGTCTCTTTGTTGTGATTTTAATTTTTTTATCTGCGTGTTTCCCTTGTTACCTTTGTTTCTGTCTGTCTTTTCTCATTTTCTATCTATCTTAGCCTTTTGTGACAGTTGACCACTCTGTCTCTCTTCCTCTCCTGCCCCTCTGCCCATCTTTTCCCATTTTCTATGTGTGCATCTTCTCTGTTTGCTACTTTACTTGCCTTTTTTCGAACACTCCAACTGTCAGCCTCCTCACGCCATCTTGCCTTTTCTATATGTTCCTGTTATATTCTCATTATATATTTTTTTTTTTCTAATTCTCCTGCTTGTTTTGTGCCTACCTCTAAACATTTGTGAAGTCATGCCATCTTGTCCCCGAGCTCTTTGGTACAATGTATGTAGATGCTTAGCAAGTGACAGTACCGCAGGACAGGCTTCTGCAATGGTTTACAAGGCTCACGTCATGGGTCAGAGGACCTGAATACAGACCGGCATTTCACAGCGCATATGTGCCCACACAGCATACCTCTCCACTCCCTGCAGCAAGCATGCCAGTGGTGGACCCTAAGATTCTAGAGAAGCAAATGGTACTGCGTGGATCAATATGTCATAAGCCTCTTTTTGTACCTCTGTTGGTTCTTTCTGCACTGCACCTCTTTTGCAAATTTCTGCATCCCTCTTGCCTATTTCTGCACCCCCTTCCCTTTTTGTCCACCTCTCTTGCTTCTTTCTGTACTTCTCTTGCTTCTTTCTGCACTGCTCTTGCTTCTTTCTGCACCTCTCTTGTACATTTCTGTATCCCTCCTGCCTCTTTCTGCACCCCTGCACCCCTGTTCCCTCTTTCTGTACCTTTCTTGCCTGCTTCTGCACTTGTCTTGACTCTTTCTGCACCTCTGTTGCTTCTTTCTGCACTTCTCTTGCCTCTTTATGCACCCCTCTTGCCTCTTTCAGCACATCTGTTGCTTCTTTCTGCACTTCTCTTGCTTCTTTCTGCACCCCTCTTGCCTCTTTCTGTACCCCTCTTGCCTTGTTGTGCACCTGTCCTGCCTCATTCTGCACCTCTCTTGCCTTTTTCTGCAGTTCTCTTGCCTCTTTCTGTACCTCCTTTACCTCGTTCTGCACTTCACTTGCCTCTTTCTGTATCCCTCTTGCCTCTTTCTGCACCTCTTTTGGTTCTTTCTACACTGCTCTTGCTTCTTTCTGCACCTCTGTCCAACATTTCTGCACCCCTCTTGCCTCTTTCTGCACCCCTCTTCCCTCTTTCTGCATCTCTCTTGCCTCAGTCTGCCCACCTGTTCCCTCTTTCTGCACCCCTTTTGCCTATTTCTGCAACTCTCTTGCCTCTTCCTGCAGTTCTCTTGCCTCCTTCTGCACCTCACTTGCCTATTTCTGCACCTCTGTTGGTTCTTTTGCACTGCTCTTGCTTCTTTCTGCACCTCTCTTGCAAATTTCTGCACCCGTCTTGCCTCTTTCTGCACCCCTCTTACCTCTTTCTGCACCTCTCTTGCCTCTATCTGTACCCCGTTCCCTCTTTCTGTACCTCTTTTGCCTGTTTCTGCAAGTCTCTTGCCTCTTTATGCAGTTCTCTTGCCTCCTTCTGCATCTCTGTTGCTTCTTTCTGCACTTCTCTTGCCTCTTTCTGCACCCCCGTTGCTTCATTCTGCACTTCTCATGCTTCTTTCTGCACCTGTCTTGCTTCTTTCTGCACCCCTGTTGTCTCTTTCTGCACTCGTCTTCCTTCTTTCTGCACCTCTCTTGCCTCTTTCTGCACCTCACTTGCCTCTTTCTGCACTTCTATTGCTTCTTTCTACACCTCTGTTGCTTATTTCAGCAATTTTCTTGCCTCTTTCTGCATTTTTCTTGCCTGTTTTTGCACCCCTCTTGCCTCTTTCTGTACCTCACTTGCTTGTATCTGCACCGCTCTTGCCTTTTTCTGCACCCCTCTTCCCTCTTTGTGCAAGTCTCTTGCCTCTTTCTACACCTCTCTCCCTTCTTTCTGCACCACTCTTGCCTCTTTATGTACCTTTGTTGCTTCTTTCTGTACTTCCCTTGCCTCTTTCTGCACCCTTCGTGCCTCTTTCAGCACCTCTGTTGCTTCTTTCTGCACTTCTCTTCTTTCATTCTGCACCCCTCCTGCCGCTTTCTGTACCCCTCTTGCCTCTTTTTGCATCTCTGTTGGTTCTTTCTGCACTGCTCTTGCTTCTTTCTGCACCTCTGTTCCAAATTTCTGGATCCCTCTTGCCCCTTTCTGCACCCCTCTTCCCTCTTTCTGTACCTCTCTTGCCTCAGTCTGTCCACCTGTTCCCTGTTTCTGTACCTTTTGCCTGTTTCTGCAACTCTCTTCCCTCTTTCTGCAGTTCTCTTGTCTCCTTCTGCACCTCTGTTGCTCCTTTCTGCACCTCTCTTGCACATTTCGGCACCCCTCTTGCCTCTTTCTGTACCCCTCTTGCCTCCTTCTGCACCTCTGTTGGTTCCTTCTGCACTGCTCTTCCTTCTTTCTGCACCTCTTTTGCCTGTTTCTGTACTTCTTTTGCCTCCTTCTGTACTGAAATGGGAAGTGCAAGCTGTCAAGTTTAAAGGTCTGCGTGCTCTCGTGACTGAGGTATATGTCTACTTGTATATGCATTCTTACATGTGTTATGCATCTGAAGATGGTAGCTTAAAAAGCGGGTAACTTCTCCTATAGGTGGTCAATTCTTCTCAGTTCTGCTCTGTCATTCGGTTGCACAGGCAGACATGTCTTATGTATATATGTGTTATCCCCTCAAATATACTATTGAATACCCATGTGCCCTGTATTGTGAGCAGAAAGAAATGCATACACCTTCTTTTACACAAATTTACAGAGCATGCTGTTTGAAACACAGGTATTCAAGTGTTTGTATGTTTATTTTAATTTAACATGTCACTAGGTAAGAGCATAGACATGCATGCATACCTTCACAAACTTGGTCAGACTTACAACAGTGATATGCCTAGGATTGCTGTTTTATATTTGGTAGGCCTAACATTCTGAGCAGTCGATTAATAGTGAACCTTCAAGAGAAAAGTGAGGTTTAAGACATCTTTGGAGAAGGATTAGTGATTAGGGTACTTTGTATGAGTCTGTTGTAAGGTACAGTCAAAGAAGGCCTCTTTCTGCACCTCTGTTGGTTCTTTCTGTACATCTCTTGGTTCTCTCTGCACCTTTCTTCCTCTTTCTGGACTTCTGATGCCTCTTTCTGCACTTCTCTTGCTTCTTTCTGCGCCTTTCTTCATCTTTCTGCACATGTTCTACCTATGTAGGCATATTTAGAGATTAGCATTTAAAAAACCTTACAAATTCACTGAAAAAACCAGAGGTTTCATGGACGTTATAGTTAGAAATTAGCATTTAAAAAACCTCAGAAATTCACTGAAAAACCACAGGTTTCAGGGACGTTATAGTGAGTTGGACATTTCACTCATACAAAACCAGAGAAATTCGGCCGTTATAGTTAGTTCAGCTAACTATAACTCGCGCCCCCGCAATGCACTGCTGATGACGTCACATATTACATCACTCATGACATGGTCAGTGACATCACTGATGACATCACTGATGACATCTCAAATGACATCACTGATTACATCACTGATTACATCATCCACATGATCATCTGATGCACCTCCTCACACCCTAATATAACCTTTGATACACCCCCTCTAAACTACAGACTACCATTCTCGAAACCATAGACACACCAATACCAGTTAGTACATACCCACTCACTGATTCATAGGTCTACACACATCCACTCACCCACACAGTCACTCATACATGCAGTCACTCATCAATATAGCCACTGAAACATGCACTCATACACCTATACAGATACTCACACAACGCCATTCACCCATAGAGTTACTCACACACCTAGTCAGTCATGCAAAGAATCAATCACACTCCCATTTACTCACCTATACAGTTATGCACACACCACCTCACTTATTCATACAGATACTAACACATACTTACTCTCTTATACAATCACTGACACAGGCACACACTCATCCATACAGCCACTCTCACAATCACTCACTCTCACATATAGTCATTTATATAGTCCAACACTTACATATACTGCCTTTCACATATGTAGTTACTCACACATGTACCACTGAGACATCCATTAACTCACCAACACACCCATACACACACTCACCCACCCATACAGCCCTTCACAGATGCACTCTTGAACCCGTACACCCAGTTAATCACCCACTCACACATCTATGCACAGAGTCACACACCCCCCACCCACCCACACAGACACTCAGGCACCCATACAGATACTCAAAAAACCAATCAATAACCCTTATAGACACTCATGTAGCTACTAACCAACCCATGCAGCCGCTTACACACCAATTGACAGACTGATACAGACATTCACACAGTTTAGTCACTAACCCATGCATTCAGTAAGACACGTTTAATTATTCACTTATACAGTCAGTCACGCACCTACTAAATCATCCATTCAGATACTCATACACCCACTGATTCTTCAATACACCTTGGCATATATATATATATATATATAAATATAAAAAACATATTTAAACTTTACAGTAACACACAGTCACGGTATGATGTCATCAGTGATGTCATATTTGAGATGTCATCAGTGATGTCATCAGTGATGTCACTGACCATGTCATGAGTGATGTAATATGTGACGTCATCAACAGTGCATTGCGGGGGCGCAAGTTATAGTTAGCTGAACTAACTATACAGCCAAATTTCTCTGGTTTTGCATGAGTGAAATGTCCAACTAACTATAACGTCCCTGAAACCTGTGGTTTTTTCAGTGAATTTCTGAGGTTTTTTAAATGCTAATTTCTAACTATAACATCCCTGAAACCTCTGGTTTTTTCAGTGAATTTCAAAGGTTTTTTAACTGCTAATTCATAACTATAACGTCCATGAAACCTCTGGTTTTTTCAGTGAATATATATATATATATATACACAAAAGGTGAAAAATAATAAGGACTTTTAGGTTTAGTGACCCCTTCAACAGTCCAACTTACCATTCTCCACTCCACCAGGAACTCCTGTCAATCCTTCAGGATGTAGGATCTTCAAAACCTTCTCCCAGGGAACACGTTGTAAGGGAGAACTATCACCAGTCCTCTGGGCCACTAGATGACGCTTGGAGGCCAGGTAATACACTCTCCCCTGCCGATTGTTCCACCTCTTCCTAATTTCCTCCTGTGTGCGCAGGTTGTTAGCAACAGCATTCACTCTGTCAGCTATTCTGGCCCACATTTGCCTTTTCTGAGATATGGTTGTATTTTGTACTTGGGCTCCAAACAATTGTGGCTCTATCCAAAAATTACATCCACCATGACTGACAATTCTCCCTCTGTAAAATGGGGATTTTCCTCCCCTGCCATTATCAAAATTAACAGATTCGAAATAAATGCATATAACACACAAGATAATAAATGAAAGAAGGAAAAAGGGAGAAAAAGCAGTGAAAGCAAAACAGACCCCTCTCTTAACTGACAAAAGTTCAGCTTCTAAATGTTGTGGTGCAGTGGAATGGCAAAGGTTTATGGTCTGAAATGGAGTGTGTTTTATAGTGTGGCATGTAGGTATTAATAATTAGCCAAATAACATCAAGCGTGTGATGCTAGCATCAATTTTATAGCCACAGGAATAGTCCAATGTTCACTGCATCCCACAATGGATTCATTCCATTGGCAAACTGCCACTAGAACCCCACTGCACAACTGTGAAATCTAAATAGACTGGGCACAACCCCACCACCCTGACAGCGATGGAGTACTATTCGCCAGCCGCGGAGTCTGCTGTGTCGGCATCATTGAGCTGCGTACGCTGCAGTAAACACTCTGTCGACGCGGACACAGATTCAGACTGCATACATCTAAATAGGACGGGCATGATTCTGTCAGCTTGATGGAGTACTTGGATACTCCACCGCAGAGTGACGACGGGAGTCCTTTCAAGATGTAAATCAGGCACTTATTCAGTTATAGGGATAAAGAGATAAAGAGTGGTAGTCTACGAGTTGTTGGTAGAGCAAGCTGCAAGCTCAATCCAAAGTGGGGGTTCACAACTGTGAGTTGCTGAAGAGTGGGGTCCCAGTGCAGTCATTGACAAAAACAGGAAATTTCTGAGCGGGCAAAGTCTGAAGTTTGTGCTTAGAAAAGCTTTGGCATCGACGAGTTGCTACTCGGCGTCAGTCCCAATAAAGTCCTCTGTATTCAGACTTAGAAAATTGTCTGGAAGTCAGACCTCCTTCAGCACAGCAAACCAGTTACCTGATACTGACTGGCAATTTAACATCAACACTTGCAGCTTCTACAGTGTTCCTGGTCTCCAATGGTGCTCCAGGCAGACAATTGGCATTCTCAGTCCCAGATCATGCAGTTTGGGGACAGGAGAAGGACAATATTTACAAGCCAAAGGCCAAGGACCTGGGGGGAGGGCACCACTTGGGGGTTAGGACCCACTCAGAGGCAGGAAGCTGGGTGCATGGTGGGTCCAGTATGTACTGCAAAGCCAGGCAGTAGCAGGAAAATGGCTTCTTGAAGCTTGTTGTGATTCTGTAGCTCAAACATTAGGTCAGCCAACTGATCATTGAAGTCATTTTGGGGGTCCTGGGTACAAAGCAAGCAGGTGTAGGTTCCCTCAGGTTCTTTAGACAGCAAGTCAGTAATTTTTCACATTCTTTACAGGAGTGTTCTTAGGAGAGGTCTGTGGATCCCTATTTTGTTCCCAACCCCAGCCTGTGCGTGGAGTGCAAGCCTTTGCCCAGCCTCTAAACCTGTTATATTCAGCTCCTCTACCCCCATTGGCTTTGGTACCATCCTGACTAGAGAGACAAAGGGTAGGCCAGCCTAGGTGTGAAATTCAACTGCCAGTGATAAGGTAGGGATCCTGGAAGCTCAGGAAGGGGTTGGGAGCCACCTCCCAGGTCATCCTGTTAAGGGGGGAGTCCCCCTTCACACTTCTAGGGCCCCATGTCCACTTTCTGAGAGAAATACACATCTCAGCATAGGGGAGACATTAGGAGTGAGGTGACAGCTGAACAATGGGAGGAAAATACTTTTATTTAGGCAGGAAAATGACAACTTTCTAGAAGTGTTATTTTTACAATAGGAATATGAAGTTGTAGGACAGTGGAGTATTATGAGGTGATGTTGGTTAAACTTCACCATGCAATACAATCACGAGCTCCAATGACGGTCCTTGGATGTGCACTAATAAAGACTCAGCTCAGTCCTGGTAGTGTGGCAAAGATCAGTGAGGCTTTACTAGAGGAACATATGTTAAGCATTTCAGAGTACCAACATGGACAATAAGTAATTGACATGACTCGAGAGAAAGCCAACACCAATTTATAAAAATAGAGTATATTTTCATCAACATTTAGAGACCAAAATGAATGGAATAGAAGGCATATAATCGGAGTAATAGATTTTTGAAGCAATGTAAAATCAGTTCACAATAATACAGTGGAACTTTAACATTGTGGTCATTGGGAAAAAACACTAGTGACAATCGGTCGCTTGCATGTTGAGTTGCATGGTACCCTTGCAGGGCAAAGGTGATGCAGGTCCTATGTCCAGGCCATGATAGTCAGTTCAGTTTTACCTGGCCTGTTGAATCCTGGTGCAGAGTTGTCCTGTCTGTCCCTGGTGTTGAACTGGATCCATGCGAGAGCTGCCTTTACCGCTTACACAGTGCTGTGGGGAACACAACAACAACAGTGGGGTGGCTACTGCCATTGGTCAAAGGTTGGATGGAGTTTCCACTAGGTGCAGCGTAGAGTGCAGGGGTTGATTGCCGGACTGGTGACCAACTAGTCTTGGCAGCGGTAATCCTTGGAAAAAGCTACTTTGACATCCGGTGGTCCCAGTGAACGTGGCAGCTGCCTGTAACTTTGGGGAAGGTGGGACTACAGTACCCACAATGCACTAGACCATCTGAATTTGGGGATCACATAGTTTGCCTGTGGCCAGTGATTCTTCAAATTCAGAGCGTTTTTCCATCTGCAGTTTGCAGGAGACTAATGCCATTAGTCCAAGGGAGTCTGAGGGTGCTTCAGGCTTTCACAGTGGTCCCTCTGTCTGGGGAAACCGAGCATTAGTCTTGATCAGGCAGTTTCAGGAGCATTGCCACAGGTGCAGAGTATCCCTCTTTTGCCTTGTGCAAGTCCTATTCTCTCAGACACAGGTCTCTTCTATAAACTCTTCAATGTGGGAACGAACGATCTGGTCAGAGGTAGCCCTTAAATCCTAGATTTAGGGGTGCTAGGGGTGTGGGTGCAAGTGGCCAATGGGCTTCTTGCCCCAGTGGCTAATCCACTCCTGAGGCGACCAAATCTGGGAGTGTAGGTCACCTTTGTTATGTTATGTTTTCTCATTTTATAAAGCGCACATTCACTGAATGGTCTCTTGATGCTTTAGCTACAGAAGCAAAGCTGTAGTTATACTTTCTTACTGGTTAATCATAGGCCACCTTGAAAATCCAGGTCTTCAGGAGTTTCCTAAACTTGAAATAGCAGGAGGGAAACCTTATATCAGATGGTAGGGTGTTCCAGATATGGAGGGCCAGTGTAGAAAAGCTGGAATCACCTAACGTCTTTTTATTGAAGGAGGCGATGGACAAAAAGTTCAAATTAGAAGATCTTAAGTTATGTCCATGTGTATATATGTAGATGTGGGCTGAGATAAAAGCCGGGCTACAATTCTGTAAAGATTTAAAGACAATGCAGCAGGCCTTGAAAATTGAGCGTTGCTCAACTGAAAACCAATGCAATTTGGGGAGCAGGGGTGTGATATGATACTCCTGGGGTAGTGATGCAAATGCCTGGCAGCTTGATTCTGTATCAATTGCAGTCTATAAACTAAGCCCTTAGGAAGCCCAAAATAAAGGGCTTTCTATATACAGAACCCTATCTTCTGCAACTTCTAGAAATGGCAGAACCATACTTTCATTGCACAGGCTGGGCTGCCCACCCTGGAGGTGTGGCTAGCCTTGTGGGAATGTACACCCCCTTGCCTATCTAATTACCCACTTGTCCAGGTGCAAAGGTGCCTGTGGCAGAGGGGTGGGCTTTTTTTCCTCAGCCCTGATGCATAGCAGAGGCAGTGTAGCCTTTGAAGCAAACTGCCTTGATGAGCCACTTTATTTGCCTTCCTGGGAGGGAGGAGGTGTGACCTTCATCCTGTCCAGGTGTTTGTTCCTGACTCCGAGGAGTGATGACTCTGCCTGGCAGGAGGTCAGAATTCTGTCTTGGCAGCAGCAAGTGTGGGCTGCCAGCCAGGGCACAGAAACCAGGTGGGTAAACTCTAAGGTATCCACCTGTGAGCATGTCAAGTCGCCCTCAAAGTGAGATTCATGTCACGTAAGAAGCCACTTTGTTTGAATCCAAATATGACATATTCAGACTGTACCATAATGGAGCTACCAACCTCAGGTTTGCCTGGGTGCCAGTCCATGTTATACTATGAACCATCTATGACTTATAGAATCCTTTAAGGATAAAGCCCACTATTGTGGCATATTAGCTTGCACGTACATTCCCACACCTTTAATATAATGCACCATGCATCCTGAGCTTTAGAACACCTTCCTTAGGAGTGTCTGACAAATATTACAAGCAGTACATTTACTTTGCCACACATGTTGAGGGTGAAGTCGAATTGGAGCAGTTTACACTGTTTCTGTAGTCTGCAATAGCAAGTCTGCTCTTAGTAGTTTACAAGGGTCACACAGGGTGGCGCAAAAAGTGCTGTAGGCCCTGGAGACCCTTTACCACCTTTGCCCTGGGTACCCCTGGCACCATATACTAGGGATTTATAAGGTGGGTAAAGTCCTTGTTGATTGGGGTTGCCAATTTACACATAACAGTTAAAGGGAGAGAACACTGGGGTCTGTGCAGCTGACTTCAGTGCTCTATCAGAGTCATAATCATCAGCATTGGAGCTAAAAGTGCAGGTTGACCATACAAAAAGGTCACTTTACTAAAGAAGTCTACTTTACCATTAAATTGGATTTTATAATTCTAGTTAATTGAGTCCTTGAACCATTTTTCAAATTACTCCCATACTGAACCTAGCAATTATTGAAGGTAATAATGGAAACCAGTGTTAACCTATAAGAGAGACAACCTTGACACAGTGAAATACTACATTAGTTGTTTCGCTATTAGGACATTTAAAACACTAAATATGCATGTCCTGCTTTTTAAAGACCATCCTCACTCCTCTATGGGCATTTAGGGCCTACCTTAGGCGTGACTTATAAGTATTAAAAAGGATAGTTGAGGCCTGGCAAAAGGTTTATTTTGCCAGGTCACTTTTATTTTATGGGATTCATAGCGCGCACAGCTACTCAATAGAGTGTCCCGGCGCGAAGCCAAAGCGTCAGAGGGAACAAAAGCAGAGTAAGAGAGGGACAGTTTAGTTGAACAGGAAGGTTTTTAACTTTTTCTTAAACTGAGAGGGATTCTTCAGATTGCGTAGATCCAGGGGAAGGGAATGCCAGTAAGTTGCTGCAAGATAAGACAACACATGGCAGTTTAAATCTGAACACTGAGTCTGCATTGTCAGCCCTGGAGACATGCTATAAAGGGCTACTTCAGTGGGGGTGCACAATGACTACTGCAGCCAACTAGTAAAATTTAATTTACCGGTCCTGGTGCATGTGGTGCCATATTCTTGGGGGTGATCCGGCGCGGCTTATATAAATTTTTCCTTATGACACTAATCCAGAAAAACACCTACGCAACCTTGATCACTTGAAACTTATGTCAGTGGGGCCCATAACACCGCATGCATACATTCACACGTTTTCTCTGGATTAAACGCTAAGGAAAATGAGCTGCTGGACAAACGGTGTACCTTATTAAAATGACAGAATTATAACCTACCCATTATATACATTTAACTTTAGGATCATGTCGGCTCTAAACATCAAAGTACTCCGCTATTCGGTCGATGGACCAACTAGTAGAATCAGTTGATGGCGATTAAGTCCAGCTCAATCACAATTAAAACCTTTAACATTTATAAATCCTAAATTTATTAAAGAACCACAGACTCATTTAGAGTTAGAATAATATTTATCAAAATTTCTCGAGCAAATAAGTACAATTCTTTATTAGACAAATACATTTAGAAATATCAAATAAGCATTTAAAATAAAATATTTAGAATAAAGAGAAAAGTACCCTTGGCCATAGGGCGATGACAAGAATGGTTCACCAGGAAAGAAAAATGAACCACAGGTCACAGGATAGGACTCCCAAACTGACTGACTGTCCCGCTAACCTCCTCGGACGCAATCTCCTCCCAGGTAACTCCCGCAAGGTCTCGTTCCTTCCCCAGTCAAAGTCCGAAGTTCAAAATGACAGAGTCTCTCGCAGCATCAGGTTAGAATAAACGAAGAAGTTTTTTTCACAACGTAAGAGCAGGCTCTCTTATACCCTATTTTCTGGCTCTCTACACTTAAAAGTTGCAATCTTTAGGGGCTAGAATCACGCTAATTGGTCCATTGGAGGGGTGGTGATGGTCACCTCATCACCCTCCTTGTTCGAACCGGTTTGGGGACAATAACGCATATATTAAGTCTCATGATTAACAATGTCCAAAGGTAGTTCAATTTGTTAGTGTAATTTGTAACAAACTCCGATGGTCACATATTAGTTCATCCCCTGTCGCTCGATTTTCTCATCCGTTCCCATGCATATATGCTGAACTCTTGGCACGATTCTGGTTGCAGGTCAGATTGGCCTTGACATCTCTCACTCCGGGCACAGGCTGCATACACGTGACTGGAGCATCCACACTGTTTATGCGTGGGGGCCATTTTATTCAGCGCACGCGATCTCATCCTTCCCAGCGGCCATTTTTGAAGCATGGCCTAGCAGGCCCGAACGAAACTAATATAAGAGCAAACACAACAGAAATTAAAACATGGAAAATAAGCCTTTCTGTTTACCACCCGCCATTCTAAAGACCCGTGTTAGGTATTACCTAGCAGAAGCGACATTTAAAGCCATTTTACTTACCACCTGCATTCTTTGCCACGGTGCAATTTTACTACGCAAATCAAATCATGCAATTTACTCTATTTACTACTCAAAATCACAATAGTTATGTTATTTTGCTTCACATTTGTAAATAAATTAGATTTTGCAATGTCAGCAAGTTGCCCACGTGTAATGTTTAATAAAAGGTGCATTTGTTGATTAGTTCATGCGTTTCAAAACGGTTAGTATCATTAATCGTTATGGGGTCATTAACTTCCAAGAGGTACAAAACATATTTTGTTTCCCCTGCTCCATCAATTCCCCCCTTTGGTGATTTTTAACATCACCACTAAAACCTATCCCTACAAATTTATAAGAAAAAATTTTCTTGTCCACTTGCATTTGTTATTTTAGACAATTGTGTTCTTTTCATCTTGTCTTTTAGACCTTTTCTACATGTTCTCTTTAAACTCTTCCAATTCGATCTCTCCCATCTCCCGTTCTCTTTCCTTATTTTTCTCATTTTCTCTTTTTGCTCTATTTTGTCTTTTTCTTCTTTTAATACACACATATGGTAATCTCAATATTGATATTATCACTATTACTAAGGTCACTGGAATTAGTATTTTCCCAATAAGAGAACTACCTATTTCGGTGAACCATTTCTTCATTGAGGAAAAACTCTTACCAAGTCTCTCCCAAGCACCTTCAACCTCGAGTGGGGCAATTTCTTTATGCAAATCAGTAATGTTCTTTATATACTTGTGTATAGTCTGACTTTTGTCTGGAATGTAAGTGCAACAATGTTGTACCTTCAGCATTCCACAGACTCCACCCTCTTTTGCCAAAAGAATGTCAAGGGCAAGTCGATTTTGCATTACCATAGCTCTCATGGCAACCATTTCGGTATTTACCATCAAGAACCCTCCAGCAGTATTCGTTGATAAACGATCACCTACTGTAGACAATTTCCGAATCTTGTATGCATTCAAAGATATACCCACTGCTGGTATCAATGCTCCAAAAATGTCACCTATTATTTCTGAGAAGCTTTCCCTTCTCCTACGGGTTAATGGTTTACCTATCTCGTGAATTCCTTTTGTTCCTCTCTCCACGTGAAAAATCTTGATAGCATGTTCCATACCAGTGGTCCGACAACCTATAATAGGCTTGGTTTCCGCAAATATAATAGATCCCTGGGAATACTGGATCTTTTCCTCCTTTGAATCCCCATCCCCCTAAAATTTTATATGTATCTCGGCACTCACTAGAACCCACAAAATAATTATCAGACTTAGGGGCCGATTCCGATTCGGGCCGGAAAACTCTCCGACCGAGCCGGACCCGGAGAGATTTCCGACCGAATCGGACTCTGGCAGTCCGACCGAATGAGTACGATGCGCACGCATGCTATCAGACTCGATTCGGTCGGACTCCCATTGAAGTCAATGGGAGCCGGTCGTACAACGCGTACGCGGGCTCCCATTGACTGAATGGGTGCGAGGCGAACGAGGGCGCCCCCTACAGCGGGTTTGCGTTGATGCGGTTCGTGCTGCATACGCACAGGTAGGGGGGACCCATGGGTCCCCCCTGTGTGCGACTCGCATGGCTACGCGTACAGGGGGGTCCGACACGGACCCCCAAAGTCCAGCTCCGACAGCTGTTTCGAGCTGGACGGTGCGGGTCGGTCGGACTGCTCGCGGCGCGCATCGTACTTGCCCGGCCGGGGAACGTCTCCATCGCGCGGTGCGAGTCGAGTCCGAGCGAGTCGGTCGGTGTGGTTCGGACCCGTAAACGAGTCGGTCTGCGATTTCGCGTGCGCTCGCATCGTACTCGCTCGGCCGGACGCGCGTTCGAATCGGTCGGAAAAGAGGGCTCCGAATCGGATCCGGTTAAGCCGAATCCGATTCGGTGCGCTACCGGCCGAGATCAGAATCGGCCCCATAGTGTTATCTCTACTAATACACAATTTTCCCTGTTGGGGCCAATCTAGAACCATAGCTGCATTTGTTTCACCTTTGTCATAACTTCCCTCTTCAAACGCCCAAGGTGGGGTTTTTGTCCTTTCTCCTGCTGACTTTCTTTGAAACTTAACCCTTCTGTCTTCTACCATGTCTAAGAAAACCTTTTCTTCCTTTCTTAACCTACAGGTAAGATTATGTCTAAATGTATATTCTAATGTTAATTCTTTTGTTTCTAAGACAAATTCTCCAAAAATCTTTGCAAATTTCACCTTATTTAGTTCAGGGACTACGGGAACTTTACCAAAACCACATCTGTGTCAGTGTAGTAATACTCTAACTTTCCTGTTTTGTAAAATAAACTAGCTAAAACACTACAAGTTGTTCCATACGTCAAAGGAAGGTGATGATACGTCACACCTTCTGTTACAGACGGAGGTAACTGCATACACATATAACAATCTCTCACATCCATTGTCTCTACATATTCATATAAGAGTTTTGTGAAGACATTCTTGGAGAAATCAGTTATTGACTTATCCTGATGAAATTCAGTACTATCTACCAGTGTTGCAGTGTTCTTTATGTTAGATTTCTTGTCACTATTCGTGTCATTCTTTATTGCAGATGTATTTTCTACAACTAATCTAAGTGGAATTACAATTGCTATAATGAACCAAATAAGCATTAGAAAGCCTGTACAATAGAAACACATCTTACACCATCTACGGAAAAACTCACATCTAGATCTCCTATTCTCAGTGTCTACCATGTTGAAATATAATCTAAGTATGTACAGAAAATGTGTTTCCACACCTCAGAATGACTTTCTGCCGTTTTACCCTTTACATTTTTTCTTGACTTTATCAGTTTTGTGTCTAGTCCGGTTTTCTTTTCTCCTCCTCAGGATGGGCGCAGTTCACTCTCACCCACTTGTTCACAGTCTCTGTCTGGGTTCTCGTGACTGCTATCCACTTCTTTAATGTCAGTCAGTGCTATGTATACCCATTCAGGTGACTTGTATTTCAGGTTAGGTCTTTTCACTCTTTTTGTTCTTTGCAACTGTCTTTCTCTTGTTTTTCTTTGTCTTTTCTGACTTGTTATTTCATTTACTTGTTCTGCATTGTCTTTGTTCAAATTTATTAGTTTATATCTCAGTCTTTTAATTTTGTTGGGCCAATTGTCTCCTTTTCTTGGCCTTTTCAGTTTACTTTCTTTTTCTCCTCGTTCCGCTCTCCACGTTCTCTTTCTTGGTCCTATTCTTTGCCTTATTTCTTCTTCACTTTCTTCAGATTATGTCTCAGATCTCACTTCACTTTCTCTAACTTTGAACTTTATGATCTCAGTCTCTTTGTCTGAATCAGAATCTCCTTGTGTTTCTTCTGCTTGTAATTCTGAGTCTAATCCTCCTCGTGTTTCTTCCGCAATTTCCTCAATCTCTCTATCTGAATCTGAATTTTCTTGAGTTACCTCTACAATTTCCAGAGGAATTTCCCCAAAACTTGTACTTGGCTGTTCACCATCACTGTCTATTGGTTCAGTTTCTCCTGTTTCAATATCAGTTCTTTTGTTTTCGGATTCTTCCTTTTGTCTTTCACAGGATTGAGGTTGGTCTGCTTCAGATGCCGAACTGGTATCTGATATTTCCAGATGTCGACTTACAGGTCGAGCTTCAGGATCTGGAACTCTGATTGTTTCAGTTTCTTTTTCAGTTGCCGAACTGGTACCTGATTTTTCCAGATGTCGACTTACAGGTCGAGCTTCAGGATCTGGAACTCTGATTGTTTCAGTCTCTGCTTCAGATGCCGAGCTGGTATCTGACATTTCCAGATGTCGACTTACAGGTCGAGCTTCAGGATCTGGAACTCTGATAGTATGGCTGGCATGAATCCAATTTATCACACCTGCACACTTTACTGCAGTCGTTGTCACCAGGATCACTTGACGTGGCTTATCCCAATGTGGAACCAAGTAATTTCTTCTTCTGAGGACTTTTATGCGGATCCAGTCTCCTGGACTCAGATCATGAGCTGGTTTTCTTTCAAGAGTGGTCGCATCCGGCCCAACACGATGAAACACAGAATGCACCACATCAACCAATCCTTTGCAATAGTCCAGTATGAGATCATCAGTTATAGTCAGCAGTTTGTTGACAGGTACGTATGCTTGTCTCATTGCTCGTCCCATTATTATTTCATGAGGACTCAGACCTGTTTTTCTGTTAGGTATGCTTCTTATGCTCATTAGCACCAATGGTAAGGCATCGGGCCATTTGAGTCCTGTGGCTTGACACATTTTCCCTAACCTATTCTTTAGTGTGCCATTTACTTGCTCTACCACTCCAGAAGCCTCTGGTCTATAGGCACAATGCAGCTTTTGTTGAATGTCTAGTGCTTCACATATCAGTTGGATAATTTCATTCTGGAAATGCATTCCTCTATCTGTTTCTTTCGTCACTGGAAAGCCATATCTAGGAATGAATTCTCTCAGCAGGAGCTTAGCTACAGTAACTCCATCATTCCTTCTTGTTGGATAGGCTTCCACCCAACGGAAAAACAAACAGATGACCACCAGGACATACCTCAATCTGTTACTCGGGGGCATTCCAATAAAATCTAATTGCATTCTGGTAAAAGGACCTCCTTCACGTCCTATTGTTCCCAAACTCACTACTGTCTTCCTTCCAGGATTTATCTGTTGGCATATAAGGCATCTTTGGCAAAGGCTTTCAGCTATAGCCCTAAACTTTGGGTTGTACCAGGTCTGTTTGAAAAGTCTGACAATGGCATCTCTACCTATGTGTGCCTGTCCATGGTACATCCGTGCCATGTTAGAGATCATGCTATCAGGCATAACTGGTCTTTCATCCCTGTAAACCCAGACTTCATCTTCCTCTCTCCGTCTGCAACCTGATTTTATCCAAACGTCTTTTTCCTCATCAATTGCCTCTTCCTGCAATTGTTTTACCTCTTCCCATGTTTCAACTGGGTTAGTAAACAGCAAGGGACATGAAACATTTTCTTTTTCCCTTCTCCGATTCATTGAGGTCATATTTCTGGCACAATATTGAGCTAATTCATCAGCAAATTTGTTACCTACTGCAATGTAATCAGTTCCATTTTTGTGAGCAGTGCATTTTAGCACCGCAATCTGTTTAGGCAGCTGTATCGCCTCAAGCAACTTCTTCACAAACTCACCATTCCTAATAGGAGACCCCGAGGAAGTCAGGAATCCCCTCTGGGACCAGATTTGTCTGAAATCATGGACCACTCCGAAGCCATACTGGCTATCCGTGATCACAGTAATTCGGAAATTCTTTCCCAGTTTGCATGCTCAAATCAGAGCAATCAGCTCAGCAACTTGGGCTGAACGTATTCCTCTCAAACAGGATGCTTCCATTATGGTTGCCACGGTACATACAGCATACGCAGCACTTAAAACTCTTTCATTTGACCTCAGGCATGACCCGTCCACAAACATCACATAATCTGACTCTTTTAAGGGTTCATCTCTAATATCAGGGCGGGGCTTTGTGCAAAACTCAAGCACATCCAAACAGTTATGATCAATGTCATCTTTGACTTCTGCATTTACTGCATCTGGCAGTGAGGTGGAAGGATTCACACTTGTGCATCTTACAATGGTTACATTGTCTGCACCCAAGATCACTTTTTCATACCTAGTCAGCCGACTCTGTGTCATGAATTGTGTTTTTGTTCTGGTTAGAAGGATTTCAACTGAATGTGGGACATATACTCTCAAAGGATATCCCATCACAATGCCTTCACTCTGTTCCAGACTCACACAAGTAGCAGCTACTGCTTTCAGACATCCAGGCAACGCTTTTGCTACCGGGTCTAAAACAGCTGAAAAATAAGCTGTTGGTCGTTTCATTCTTCCATGCCTCTACACTAATACTGAAAGTGCACATCCGTCTCTCTCACTACAATACAGCTCAAATTCTTTCTCATAATCAGGCATTCCCAATGCTGGTGCCTCATACAAACTTGTTCTCAGTTCCTCGAAAGCCTTCATTTCCTCCTCATCCAGTGCAATCGAATCTTTTACATCCCTCTTTGTCAATCGCTGTAAAGGTTTTGCAATCAATGAAAATCCACTTATCCACTGTTGGCAATAACCAACAATTCCAAGGAACATTCTCACCTCTCTTTCTGTCATTGGGGCTCTCATTCCTTTAATAATCCTTATTCTTTCTGTGGTCACTTTTCTCATCCCTTTCTCAATCTTATGACCTAGGTACTGTACTTCCTGTTGACAGAATTGCAGTTTTGATGGGGACACCTTGTGTCCTCCTTCTGCCAAATGATTCAGTAAAGCAATGGTGTCCGTAACACATGCTTCTCTGGTCTTTGATGCCGCTAATAGGTCATCAATATATTAGACCATCACAGATTTTTCAGGCATTATTAAACTTTCTAATGATTTCTTCAGAATCTGATTAAAAATAAAAGGACTTTCAGTATACCCTTGAGGAATTTGGCACCATGCCAAAATATGCTCTCCGAACCGAAACGCAAATAATGGCTGGCTGTCAGGGTGCAATGGAATAGAAAAGAATGCATGGCACAAATCAATAACTGTGTACCATTCTGCATCATGAGGGATTTGATACAGTATTACAGCAGGGTTTGGCACAATTGGGCAACAAGGAATAACAATTTTGTTCACCTTCCTCAAATCTTGTACTATTCTACATGTTCCATTTGGCTTTTTCAATCCCATTATCGGAGAATTACATGGACTGCTCATTATTTCTCTCAAAATTCCTTGTTCAATCATCTTATTAATTACAGGTGTTATTCCTTCAATAATTTCTGGCGTCAATTTGTACTGCTGGGTATTTGGGTAATTTGTTCCTTCTTTTACAGTCATTTTTACAGGATCAACTTCTCTCATTAGTCCAATATCTTCACCTGTAAAATCCCATACATCAGACCTGACTGTTTCTTTCAATTCAGCATGGATTTTCTCTGCATCGAACACAGGAAACGTATCATACATTCCTGGTTCGAGTTCTGTCATTGTCAATTTATACAGAACATCATCATCTGGTGTCTGGAAAGCAATACCATCTGGAGTACAGTAGATGGTACAATTCATTTTACAAAGCACATTGCGTCCTAATAAATTTACAGGACTACAATCACACACCACAAAACGGTGCATGTCTTTGAATGGACCAATTTCCACCTCTACTGGTTTTGTAAGAGGGGTTTTAATTTGCCTGTTTGAAACACCTACAACTTGGATGTATTCTCCTGAGAGAGGAAGGTTTGGAATTTCCCCTGACCTGACAGTAGAACGGGTAGCGCCAGTGTCCAAAAGGAAAGTAACATTTACACCATTCACTTTTCCATCCACAAATGGACCTGACTGATCTACCTCTAGAGTTGCGCCAAGCACGCACTCTTCTTCCTCTCCTAGGCACCGTCATAAGCTTTCATCCGATTCATCTCCATCCTGCCGTAACCAATACTGCGAAACTGCTGATGCGCGCGGCAATTTTGTTACCTGCTCTCCTCCGTAGAATCCTGCCTCTGTACTGTATCTTTGAGGATTTACACTCTTTGGAAGATGTGTTTGCGGCACCTGACACTGTTGAGTAACTACCTGCGGCTGTTGCGGCTGTTGGTAACTCACCTCATTCTGCACCTGTGGATTCAATGATTGATTCTCGGTATTAACTCTCAGAGGAAATTTACACTCGTTTCTCCAGTGCCCTAATTTTCCGCAATTATGACATGGCCATTTCTTTTTAGCTTCTTCTATACTCATCTGACCTTTTCCCTTACCAATATTTGGTTTGGACTTGGTCTGTCCTGCGTCACTAGACTGATTATTCATCTGAGCTTCTTGCTTTTCTGCAACCTTTACTTGTGCCCACATTGCCTTTTCCTTGAGTTTACGCTGTCTACACTCAATATCGTCACTGCAATATTTTGCATACTGTAGTACCTCATCTACTGTGCTAGTCTGCCAACATAACATATGCTGCTTAATCATTTCACTTATCTCAGGTCTCAGACCATATACAAATCGATACACAAAATGACTCATGTCTTTTTCACTCAAATTCTCGTATCCACTAAACTGTTTAAAGACCAAAAGTAATCTCTCGTAATAAGCATGTACAGATTCCTTATTCTCCTGAGTTGTTCTATCAATCTTTACCCAGTCCGTTTCTTTTGGTGGAATTTTATTTTTCAGAAACGTGATTGCCTGTTCATATTTTCTCATTACTTCTGAACCTGGGGCTCCTGTTTTTGCATCTCTAGGATATTCTTCCTTCGGCCAGTCAATTGTAATTTTACACTCTGTCCATAAATCTGCAGGAACAACAATCTCAAACAATCCATCCAGATCTTCCCACAATACTTTTGAAACTTTTACAAACCTTTCTACCTGTCTATACCATTCTACAGGTATTTCTCTCAATCTTGGAAAATCATTTGTAAATGACAATATATATTGTCTGGACCACGGGACATGTACATAACTTCCTCCTGGAGTTTCTCTCATTGGACATTCTATTACCGTTGGTTCTTTCTCTTTTACTGGAAAAGCCAATGATGCTTTATCAGTTGTTCCCTCCTTTCTCCTTATCCACCTTCTTCTCCACTTGTCTACATCTCCCCATTTTCTCAGTAAAACAATCAGTTCTTTTATCTGTGTTAGTTGTCCTGAAGTGTTCAGATTTTCTATGTCCTTTTCACTAAAATCTACCCTGTACGGTTTATGCAATCCTCTAATTTTCACTGTTTCTTCCAATTTCTCATGCAAGTTCCTAGCTCTCCAAGTGATGCTTTTACACATAAACATTAATTCATCATCTTGATAGGACTTCAATCGATCTGTACCAATAGTCCCTAGAATTAATTCCTCCATATCTATCTTTAATCTGACCACATCCAAAAGTTGTGGTTCGGCATCTTTTTTCTGCAGGCTCCTAACCCAATCATTTAATTCCTCTGCAGTCGGACCCAAGGGGTTTTATTTAATTCTATCCAATTTGCACTTCTCTCTGGGGTTTCAGTTGCTGACTCGGCTCCCATAGGACTCTTATTTATCTGACTCTCATTAATTGTCAAATTTACAGGTGGGCTTGACCTAAATGGACCAACAGAATCTTCTTTCTCTCTATTTTCTGGAATTATCCCTTCTCTTACTTTTTGCATATTGGAATTTAATGGAATTGTTAAGGAGTGTTCATCTATCTTTTGATTTTCAAATACTGGGATTACTGGCCCTCTAGTTACTGGCACAGTCACAGCTTCCATATTCTTTGTCAGTTCTCTTATCTTTTCAGTCAACTCTCTTGTGGTTCTGGCTAATTCAGGTGTATTACCATTATCATGTTTCACAGTCTGTGGTGTTTCTGGTCTATTAAATGGACTATTTATTTCAGAAATTTGTTCAGGGCTTTGATTTATTACAGTTCTCATTGGCGGTGCATTTGGTGTCACCACCACAGAATCCTGTTGATATGGAGGGGGTCTTTTATTTAAAATGTCCTCCAGCAACTCATCCTCTGTGTCGCTAACTCCATACCCATATCTCTCTGTTACTGCATGCTTCTTTTTCTCCGTACACTTTTTCCCTGTAAATTCTTCAACTGTTCTGACAGGAAACATGCCATCCGTCATGTTAGCATACCGCCATCGTCTCATCCTGTCTTCATGATTCAAACCCCATACTCTTCCATGAATTAAACTATAATTCTTTGCACCTCTGCGTCTTTCCCTTTCATACATCTCATCTTCCCATTCACCTAAGGCTTCAAACTGTGTCGGTCTAGGTCTCGGTTCAAGTCTCATCATCTTTTCTCTCAAATTTTGAAGTACCGCTGTGCTAAACAAACCATTTTCTGGAAATGCCAATACTCCATCGTCTTTGGTATACTTCGCCCAATTTTCCAACCAAATGCAAGTATGATAGCCATATTTCATCATCATATAAGATGCTGGCGTTTTCGGCGGAGGAAGTACTTCTCCTTCCCTAGTCACAACCGTCTTATCTTTCTGAAAAAGATTTTTAAGCTTCGCAAACCATGACGGTTTCTCTCTATCATATTCATTATAATAAGCCATTTCACTGTTGTTTTGCTGAAGCAATTCACACAATCCTTCACCAATCAGTTCTTTCTACTGCTCGGCTATTCGGACCTATCCCAGCGCGTCTCACACCAACGCACCAATCAGAAAGCTTTTACGTCACTCTCACACTAACCTATCCCAGCCCGTCTCACACTAACGCATCAATCAGCAAAATTCTTCGTTCTTCCACAACTGGCCAATCCCAGCGCGGTTCTTGTTGACGTCAGTTCTACTACTGCTTCTACTGACCCCTCCTTTACAAAAATTATCAGCAGTTTTCTTAGCTTTTCATTTCAACTGAATCGATTAGTTACAATGTAAAACACATTACCATTGTCTGTTTCTCTAAACAAAAGAGATAGTTTATTCCCACTTACAAGAATACTGTTTCGTTCGATAAGTGTAGCACTTCTCTCTACCTTACCCTTCTCTCAAGCAAGAGGTAAACCCGTTTCTCTGGGGATAAAACACATGTGGAGACTACACTGCTCCTGAGAATTAAGGCCAAAGTTTCACAAGAAAACCTGTTGCTATTTCACTAAAATGCAATTTATACATGAAATTTCCCTAACATAACACAGTCCTGTGTTATCACCAAATTTGAAATCAGACAATGCACAATCCTGTCTGACTTCTCTTGCCACACATGTCCACTTCCTACTTCCCGGAAGCTTCAAAATTCTGATTAGACATAACGTAATACAAACTCAACATAGAGTCTTAGACATGAAAAATCGATAATCAATAATCACCAAACTAATCTATAGTAACCATAACTCTGCTACCAAGAAATCTGATCCAGCGCGGCTTATATAAATTTTTCCTTATGACACTAATCCAGAAAAACACCTACGCAACCTTGATCACTTGAAACTTATGTTGGTGGGGCCCACAACACTGCATGCATACATTCACATGTTTTCTCTGGATTAAACGCTAAGGAAAATGAGCTGCTGGACAAACGGTGTACCTTATTAAAATGACAGAATTATAACCTACCCATTATATACATTTAACTTTAGGATCATGTCGGCTCTAAACATCAAAGTACTCCGCTATTCGGTCGATGGACCAACTAGTAGAATCAGTTGATGGCGATTAAGTCCAGCTCAATCACAATTAAAACCTTTAACATTTATAAATCCAAAATTTATTAAAGAACCACAGACTCATTTAGAGTTAGAATAATATTTATCAAAATTTCTCGAGCAAATAAGTAAAATTCTTTATTAGACAAATACATTTAGAAATATCAAATAAGCATTTAAAATAAAATATTTAGAATAAAGAGAAAAGTACTCATTACCCTTGGCCATAGGGCGATGACAAGAATGGTTCACCAGGAAAGAAAAATGAACCACAGGTCACAGGATAGGACTCCCAAACTGACTGACTGTCCCGCTAACCTCCTCGGACGCAATCTCCTCCCAGGTAACTCCCGCAAGGTCTCGTTCCTTCCCCAGTAAAAGTCCGAAGTTCAAAATGACAGAGTCTCTCGCAGCATCAGGTTAGAATAAACGAAGAAGTTTTTTTCACAACGTAAGAGCAGGCTCTCTTATACCCTATTTTCTGGCTCTCTACACTTAAAAGTTGCAATCTTTAGGGGCTAGAATCACGCTAATTGGTCCATTGGAGGGGTGGTGATGGTCACCTCATCACCCTCCTTGTTCGAACCGGTTTGGGGACAATAACGCATATATTAAGTCTCATGATTAACAATGTCCAAAGGTAGTTCAATTTGTTAGTGTAATTTGTAACAAACTCCGATGGTCACATATTAGTTCATCCCCTGTCGCTCGATTTTCTCATCCGTTCCCATGCATATATGCTGAACTCTTGGCACGATTCTCGTTGCAGGTCAGATTGGCCTTGACATCTCTCACTCCGGGCACAGGCTGCATACACGTGACTGGAGCGTCCACACTGTTTATGCGTGGGGGCCATTTTATTCAGCGCACGCGATCTCGTCCTTCCCAGCGGCCATTTTTGAAGCATGGCCTAGCAGGCCCGAACGAAACTAATATAAGAGCAAACACAACAGAAATTAAAACATGGAAAATAAGCCTTTCTGTTTACCACCCGCCATTCTAAAGACCCGTGTTAGGTATTACCTAGCAGAAGCGACATTTAAAGCCATTTTACTTACCACCTGCATTCTTTGCCACGGTGCAATTTTACTACGCAACACAAATCATGCAATTTACTCTATTTACTACTCAAAATCACAATAGTTATGTTATTTTGCTTCACATTTGTAAATAAATTAGATTTTGCAATGTCAGCAAGTTGCCCACGTGTAATGTTTAATAAAAGGTGCATTTGTTGATTAGTTCATGTGTTTCAAAACGGTTAGTATCATTAATCGTTATGGGGTCATTAATAACCCTGGGCATCCAATTGCCAACAATTCCGCGATCCGCGGCGTAGTGGAATTATTTTCTTGTTGCGCTTTAAAAATGCGTTCTAGCGCGCGCGATAGCGACTTACCGGGATTCCTGCGTTCGCCGACGGGTTTTCCTATCCGTTCGCGTGCGCCACGAGATTTCGGTAGCCGGCCGCGTTATCCCGCGAGAGTTTGCAATCGCGAACACGTCATTCGCCGCGCCATCGGACAACGCGAGAGTGTGCGATCGCGAACACGTCATTTGCCGCGCCATCGTGCACCGCAAGAGAGATTGCGACCACGAACACGTCATTCGTGCGCGCCATCGGACATCCGCCGATATTTTTGTACAGCTCGCGATCCCGAACACGCAAAATTTTCAATCTGGAGAACAATAACATCGCAAGCAGCATAAAACCTTCTATAAATTGATGATTTGGATGAAAAAAAAACCTCAGATTGATATTTGGCTGTCCTTTTTGGTCAAATTTTTTGGGGGAGAGGGAGGAAGTGCCACAGAGTCTCCTACTTCCTGTTCCTGTCCAGCAGGCTCCTCCCAGTGCTTTGTCCATCTCCTGTTCATTTTTCACTTGGATTTGAGCTGGAAGGATCACTCTTTGTGTCTGCTGCATCATTATCATTGGATTTGAGGATTTTGGGATTTGAGATTTTACAAGTAAGTTGGTGTTGTTTTATTGGGGCATTGCAGTTGCTGCAACTTCATTTTTGGTACTTTTCATCATTTTTAAAAATAAATTGTTGTGGGTAGCCAGTAGGTCCAGAGCTAGTCATGGGTCATGGATTGCTGTGTGATGTATTTATTAATTTCAAACATCATTTAGGGGGCATGGATGGCATTGGATTGAATTGGAAAATGTGTTTTTTTGGGTGTATTTCAGTTTTTTGGGCTGTGTGTTAAATACATGCCTTAGTTGTGTGTGGTGTGCTGCAGGCCTTGTTTAGCCCTGTGTATTTTCGTTTTTGCATTTTATTGCATTACAGGCAAAGCAAAAGCAGGGTGGTTTACCATGCAGCCTTTGCCTGGCTATTATAGGCCTGTTTTCAGTACATTGTTTTCCAGGCCTCCTGCTTGTTGCTTGTGATTTGTGAGTGTCCATGTGGCTGGTAGCCATTTCTGGTGGGAGTTACAAGTGTGCTGCTTTTGCCATATACTAAGGCCTGCATGTGTTTCCCTTTGTGGCCTAGGCTTCTTGTTGTGGGCCTGGCCATGAGGCTGGCGGCCATTTTGAAGCCAGGCAGTGTACTTTTTGCCATAGGCCTGCATTGTCTGTCTTCAGTTTCTTGTTGTTGTGGGCCTGGCCATGAGGCTGGCGGCCATTTTGAAGCCAGGCAGTGTGTTTTTTGCCATAGGCCTGCATTGTCTGTCTTCAGTTTCTTGTTGTTGTGGGCCTGGCCATGAGGCTGGCAGCCATTTTGAAGCCAGGCAGTGTGCTTTTTGCCATAGGCCTGCATTGTCTGTCTTCAGTTTCTTGTTGTTGTGGGCCTGGCCATGAGGCTGGCGGCCATTTTGAAGCCAGGCAGTGTGCTTTTTGCCATAGGCCTGCAAGCTTGTAGCCTAGTCTGCCAACAGGCCTTTCATCCAGTGGGCCCAGAGGTAGTCAGGGGTGCATGAAACAACTGTTTCTGTGTGTTCTGTTGAATTTAAACATCATTTAGGGCACATGGATGGCATTGGATTGATTTGCAAAATGTGGATTTTTGGGTGTATTTCAGTTTTTTGGGGTGTGTTAAATACATGCCTTAGTTGTGTGTGGTGTGTTGCAGGCCTTGTTTAGCCCTGTGTATTTTCGTTTTTGCATTTTATTGCATTACAGGCAAAGCAGTGTGGTTTACCATGCAGCCTTTGCCTGGCTATCGTAGGCCTGTTTTCAGTACATTGTTTTCCAGGCCTCATGCTTGTTGCTTGTGATTTGTGAGTGTCCATGTGGCTGGTGGCCATTTCTGGTGGGAGTTATAAGTGTGCTGCTTTTGCCATTTAGGCTTACTGCTTGCATCCATCCCCTTTGCCAGCTGCAGCTCCCTGAATGATGTGATGAGCAAATAATTTAATGCCAAACAGGGTCCACTTCTATTACATTTGTATTTTGGTTGTTGTTCCTCTTCTTTCCTATCCTTCCTGACCATGTACACAGTATACCATGAAAGCCCTTGTTGACAGTCTCACAAATGGCTACACTAATTTATATCTTTTATTTGTTTGTTTGTACTACTAGTAATTGAACCACAACAACAAATGCAACATTTCACTGATGTTCTTCTCCTGGCTTCTTTGCTTTTAGGTGCACAAAAAACAGAGGAGGAGGTGTCATCATCATCATCACCCGTTGTACTGCCAGGCAGAAGTCCTGCTGCGCGTCACGTCCACGTGTGACCACAGACATCTCTGCAACTTGTGCACCTGCGTCCTGCTGATATCTGAAGAAGATGGCCCCAAAGAAAGGTACCAGGTCCTCCAGTACCAAGAAAGTTGCCAGTGAGAAGAAGGGACAGAAGAAGGAAGTGGCACAAGACTGGTGTGCCGGCCGATTTGTTTTTTGGTAAAAGAAACTTACGCCTGCAGCAGCGGTGTCCAGCAGGGACCAAGCTGGGAGCAGCACCTCTGCATCAGTGGGCCCACCCCAGCAACCTAGGCCCAAGCCCATGACTGTGGCAGAGGTAGCCAGTCTACTAACGACCAGTGATGTTGAAATGTCATTATCGCAAAGTAGTACCCAATCCACGCACTCGCAGGCGGAAACTCAGCAGATAAGTGGGCAACCCCAGCCGCAACCCCAGCCGCAACCCCAGCCACAGCAAGAGCCGCAGCCGGAACCGCAGCCGGAACCGCAACCACAGCCGGAACCACAGCCCACAATAGTAGTTGTTCCACCTGAAGTAGGGGCAGTTCAGGAAATCGAGCTTTTTGCAGACGAAGAGGAGCAAGCCACTGTTCCAGAAGATCCATTGCAAGGAAAAGGAGGGTTAGTCCATCAACTTCTTCTTCAAGCCCCGCTTCTGATGATCTAGATGCCACTTGGAAGCCACCAGCCCAGCCTGAGAGTGATGCACGCCACAAGACAAGGCTAGTGAAAAGGAAGGTTCCAGAAAGCCTTACAGTTATGGAGGTAGATGTAGACGAGGGGGTGATGATGATGATGATGAAGAGCCAGTCATCACGAACATCACTCCTGGGCCTGCGGAGATGGAGACCAACATTATTAGACTATCCCAAATCGCTGCGAGGGATGTAGCACGGATACCACCAACACAGGTAACGCCAACACGACCTCCAGCTTCCATATTTGCCTTTGCAAAGGCCCGGTAGGGACCTACTTCCAGCTCAACCACCACCTCAGTAGGTGGTGGTAATGTAAGTGCACAGAGTCAAATTCCATGCACACCCTCCATTTCATCTTGTATTGAAAGTGGCACCTCCAGCAGCGCCAGAAAGCTCTCCTCCCCAGTTTGGGACTTCTTTTCGGTTAGCAGTAAGGAGGAGAACATTGCTATATGCTCAATTTGTCGGCAGGCTGTTAGGCGGGGTAAGCTTGGTACAAACTATGGTACCGGAGGACAAACAAGTCATCTCAAAAAACACCACACTATCAAGTGGGAGGCTCACCTACTTCACTTAGAAAAAGGAAAACTGGACCCATTGCTGTTGTTGGGGATGAAGAAGTAGGGGAAGATATGATCGCGGTGGAAGGTCAACAAGAGGGAGACATTTCTAGCCCTACCCCCAGCAGTGTACTGGTAACGCCCACATCCTCAGCAACATCTGAGTGGCACCGTAGTAAGAGTCAACATGAGACACCAAGGCAACCGGGCACTGCAATGATCAAAAGTGCAGCATTGTTGAGCCTAGCTGGGTTCAAGAAGAAAGGTGCACCACAAAGGAAAATATTCCAGCCTACCATTGACAGCATGCTTAGGTTGGAGGGGCAGTACCAACGCAACCACCCAACGGCACGGTTGTACAATGCGAAGCTGGCTAAAATGTTAGCGCTGGAAATTCTACCTTTTTCATTTGTGGAAGGGGTGGGTTTCCTTGAATTTGTGTCAGCCATCTGCCCTAAATGGAAGGTTCCCAGCCGGTCCTATTTCGCCCGAGTTGCTGTTCCAGCACTACATCACGATGTGCTGGAATTGGTTGGACAAGCTTTGCAGCAGAGTGCTGTTCACAAAATCCACCTGACAACAGACATGTGGACCAGTTGCCAAGCCACTGATTACATGTGCATCACTGCACACTGGGTCTCTTTTGTGGGGGTTAGAGACAAGCTATCTGAAGTAGGTGCTGTTGACACAGCTGCAATTTTTAATGCTTCTCGGAAACATGCAACTGTAGCCATGTTTGCCATGGAGAAATTTCATACTGCTGAAAACATTTTGGAAGAGTTTATCAGCAAGGTCTTTGAATGGCTGCGCCCCAGAGTGCTTCACATTGGTTTTGTTGCCACAGATAATGGCAGTAATATACTTAAGGCCATGACGCTTGTTGAGTATTTCAGGGTCCCGTGTTTGGCGCACTGCATTAACATTATAGTTCAAGACTTTCTGAAAAAAGAACACATAGTCAGCAACTTACTGACCATCTGCCGCAGAATATGCACGCATTTCAGCCATTCTTTTAAAGCCCGGAAGCAGCTGAGGATCATTCAACGTGACTGTAGAATGACAGTCAAAGCACTAATCCAGGAGGTGGCAACACGTTGGAACTCAACGTATTACATGCTTGACCGTCTGTTTGAGCAGTACAGACCAATCAATGAATATGTCATGCGAAGGGCGGATGCTACTGTGAAAGGCATGACCCTTCAGATGGACCAATGGTGCCTAGTTAAATCTCTTACAGAGATGCTTCTTCCTTTCGAGGTCTTCACACGTAAAGTCAGCAAGGAGGACTGTACTATGGGCCAAGCTATCCCATTGTTGCACATGCTAGAGCAACAGCTGAAGGGGGTGTGTGAAACGTACATAGGTGTGGAGGAAAAAAAAGAAGCATATGAGTTGGTGGAGAGCTTATCATGTCGCTTAAGTGAAAATGCAAGGGTGCAAAATAAGATTCTGTCACAACAACATTACATTTGTGCCACAATTCTGGATCCACGGTACAAATCGGCACTGCACAGTAAGACATTACTCCCTTTTTCAGAAGTGGATGTTGCCCGGTACAAAACTTGGATAGCTGAGGCAGCCAGTACATTGGAAAATGAACGGCTGGTAATTAAAGGCCTCAAACCCACGTCAAGTACTGCAGCAGGGCATGCGGCGTCAAGTTCAACTTCAGAGCCTGTGGGCAGTGCATTTGGTTCACAGCTGTCACCAACACTATCGACAACAGCAAGAACCGGTTCATCAGCCCCAGTACAAACGGCACAGGATTGGTATTTACAGCAAGGACTTGCTAGGTCCAGTGCTGATGCAAAGACAAAAGAGGCCGCACTAAGTTTAGCACCCCTGAACATTGACCGAATGGTCCAGGCCTACCTGGATGACCAAACAGAGGTCTACATTGATCAAAACCCATTGCGGTATTGGTATGGCAAAAGGGGCCAATGGCCAGTGCTTAGCAGGCTGGCGATAAACTATCTGGCTTGCCCTATCGCAAGTGTCTCTTCTGAACGTGTTTTCAGTGCTGCTGGTTCCATTGTAACAGTGAAAAGGACCAGTCTCTCACCCAAAAACGTTGAGAGGTTAACCATGATCAAAAGGAATCAGCAATTTATACCACCGAATTACACAATACATGAATCTACGCAGGAAGATGAGGACAGCGGCTCAGGTGACGGAAGTAGCGTGTTGGATGCTGATTACCTACTTCTGGTTGAACCTCCAGAGTTTGAGGACGAGCTATACTTCCCTGACAACTAGGCTTACACTTCTTACTGTGGTTCTCCCTTATTTACTTCTATTTGTGTGTCTGTCTTTCTGTTTGGAAACTTCAAATCACAACAAATCCATCACCACCGTCTTCGTATTTTATTGCCTTATATGAGTTTCAGCTCTCTGCATTTCAGTCCACTCCTCCGAGTCCTGCTCCTCCTGAATCGACCTAAATCTATTACCCTCAAGCCAGATGATGATTGGATGTAGCATAATCGAAGAAAAACTAAAATCTTGCCTCGTTGAGTCTCTCCAAAAGAAGTGGAACATGATGATGACTACTATAGCTCTCCTCCTTTCCGAGCCGATACAGAATGCCCATTAACTGAAGATGAGAAGGAACAGGTAATGAATGATGACATGCATTGGACGCTGACTGAGTGATTTGTGTTGTTGTTGTTTGTAGTGCATGAAGGTAATTCATTGTGTACTATTATCTAATCTACACACTAAAAGTAACTCAATGCAAAGTTTGTTTCCATTCTTGTTTTTCAATAACAATTTTCTACTTCTACTGCAGGCCGATTCATTGCATTTTGAATATGGAAAGGGGACTCAATCTGTACACTACTGCACACTGAGTTGGACAACACACCATGATGATGACCACAGTGACATTATCTCTTCGCAGTCACTCAGTACGATCAGAGATGATTGATGGAATAACTCAGTGCGTTTCATGAGTGCATTAAAAGGTAACCAAGTCAACAACAACCACTGCAGACCTACATGTCTGTGTAGTGGTGGAGTCGAGTGTGGTGGTATGACTGACAGCGGGGCATTGATTTAGTCACTTAATTTGTAAAATGCTATGTTGCTGTATATCTGCTTTGTCTGAAAAGGTACGCTAAATGGAGGATGTGTCACGGATGCCGTGGGCCTGCTCTGTCCTGTTGTTGTTGGAGGTTAATGCTGGAAACAGACTAGAGTAGACATGATGTTTCCAAATCCATGCCGCCTCTGAAAGTGTTCTTGTTGCACTCCACCGTAATTTAGGCATTTTTTTTCTACTTGATTTTTCAATATCCCTTTTGTTTTCCCATCTGCAATTACAGGCCGGCCCTTACCCTGTGCTACACTGGGAAAAACAACTCTCACTTACCTTACCAATGAATCTACATCTGCCAGGCAGGCAGTGGCGTGACCCAAGATTGATGGCCGGAGCGTCCATGGAAGAGAGGACCAAGACGAATGCCGAGATGCAACTCCTCATTTTGACCAGGATAACATACAGTAACAGTATCAACTTTCATCATCTTTTAAATTTGATTCATGTTTTGTCTTCAATCATTACTACTGTGTGTTGTTGTTGTTATGTTTGCTCTCTGCTTATAATTCAATTCATCCCTACAGCAATTTTTGACTTTTCTTTGCTATCTTTAAGCCCGGGCCGGTACAACAGAACAGAAACTGTATGTAATTCGGGTCTCTCTGAGGGCAGACAGGCAAGGCAAATTGCATAATATACTGCTGCCCTGTACTGTCGAATTGTCTAGTAGTAGTAGTTAGTAAGTACTATCATTAACCATCAAGTTATCATCATCATGCATGCATTTCCTTTTTCTCCCTTAACTGATTTATGGATATGGTTGTCTGCCAAGATTGTGTTTTGTTGTTGTCCATGCGTACTGTTTTTCTTTGTCAAACCTTTCCCAAAACCCCCCTTCCCAACCATTCATCAAACCCTAACCCTCTTCCCCCGGGCTGTGTGACTTATTGAGGTGTGACTAAATTAAATGTACACCAATAATTTATCACACGCTTGCTGGGGCGGATGTGGCTAAAGCAACAAAAATGCATTTTCAAGGCAGGGCGCGGATCTTCATCAGCATTAATTGCCGGCATAGATTGGATTTGTTGTCATCCTCCGAAACAGCACTAACGGTTACGCTTGTGTCGAGTCACGGTGTACTGTAGGCCTAGTCGAGTGACTCGACACAGCTAGAGTTTCTAACTCTATGTACTAGGCTATCCCCGCAACCATTATGTTTCCTTGTATTTTGGCATATTATTGTTTGGCAGTAAGTTCCGTACTGTACTTCGTTCTACTACTCCTCCCACAGTCTCTCTCAGGCGACTGACTGTCTCATTTTCTTTTCTTTGCAAGTGCTACTGCCAGGGTCTACTACTACTACCACCACAACCATGGCATGTTGGGAAAGAAAACCATCATCACCATGCAGCCATCGCCGTGCCCAAGTTAAACATCCCGAAACCAAAGGGGACTGGGGTGGTGGAGTGAGCTAAAGAATGATGATGGATTAAACCCAGATCAGTTGACTGGGGGTGAGTGTTTGATTTGCTCTAGCGCTCCGTCCATCATCCCCTTTGGTATCGCTAAGTTAAACATCAAGCACAGGTAAGAGAAGAAGTTTGGGGGAGGCATAATTAATAACGGAATTTTTTTCATTAATTCTATTTCACACACCCCTTTGAGTCCAGTTGCAGAATGCATAGATTAGGAGGAGAGACTGACAGTACTAGTGGGACAAGTCCCTCAGTGAGGGGTACCGCATCTGTCTGTTTGTGTCTTAGAAACTCAACAAATTATTTAAATCAAACACTGGCTGTGGCACTGCACCAGCAAGGAAACCATGTGACGTAAAACAGTAACCCCACCCACAAAACATTAACCACAACGTATATAAAGTCTAAATATGTAATTTAATACCCTAACAAAAATAAACTAGGTAAAAAAAATCCCACAACACCTGAGCCACCCCTCTCCCTAACCCCAACCAATGTTCATGTCCCGGAACGAAAAAGTCCAACAAATGTCCAAAAGTCCAAAACCCAACGCCCGATTCCCACCCACCAAAATAAGCTATAAAAAAGGGGCAATAAATAAACGGGGTCTCAGCGGGCTCGCCTCTCCAGGACACGGATGCGCTCCTCTAGGCGGACCACGCGGTGCTTCAGCGCGCGGCAGTTGCATCCACAGTGGGGGGGGGCAGCAGTGCTTCTTGCTGTGTGGCGGCGGGCGGCTGACAGGCGGTGGCGCCGTAACACTGTAGGGGGGTGTCTGGGGCCCGGGGCATTGGAGGAGGCTGCAGCTGCTGCCGCTTCCTCCTCCTCCTCCTCTAGAAGAACCAGCCGCTGGTATTCGGCCTGTATGGCCTCCAGCTTCTGGCGCCGGGCCTTGGCTGCCAACTCCTTCCTGTCGACTTTACCTTTGGAAGGAGTAGCTATATCAAGAAGAAAAAACAAGACTATTGTAAAATATACTCTTAGCAAAGCAGTCAGACAAATTCATTCTACACATAGTGGCACAGTAGCACTAGCAAGCACAGTACGTAACATTTGTGGTATGTATCTATCCTCCCACTACCTCGGCCTCGAACATTTGTGGGAGTTTCAGGCATTCCACCACCCAATGCATCTGATTCATATCACACACCTATGCATGCATCCCACGTATCCTTCTCTGCCAGTCATAAATATAAAATCTCGCCCGTCCTTCCTCCTTCCACCCTTCTTTCCCTTTTCGTTCAACCCATCCATCAAGGTCATCTGATCAGACTTTTAGTCTTCTCCATAAAAATTTCACAGCTGAGTTGAAGTCCGATAGAAGAGGCCATTGGTTACTCTCAGTACACTCCCGTCGCTAATGCTATTGCTAATGCTAAGTAAAGGGTGTCTTCTCCAACCGTTCACAACAACTTCTTACTTAAGTCTCAACAGTACAGTATACATTACACCCTTGCAGCGAGTGTAATGTCAATAAGTAAGGATTAGGAATATAACTTACCACCGCCCGCCACTGCTGCTGGCTCACCCCCTGCAGCTCCTCCAACTGCTGCATCGCCTGCACCCTCAGCGGCCGCGTCACCTTCGCCGCTGGCCCTGGTACTGGTGGTCGGTAGTACGCCTAGAAAAAACATCACACATTTTTCAGATGCCATATACACCTCCCCTATTTTTCACTAGCAAGAATGAAAAAAAAGTTAATACAAACATAATACATATACAACATACATCACTAGTATAAATCAGGTAGTAGAGTAGACACTAGTAGTGTTATATGGTCCCTAGGGTCATTCTAGTCTTTGCTAAGTTACCCCGAGCCATGCAACCATTTTAGCTCTGTCTTTTAATTTTGCGCAAGTTACCTCGCAGCTTGTTGTGAAAGACGCCTTTGAGCCCACATGAGCTCATACTGCTACTGTCTGAGCGCTGCGTACAAGGTCGAAAAACAAGCGACTTTGTTATGGAGTTCTGGTGTTAGTCCATATTGCTTATCCATAAAAAAACAGCACTTTTTGGCACGACTGAGAAATGCTTGCACTATACTAACGCGCACCATTTTTCTCATTACAGACGGAAGATTCCCTTATACGAAGAACCAGAGCTTTGCAGAGCTTATGATGTAACCAGTACTAGGTTCTTCTAAGGTGAGGGCTCCCCAGAATTCTCACGTCTCCATTTATAATTTTATATAAACTAGATTCCTACCAAGGGGAGGGTGGTTCTTCCACCACTGTTCAGTTATCATGATCTCGCCTTTTGGCTTCTATGGACTTGTAGTTGTAAGTAACTTGTAAGTCTAACTAAGTGTAACAATGTTTATTGTTTTAATCTTATGCATTTTGCTGTTGCTGCTGCATTATACAACGTACAGAGCTTGTCAGTTGGAAATAAAAATAAACCTTTTGAACTTACATAGACTCGGTGGTATTTGGTGTGGACTTACACGAGAGAGTGAGCAAAAGGGTGTGCATTGCTTCTGCGACAGAGGTTGGGAGTGTTATGTTGTCTGGGTTGTCTACTCATTGGGTATTTTGGGGGGGCGTTTCGGAGTAATGAGACACTATAACTAGTCGGTCAGGGGATTGTGGTGGCTTCTGATTGAGGTGTGAGGAAGGTCCAACCTCCCATCACCAACGTCCTATTTTCTTGTGCAAAGTTCTGTATGTGCAGAATCCCTACAACAGTAGTAGTATGTCCTATACTATCTAAAATTCGAAAATGTGGTTGGGCATTTTCTTGGTGGGAATTGTCGAAAAGCCTCAAGAATAAGAAGACTAGAAGTAGTAGAAGAGGACAACCCAAAGGACTGGACTCAATGGCTATAGCTATTGGTGAATATGAGTTTTATTTAAAATATTTTAAATAAAGAGTGGGCAACTGGGCAAGCTTAGCTACAGACAGACTAATAGTAGTAGTACAGAGAGTCATAGCAGACGCAGTTAGAGGCAGGGATAACAAGAATTTAGAAACAGATAGTATAGAGCAAAGAAGATTTTGTAAAAATTCGAATTTGGATACTGAAATAATAGTTCGGAAAAATAAGGTGCAGGAAAAGTTTGGGAAATATAATTATTAATATTAACCACTGGAGGACTTACTGGGGCCAGCAGCAGAGCCCTCGATAGAGGAGCGGTCCTGTCCCTGGGAGGCATCTTGTAGATCTTCTTGGCCCACCGCCTGCGACCCCGTCTTCTTGCCCCTGGGTGCTGCTGATCATGTAAGATTTCATAAAGAAAGAGACAAAAATTAAAGTTTGGTGTGAAATAAATAAAATATTTTAAAATACGCACCAAAAACATTTTTGGTAACAACAATTGCAATAAAATTGACCTATCTGTTCGACTGGTAGTATTGCAAGATTCACGGACCGTCTAGCAAGCCTAACTACCACCTGACCTAGCCCACCTATTCCAATCCAGACGGGCCAATTGTTCAGTAAGTCTGCATTTCCATTTATTTTAGTCCTCAAAAATGCATAGATGGAGGACACATGCATACATTCTTGCATACACCAAATTGTTGGCTGGTTGCTGCTGATGTTCTGCTAGTGATGATATAAGAATGTAACACTCAGTAAACAAACTACAAAAGGTTCTGCTAAGGACTGGGGTAAGCAGCACTCAGCAGCACGTGACGTGACAGAGGATGCGTCACGCACACCACTTACAAATTACCAACTAATAAGTAACTAAACCTATCAATCCACCACTATCCCTTCTTAGTGGCAGGAGGACAAAGGAAGGACTACTCTCTCTAGCATTACATCACTTAAGTTCTCTAAAGTAAACTCTTACATAATCATCAGGCCAAGCGAGCGCAAAGTTGCAAACAAGTAAGATTAGTAGCGCCGAGCGCCGTTGTCATAACAATCACAGATTTTTAAACGTAATTTACCTGCAATGTAAGCAGCAGCATTCTTGCTGGTCGGAAAAAAAAAATATTCGCAATATATAACACAGAGCAGAAGAACACAAAGTAGTAATATTAAATAGCTACTCACCAAGCCCCGGGACCTCCACTCCTAGCAGGTCCAGCAGGTCCTGCTCCCGGTCCAGAATATCGGACCACTGGTGCGTCAGCTGATTATTGGTGCGCCGGACACCAGAGCAGCGAAACACTGCCCGACGCACCTTGCCCCACCGCTGCCGACGCTCCCGGAGCCCGTACCCAGACCCAGGCCTGCCGCCTGCTGCCAGGGTTAAGGGGAGGTGGCGCTGAACAAAAAAAACCAGTGCGGCCACCTCCGCCTAATTGAATAAGGCCCGTGCCTGCACCCCTCTTTGGCGCCGCCTTCCGCAAGGAAGGCGGTCGCGGCTCTGGCTCCGACTTCGAGCCCTGTGGCTGTGGCCTTTTGCCATGGTTCTGGGTAGGCGGGGGACGGAAAAGCAAAGGTAGGAATTAAAAAAAGTAAGTAAAAGAAATGAAAAAGCAAGTAATAGAAAAAGTGTGAAAAAGTAGTTAAAAACACACAAAAAGTAGAAAAAAACTCAAAATATAGAATCAGGAAAATAGAGAGATAGATAATAAACAAAAAAGACCCCAAAAAAGTTTACAGAAACAAAGGATTGAAAAGATAGAGGGAGGATTGAAAAACAGGCCCAGAACCATAGCAATAGAGTGAAAAACAAGATGGCCGCGCCCATTGCGACCGCATGGGCAAGTTTGCGCGATATTTCCCCCCCGAGCACGCAAAAAGCGTTGCGAACACGTAATGCGCGTTCCCGAACAGGAAACACTTATCGCGAACGGGCGGGGGCATGCAATACGCGACCCGGAACTGGAAATAAGCATCGCGAGCGGGCGGGAGCATGCAATACACGACCCGGAACAGGAAATACCATCGCGAGCGGGCGGGACAAGTGAAAACAAGATGGCCACGCCCGTTAGCCACCGCATGGGCAAGTTAGCGATATATTTCCCCGCGAGCACGCAAAAACACATCGCGAACGGACAGGACCAGCAATTCCGCGATTTCGCGGAATTTCCGCGTGCCCGCGGAATTTTTTAGCAATTTCACGGAGATTTGCGTAACGCGACTACGCAAATTCCGCCCACCCTTAGTCATTAACTTCCAAGGGGTACAAAAAATATTTTGTTTCCCCTGCTCCATCAGGGGTATATGCCAATTTTACATGTTTAGGAGGGAGAGCACAAGAACGTCACCACTGGTTAGCAGTATTATAGTGTGCATTGTCCTAGAGCCAACAAAGCATAAATCTGTGGAATGCCACACAAAAGATGGTGATTTCCAACAAGTTTTCACACATCATCCAAATGACTTTAAACCTGCTTTCTCAAGTGGTGCTGTGACGCATATTTTTTTAAAATCAGGGACAACTGACAGCGAACATACATTTTTTTACCTGTACCTTCTAAAAATGTTTTCATCCCAAGTAGGGAGCAGCGAGAAGCCACAAATCCTACATTAAAGAAAGCACACCTCAGAATTGTAGTCTAACGACTTTTCCAAAAACAAAAAAACTCAATTTCCACATGGAATTCTCTTTAATCAAGATATTCAGCTTTCAGTAACAGAAAGAAGCCAACTGTTTTAAATCAGCAGCCCCACTGTGCTAGCTTCTTCCTAATGGCATCCTGCCTTCTCCAGTAAATTGAATCTCACAGAGGCAACTTTGTAAGAGAGCACTTCTGTCAATTGGATGCACTGAATCATTAAAGAGAAGCTCAGTTGGCATCCATTAACTGCACCCTACCTTAAAACCAAAAATACCCTTTATCATCAATAAATCATTGATTCAGAGACATTTTAAACAACATCTATAAAGTGTAATTTGATTTAGCTGACATATATTGATAGCATGCAGGAAAAGGTTCAAATATGATTTAAAGCCAGTGAAAACAGTACAATTTAACCCTCAATCAAATATGCCTATAAATTCTAACAGTTTACCACAACACATTACATATGTTGCACATCCTTCATTGGTTCTCAGACAACTAACACGCATGAGAAAAAACAGCGCTATATCTACTAAAGTGTGGGACTGTTTTTTGTTTAAGCCAGTTTTGGAGCAGTTTAGACTGCCATGCGCCAATGCACACACCCTTACCCGTGGTTGCATCCCAGTACAAAATCCAAGCCATAATACATTTTCCTCTCAAACTGGAAATATTTAAACTGGTACGATAGCTCGAGATGCCCGTACGCCATTTTTTCCCATGTTAAAAGTGACATACTGGCGGTACAAGGGGCTTGTAAACAAGCCCCATAATTTTGTGGCACAAATCCCTGGCTACAGATTTTAGTGTGTATTTACATCGAAACCCACGGGTGGTTTCATGGGAACCACTACGTGCTATCGATGGTATACCCCCTAGATTCAAAAGAGCGCAAAGTAGCATAATGCTACTTTGCAATACTTTGGACAAATTTCCAAAGCCAATCATAATTGGCTTTAGAAAGTAAATCCCACCACAACACTTTGCGCTGAGTTTTAAGCACTTTTAGGACACAAGCACTGCTCAAAGTGTTAGTAAATCTGGGTCAAAATACGGTTCTGGGGTGATGCATGATGCAATAACAAACACGCTTGATCTTTTTTATTACCACCGCGTGAAAAATTTGAGTGCAGTTTTTTTTTCTATGCATTAATTGAGATGTACAGTGATACACCTAGGTGGAGTACCTACTACAATAAAATCACTGAAAAATATGTTACTTTTAAAGTAATTTGTGGCTATTTTCCATGGAAATTATGGTTTTCAAAAATCTATTCACAGCAGACATGTTTTATCAAGGGTCCAAGATTTATGTTTTACTAGAATTCGTAAATAAAATTCTGTAGCGAAACCTTTACCCTCGCCCTCACTTTAAAAAATAGGGAAGAATGGTTAAGAAGAGTGGTGAGATAAGGTGCAGAGGAGTAGTTCAACAATTTCAATTTGGCAACAAGCTGGCAACACTTAAATATTTCTGCACATAAGGTCAGCAATAAAACAATGCAAGGAAAAGCATAATGCACACTAGGTTCACTTCTGACTTATTTGTGAATTTATAACACGATGTAGACCGCGTTTATGTAATATTAGAACATTGGAATGTTGGGAGCTCCATTGAAAACAATGGAGTAGCTATGGGCTTATAATGGCTGGTGTAAGCCCGGAGCTCCAACATTCCAATGTTTCTTTGTTCACAGCTGTGGCTGTGAACAAAGGCTTCAGGGAGCCTGAGGGGATTTCAATCCCCTCGCGCTCCCTGAAGCCTTTGTTTTATTTGTTAGAACATTCTGCCCTCTAGTGGCAGAATGTTCTAATAGCCTTATAGCCCTTCCTAGCTGGGCTATACCGGCTATTAAAGTCCCGCTCTCTTGTTAAAGGCCCGAGCCTTAATAGCGGGTATAGCCCGCTAAGGCGGGCTATAAGGCTATATTATTGTCATGACTACAAATGCTATGAAATAGATTTCAGAGAATGAAACTTATAAGTCATTTCCTCTACAATGTGTATCAGCACCCGGGTAAGCATAGCACATATGCAAGCTGTCGACCATGCCTGATAATAGGTGGGTGCTACAGGGGAATGCTCAAGGAAATATTGGCCACCCAGTCAATGCGTATTTAATGAAAGCCAGGTTCTGCTTTATGTATGCTGCCTTCCTGGCCCCTTCACAACTCGCATGTGTGAGTGAACTACTTCCCAATTAACTCTCTTGTTCAAAAGCTTATTACACTCACATTTGTCTTGTAGATTTGTAACCAATTCATAGTAAAGCTGGGCAAGTACTATTAACAAAATGTATTCCCTTTTCACCCACAAAAAGTTAAAAACTGTTTTAATGAGATTTTCCTTTATCTCTGTTTAGATGCACTACCTGAAATGCCAAAACAAAACAAATAATTGGCACTAGCTAGCTACATTTTGATTGTGGGTTTAACACGAGCTCTGGGTTTCACTATAAAGTGGTGAAACAACTTAAAAGGTTATTGTGGCTGCTCCAAATGGCAGTTCATATCTTGTGAGTGAAAAGAGAGTCTCATGTGTTGAGCGTGCGTAGATTTGACTCCTCTGAGCACTATGCTACCGTTCTTAGGGGCACATTATGATGACGGGTGGACAAAGTCCGCTCGCCACCGTAGCGGTGAATGGGACCGTCCGCCATAGGAGCGGCGGTCCCGCCGCGAGTATTAGGATGCCACGGTGGCGGTGGCATCCCCTATTCCCAACATTGTGGCGGGTGGTGTTCACAGCACCACCCGCCACAATGCTTCTCTCCGCAACCATCCTAATATGGATGGCGGTGTCTTGCAGACACCGCCACCATATTAGTGCCCTTTTCCGCCTGGTCACCTGTGTGACCGGCGGGGCTCCCCCCCGCCATCGTAATGTGGCGGGGGGGAAATGGCATGCAGGCGGAGGGGAATGGCGGGCGGGCGGATCGCCACCGCCATACGGGCGGTGGCGATCCGCCCATCATCGTAATGACCCCCTTAATGCGGTCTGGTGCTTTTTTGTTTTCAGTGTTATCTAACAACACATCATTATCTTCATTATTCGTCATGACTTTTCCTGCTGCCAGACTGCTCTGAGGACGACACTTTGCACTTCGAAGGAACTGCTATGACCCACCAGTGCCTCAGCACTCTTTTAAGCTTATACCCTATTCCAAGCAGGGTGTGTGCAACATGCAAGACCTTGGCTGTCTTTGGTCGCCTGCCTGAGAGTCCCTCTGCCTGCAGTACTGAAGGGAGAAAAACCAAGGGAGCTTTTGTTATTACACCTCTTGCTCCTCAGTTTCATATTTCTAAACTAGGTGAACATAACAGTGATGTAGGGCACTGTCACCAAGCTTCATATTTAAAAATTGTAAAAAACAAATTGACAAGTGTAGACATTGTCACTAAAATACAAATTAGTTATCAAACCAGAATGAATGTTCTACTGAACAGAGATTTAAGCCTTTACTCTCTAATTACAGACATAACCCACATTTAAAAAAAAGAAAAAAGGGAACTGCCAACATACAATACAGAAAAAATAACTCTTGCATTTTATAGAGATCACACTGACTAAGCCCAGTGTAAAAGGTAATCCAAATTCAGCCGGTCTGTTAGCTTCATTGAATATCTGTGAGACCACACTCCCTTGACAAAAGGAGTACCATTGACTAGTGATACAATCCGCATCTGTTATTTCAGCGGCAGGATACTCTTAAGGGTGAACAAGTGATTTAAAAACTGACACTATTTTATAAGTGTCTATCCACTTTTTTCGTCCAAGCAGTGAATTTTGAGTGAGATCTTAATAAATTGAAACCGTTTGGAAGAGAAGTAAACTACAACCAAATTTGAACTTTTGAACGTAAGCTTCTTATAGAAGGCAGCTAAGGAGGATTTGATGAGAATCCCCACCCATCCGTTTGTATGGTTTGTGATTCATACCTCAAAAACTGAAAAGCTACCAAGGGCGGGAGGTTCCAACGAGCATCAACCCCCTTGCAAACTCTAGTATCTATCAGCAAGTCGATCAAATTGGATAAAACCGGAGTATTACCTGTGATGAATCAGATTTTTTTGCACAGACAAATTAAACTTCCTTGAAATTATTTGACATATTAGAACGAAAGAGATTTTTTTCCCCAAAAAAATCCTAACAGAAGACTGTGATTGATCTTTGAAGAGATCGCATTGAATGACTAATTTCCTTTTATATGAATAAAATATTTTCTGAAGTGCTTAAATATTTCAAATTTGACTTTCGAAATGTGTGAGCTTAATTCTCCCCAGCTCAAATAGTATTGGGTGGGGAATGAAATGCTCGGCTAGTAGAATACTCTTAGGTTGATCAATTAAAGATGCATTTAGGATTACTACTGGTTCTTTTGTAATTTCATCCTCTAGCATGAGAGATGGAAATGAGGGCTTACACAAGGCACAACAGTAGTTTGCGCTGAATTGTCTACCTGCCAAGTACACCTTTAACTTAGGAAACTATTATTGAATGTATTACAATAAATTACAAGGATTTCTCAACTTGAAAGTATTTTAGAGTACAGCTTTTGATTAGCAGTGACCATTTAGTATGTTAACTTAAATAAACCCTATGTCTAAAGAAGTTGTCACATCCAGGTGTACCACATACTGTTCTTAATAAAAAAAAGAATGAATACTCAAATGAGTTTTTTTAAGGGCAGAAAGAGTCGACAAAGCCTGACTAGATAGATATTGAGAACCTCGTTACAAATTATTTTAAATTGAAGAAAATTAATCACATTTTCATAGTTTGAAAAAACAGCCCTAAAACATAAAGATGGACATGGTTTGAATTTGAAAGCTGCCAAGCCAACCACATTCTGCAAAAATGTCTTCGCATTCGCAAAAGCAATAGAAGAGATTTGGGATGCTAAAAAAAGGAAAAGTTTTTCCAAGGAGCAAGATAGGCAAAAGAGAGACAATGGTAGAATTCACGTTTTTTCTTGCTTGTGGCAAACCTGCCCCTAATTTCTGTTTTGCAGAATGGGTCGAGCATAATCATGTGATATAGCTTTATGGGGCAGACATGATAAATTATACTCTAGGAGCAATCCAACCAGAGAATTCTATCATGGAACGTTTAGCCTTGTCCAATATAATTGCAATTATAGATTTGCTAAAGGTCGGCGGAGAACCAACAGGGTGCCAAATGTCATAATTAAAAAGTCTTGTAGATGGTGGGTGAAAGAAATGGCATTTTGAGTGGCCTCCATTACTTTTCTAGTATTTTTAACTAGTTATAATGGCAATAACTTTTTACTATGGGCGCTGGGATACTTTTATTAGCTATATAGTATATGTTTTGGTGTTAACTATTTAACTGATGTTAATAACTATTCAATTGACGCCTGTGCACACAAAGGTTGCATGGCACTAAGGTTTGAATCAAAACCTGTCCTAGTTGATTTTCTGGTGTAAACTTTTAAATTGCTCTTAAGATGATCTAAGAAGTACTTGCTTCACAGAGAAACTAGGACGGCCCATACAAGTGCATTTAAATAAGTGGATCATAAACACAAATGACGAAGAAGGATTGGAGAGTGCCTACAAGGCTATAAGTCTTATATCAATTGCAAGTAATTGCTGAAGCATGTGCACATAAATCTAATGTCCTGTGCACAATGTATTTCAAGGTAATGCAATACTTAACCGGAAACCCGTGAGGTACCATCAGTAAAGTCAATTGTAAGCAGAAAACTGATCTTTTCCTATTCCAAGCATAGCCACCTGGTTTTGAAAACACAAAGGGGTATATTCACAAGAACGTGTGATAACTACCGCAAGAGTAGCATAATGCAACTTTCAATATCGCAGCCTAACACGGGAAAATAACCCTGTGACAACGTGGAATTCACAACAAGGCGGTAGCATGCGATAGTCACCAGATAACGAGTCAAATGTCAGCGTGAAAATCAACGCCACGCACAAAAAATGCGAAACACGAACGCCAGAAATCATGCGATGAGGCCAATCGCGGTACAAAAAGTAGCAAAAAGCAGCCACAGGCCTGCAAATCCCACACGTCTTGCGGGAAATTGCACCATAAAAACCACAGAAACAACACACCAGAAACAAGCCAAAGCACGTAGCAACATCCATGCACCCTGACCCAGCGCAGAGGACAACGTGAACCCCACAACCCCCACAGACCACCAGCAAGGAACAACAGGGTCGGGGAAGGCCAATGAGAAAAGGGAGAGGAAGACGGGGTGCAGACCGCAGGAAAACAAGACCAGCGCCACGGAGGCACAGAACACTACCAGCAACTGACCCACAAACAGACCACATGGAATGCAGTCGGAGTGCCCAGGAGGCCAATCCAGGAGGCCAAGAGGCGCCGCCAGGACGTGACAACCTAAACCAGGCACAAACCTGCTGCCAACAGGAAGGCAGCAACGGCGACAGGAGGTGGCAGTCCAGTGCCACATGAGGAGCTGGAGGAAACACAGGCCACAGTCATCAGTGTGGAGACGGTGCAAGGAGGTGGGAGTACGGACACACCCCGACAGGACCCGACACAACAACAGGGTGACGATCCAACAGGGACTGGGGAGACGGGGGTGATGGGCACAATGGCACACATGCACAACGAGGTGTAGCACACTGCACACACACAATTACCCAGGGACATGTCCCCCATCCCCGTAGCACACTGCAGCACACACACATAGCAATCACAGCACATACCATGACAAAGTGGCACAAAGTGCAACACCCACACTGCAGAACAGGGGACACAACTGGGTCCGCCCAGGCGCAGAAACAGAACAATCACATTGGACAGAGCAGGGAACCGTGAGATGCATATCTACGGCTACAACCCCACAGCAGCCATGTAGGTCAAATGTCCACTGTCCCAACTCAAATAGCCACCACCGCCCAAACAGTCACAATGTACATTGTCACACAGTCTGCATGTCGACAAGAACAAGGCACCAACACAATGCCAACATGCACCTCCCCTTCACAATGCAGAGGGACAAGCAACACCTCCAGCAGGTCAGAACAGACAACCCATCAGTGATGCCGGAGACGAACACCACACCTTCGACACCAACGGGCTACAACAGCCCATGGACATCCCACACAACCCACCACCAGGACCAGGGCAGACAAGCCACTCAGAGGAGAACCCAGCCCCAGCAACAGACCACACAGCATGAAGCACCCGCAATCACGGCTGGCTCACAACACTTCACCGACCCCAATGCCAGGTGTCCGAACGCCAAAAGGAGGTGGCCCAACAGATGCGGGCGTTGCCTAACCCATGGAAGGCAAACTAGAACACATACGTGGGTGTCCAATACCCTTCAGGGACCACCTACACCCCACAAAGGAGACCCACACTGCCATAGAGACACATGCAGATGCACATACCCAGTACAGACCAATGCCCAGGGGCACGCACATATCAGTCACACACCTACATTGGCTCTGCGTACGATGGCACAGTCCACTCCCCTTACGAATTGAGTGGGTGACGACAAAGCTACATGTCCAGGTTCTAGCCCGCTGCCTGCGGTGACATGTCTGCGTCCGCTGTACACAGCACAATGTAATGTCGTAGGGCCCATTGAAGATCCATCACATAGCCACAATAATGCCATCCTTTCATAATTAAGATTATAGTATCATGTCTAGATAATTGAATCATAGGCCACTAATCTGATTGATGGTCATGTTTCATATGTTTTGTCATTTATATTTTACCATCATTAGGATGGTTGATGTTTATTGTTCATTGTTTTCACTTTTGACAAAAGAGATATGTTTTTAAAAAAATGAGAATAAAATCAATGATGTTTTAGCGAACTTTTGCTCTTACACTGAGTTTTTTCATATGATGTTCTGGTTCATTATGAGTCTCTAAATGTTGTTGTGACCACTTGACTGCCTAGGGATTTACCCTTAAATGTAGGGCCCAGGGCCCCCATGCACACAACAAGACCACAGGGACACATGCACATATCATGTTGAACTGGCTATGGGCACGTGCGCCCAGCCCCTTTATTGGCAGGGCCACATGTACAGTGACGCCTGTGCTGGATGTGTGTGGGGTGAGTATAAGCCAGCCCGCACGGAGTGCTTGGTGCTGGCAACAACCTGAACAGTGGACACCAGTGTAATGGAAACAGAAAACACCAGCATAACAGAGTCAACTGCAGAGCAACATGGAGGGATCCGGAGTAAGGACAGAGGTCACCCAATATTCAGTCAGGAGGTTCCGTGAGTTGCAGTGCACTGAGGTAGGGGCACCAGAGAAGAGCGCGCTCATGTGAAGAAATTGCTAGGATTGTGTCCCTTCGGGTTAGTCCTGATGCAGATGCAGTGGGGTGTGTTACACCTACATCAACTTCCTCATCAACGTCCCAGGTCTCCCACACTGCCTGAGGTGACAGTTGCGTCCGCAGTCCACAGCGCAATACCCAGTAATAGATCCGGGTGTGTAGCTTGACTACCACCACCAGTCTGCATTCCTGCCTTGGGGCTGTTGCCTCCTGCCCTCCCATTGTCTGTGCCTTCTCCCTTCCGCACACTTGACACATCTTCCTCATCAACGTCCCAGGTCTTCCTCACTGCGCAACCTCACAGCAGCACAAAACTCAATCAGTAACGGACAATGGCTTGCGGTGCACTGAGTCACTGGCACCTGGAGTGCTGAGCAGGGTATCAGGCCGATGATGGCATCCACAACAGGTCTGAGCAACTCCATAGGTCTGTCAGGACCACCCTTTCGACTCTGGCAGATGGCGGTTGGAGGTGGTCCTTGCGGTGGTGGCATGTGCCTCCAGCGGCGATGCGACATCCGGGCCGGTCAAGACTCGATGCTATGTGTGGGCCCTGGTGGCCCGCAGTTGAGGCCGGAGGATGCGGACAGCGCAGGGCCACAGACACATGGCGTTGATGACCCCAAGACCATTGCTACAGAGGCCATTCAATGTCTCAGAAGAAGGGGTCCCAGGCCTGAGCAGCACAGAGTTAGTGGGCCCGGATGCACTGCAGCCAGCACAGGCACCCAGCCACGGGACGGTGATTTGCAGTGCAGTCAGATGGGCCATTCGACCTGAGCGGGTCCCCATCAATGTCCGAGGTGTATGTTGCGGAGGGTTTCGGGGGACAGTTGAAGGTGTCCTCCAGGGCATGATGCGGAAGGTCTGATGTTATCCGGAAGCAGCAAATGGAGGAGTGGAAAGCGCAACCCTCGTTTTCACCAACAATTCGGTATCAGCTACATGAGGATGAAAACTAGCCCCTAGTCCATAGACTCAAACGCCGCCAATGTGCGACCAGTGAGTGTCCATGAATGTCGGGGAACACACTTAGTGGCACAGGTGCTGTTAGGGGATGCAGTCTGCGATGATGCCGGTACACAGATGTGAACTCCAACATTGCCAAATCAGGACTCTGTGACCTACTGGACCGCAGTGTAGGGCGGAGGCAGCGGTCAGCATGGGCCCACCGACACGTGTCGTGTGCTTGTGATGCATTAGTTTGCTTCACTGATACAGGGAGTTTAGTGATATCACCCCTGCAGTAGACATCGGTCACTGCCATTCATGACTCAGGACCCAGTTTCACACATGGGACCTACTGGACTGCAGTGAAGGCTGGAGGCAGCGGTCAGCAGTGGCCCACAGTCACATGTCGTTGGCTCGCAAGGCACAGAGTTAGTGACACAGTGGCAGTTGTCGGTAGTGTTCAATCACCTCCGTAACAATGATCCTGTTCCCTCTGGACTGCAACGCGTCATCCTCTTACGCCTCTCCGTGCGTGCGATGAAATGTATTCTGCCTTTTGAATTACCGATGTTCAGTTTCAAATCTGTGATCCCACTCGTGTGCAGCGTAGGCCGAGGGCAGTAGACCGCGTAGGCCCACAGACACGTGTGGTTGTGATGCCATGCACAGACTTGTTGCCACCACATCGAAGGGTGTATAGTGAATTGTTCTCTGCCTTAAATAATGTTCACTGCCATGGTGTAATCAAGACTCAGTTCCAAATGTGTGACCTACCTGACCGTGGTGTAGGCCTGAGGCAGCGGTCAGCACGGCCCATTCACCGAGTGTCGCCGGCATAGGTTGGATGGCCCCACCGGCCTGCGTAGTTCATGTTCAGTGGCACCACGTGTAGCCTGCTGGTGTTGAACAGGGTTAGTGGCTCCAAGTGTAGCCAGCTGGCATTGAACAGGGTTAGTGGCACCACGTGTTGCAAGATGCCCATATGGAACTATGCCTCACTGATCGGGGGGGTCTGGTGCTGTGCCCGCTGGCCCGGATTTGGGGTCACTGCCATTCATGACTCAGGACACAGTTTCACATATGGGACCTACTGGTCTGAAGAGTAGGCTTAAGGCAGCAGTGGAGTACGTCAACGTGAAAGGAATAAAGCGGGCCTGTGTCGTGGAGGCTGTGATGGTCTGAGGTGGCTGCCAAGGTCACGGAACTCGGGCTTGGAGCTTGCGCTGGCACGTGGTGGGCCCTCCTTGACACACGCCGGTGTCGGCGGGTGATCAGTGTTGCCTGGCTGCGCAGGGGTGGGCCTGACGGGTTCGTGGTCCAGCGTGCTGGGGTCCGGCAGGCGCACAGCATCGCTGGCAACTCCGCTCACGAGGATGGCATCGGCCTCGTGGCGGGGTGGGAGGCGCCGCCCTGGCAGAGACGTGGGTCTTTCTGGAAGAGGACCACGCCCAGGCCTACGTGCTTTTTATTCACACCCTTATGCTGGTGTGGCGTACGCCGGGCCGTTCCACTCCGGTGACGTATAGGGGGGGCGTAACAGGCAACATTTCCGCGAGGTCCCCCACTGGCTGGGGTGACATGGTTGGTCCACTGTCCACTACAAACCATACACCAGCGGTGTATGTCGCCATGGATAGGGGTGTGTTCTGCATACTGCAGTGTGTCCAGCACATCTCCGCCACCCATGGCATTGTGTACTTTCCCAATCATGGTTCGACTGCATCCTTCACACATGCCTGGTTGCCACCTCCCCCCACATTTGGCTATTATGTGGCTCAGGTGCCATGCCGTTGCTGGCTCATGTTCAGGGCTTGCCCATGTGAACATTGTAAGTTGTTCTGTCGTGTCTGGTGGGTGGGCTTGTTGTTGTGCCTGTTGTATGTGATTTTGTGACGTGTGCATTGCCAGAGTTGTGAGTTGCATGGTTGTGGAGTTGAGGTGTGTGGGGTGTTCATTTGGATTTTGCCAAGGTGCTGTGCATTTCCCTTGTTGCCATCCTGGGAACGCTGGTTGATGATGGACTGTCGGAGGATGTAGGTATCATGCACACTGGCTGTGTATTTGAAGGCGACATTGTTGGGGGTTCCACGGTGTTCTGTTGTTGCCTGCACATTGATGTGAGACGTGTGCTTCCTGTTGCGGTGATTGTGTGCTGTGTCACCAGGGAGCACAGGTAGTACATGTGTGCTGTGTATTGCCCCCGACACGCGCGTGCATCCTGCTTGGGCGTATGGTCCATATTTGGGATCCTGCGCATTGTGTGGTACATATGGGGACTGGGGTGCCAGGGTGATGGTGATGTCCAGGACAGGTGTGGGGGACTTGGATGTGGCTGGCTGTGAGACTCCTCCGACTCTGGTGGGTGTTGGTTGGGGGGTACCAGGGGCCAACAGGTGCAGCCAAGCCATCAGCTTTGTGTGGGGTGGGATGTTGGTTGTCCACTGTGTTGGTGCCGTAGGCCTGTTAGGCGATGATGGTCAGGATGTGCAGAATGTTTGTCACTTTAAGCCTGTAGTGGAGGGTGACATTGTCAGATGTTGGGTCTGTGAGGCTGGTAAGCTTCCTGGGGGTCCGCTGGCTTTGTCTGCGCTGCGTCTGTTGTGGTCTGGGGGGGTGTTCCGGGTGTGGGTTGGGGTCCTGGGGGGTGGCGATGGGTGTTGTGGCCCTCTTGGGTGTCCGGGCCGCATGATGAGTGGCTCCATGGCATCTGTTGCCCTTCGGTTGTGGCCCTGGGCTGTGCTCCCTTTTGTGGTGCTGGCTGCCGTCCGACTTTACACTAGGTCAGAGCAGGTGTAGATTTCCTGGTGCTAACGCGCCTTATCGCCTGTTTTGTGTTTTTATCGCCGATGTGGCTGGTCCTTGTGAATGTTGAGGTGTGATGTTGTCTCGCCTTTTGGAACGGGAACGCCTACTCTGCATCTCATTAGCGATAGTTGCATGGGTCCTCTGTGGTGATGTTTTTTGCGGCTGCTATCGCGGGTAAACTGGTGAGGTGCGCTGTTTACACCAGCTTGTGAATGGGGAGGTATATTTATCACGACTTTGGCTGCGATAAAGTGCCGTTAATTCAGCGATAGCTCCTTGTGAATATGCCCCTGAATTTGTTTGAGTAGATACTCACCAGAGCCCAGCTAATTTGCATTAGCATAGTCCAGGGGTGAATAGCACCAACTATCAGTCTTCTTCCTTACTCATTATGAAAGGGAATGACTTTTCTTTTTTTTTCTCACATGGAAGGACTAGCTAAATACTGAAGATAAAGTGGATTTGGAGCCAAGTTTCACTCAAAATCCACTGGAGAAAGTGTAGGGCCAATCTCGCATTGACAATATAGCCACATATTATAACTGCTGTTACTACCATCATCCCTGACTTATCTGAATTCTCTTTAAACTTATTGCTTGCCAGTCAAACCCAGATGATTATATTTGCTTCATTCATTATATATATTCACAAGGGCCTACTATTTGTTTCTTAACTTAGTATTGTAAATTATTTTAGCTGATACCTTTTTTTATGAATTTTTCCTCAAGAACGGCTTTCTTTCATCTCCCTAATCTCTTCCAGGATGAGATTTAACATATCCTTTATCTCCATCTGTTGTGAAAAACCCCCTTCTGCCAGGGGATTACGGCTGTCGTGAGAGGCATTTCCATTAGGCTTTTGATTTCCGATTAGTAAGCCCTCCACCTCCGGGCTACTTTCACCTGGCAGTCCCCTCTGTATTTGAGGCAGGAGTAAAGCCTGTGGCTGTTTTTGAGCCTCCACTGACGATAAACTTATGTCTTCAGGCAGTAGCTGGTGATGCTACGAGATCATTCAAAGAGTTACCCTGTCCTAGTGTTGCCGTACCTCCCTTTGGAGAGCAGGTGAAACTTGCCCAAACATTTGAGCTCATGGTGCAGACAGCAGGGCCTGAGACGTAACCTTTGATAATTCTCGCGATGTCTCTTGAGACTTTGTTAAAGGGTTAGGGGGAGCAAATAAAGATGCCTTTTTTAGAAAGAGTGGAAAATCCTTGGCACCTTGTTGATCCTTTGCTGACGCAGGTGTGTTTTCCATAGTTTTTTGTAGGGGTGGGCGGAATTTGCGTAGTTGCGCTACGCAAAGCTCCGCGAAATGGTAAAAAATCTCCGCGAGCACGCAAAAGTTCCGCGAACACGCGGAATTGCTTGTTCCGCCCGTTCGCGGTGCTTTTATCCTGTTCGCGAATGCTGTTTGCGTGCTCGGGGAGAAATATCTCGCGAACATGCATTTTGATAGCGCGAACAAGCAAAAAATTCCGCGATGTTGCGGATCGCGGAATTTTTGGCAATTCCGCGTTCTCCACGGAACGCGAAATTACCCAAATTCCGCAAATTCCGCAAGCGGAACGGAATTTACCGCCCAGGCCTAGTTTTTTGAACCTCAGATGGCTCACCATCTAATTGAACCGGAGACAAATGTTGTTCTTCTTCTGAACTTTCAAAGCTAGAGTTCAGGCCGGGAAGATTTTTGCCGTGTTCAGTTCTGGCTACTAACGCAGTGGCCTTTGCCTGAGCTAAACGAGTTTTAGCTTTTAGCCCGGCTGCAGAGTCGACCTTGGCTACAGCATTCGACTGCTTCAGATGCCTCCCCATCTCCCCCTCTGTTTACTGGGCTGAGCCTAAGCGCCTCCCTGCCTGAATCAGACTGCTCCCTGGTCCCAAAAGTCCCAGAAGTCCAGTGCACCACTCAGAAAGCCAGTCTTACGATAGAGGAAGACAGTAGGTAAGGCACATCAGAAGAAGTCATAGGTCTAAAAGGCTGGGTGTCAGCGTTGCGTTGTAGGATCATATGACGTTTAATAATCCTACCAATTTCGATTTGACACCTCCGAGGTCTCTTCCCTTCCCTTATACAGTGCTCTCAGACAAATCCAACAGAACATTTACTGAATCTAACAGTGTCTAATAGCGTCTGATAGCTTCTCCCAGTCTTGCTCCGGTCTCATTAATCAGTTACCTTATCTGGTAAATACACCGGGTGCACTTAGAAACAGTGAGACCTCAATATCATGAACTATAAAAAACTGTTTTTTTACATTTCCATGTGTTGTGGAACATTAATATGGTTGCAGACCTCAGATCTCCGATCTTCACTGGTTCACCTCAGCACCAGGCCAGCTGCCTACCATCACGCCTCAGCACCACTCGGCTGGCGCAGCACTGCACAGCCGTGACTGCCCCAGAAAGCAAGGCTCAAATCCAGCGGCAACGTGCCAGAGCGTGTATCTATGCGAGACGCATGACATCACAAGTCCCCTGCCAAGGAAGGCAGCACCAGGCAGCACCAGGCACCTAGCGCCTGCTGAAGCGAGAGTCAGGCACGACCCACAGCACTACAATGCACAGCGCACCGAAGTCTCCACTCACCGGAACCTCCTTGCAGCTTTTTCCAGCCTCACTCAAGACATCAGAACGCACCAGACAGTCAGCAAGCCCCGGTTCGCTGTCGGCGCATCACCAGCCGAACGCTGAGGGGAGGGGGCACCACGTCCAAGGGCACCACAGTCAGGACACCAGCAGCACTTCAATGGGTCCCAAGCATGACATACGAACCCTTCGCAGGGTGCTCACTCTAAACACCAAACGCCAAAACTCCATTGCTGGGGCGGAGCAGTGTCACCTACGGCTGCACGGAGGCGTGGTTCTCCGCACAAGAATTCGAGATTGCCTCCCTCCATCAGCGGCTTGGTAAAATTGAGGAAGCTGTCGCATGTTTTCCAGCCAGACTGCAGGAGGCGGAAACAAGAATCGCGTTGCTAGAAGATCAGATGAGCGACATATGTTTGAAGGCGAGTGAAGCGGTGAAAAGTAAAAATTTTCTAGAGAACAAACTTGAGGAACTCGAGAACCACTGTAGAAGATCTAATCTTCAAAAAGTGGGGGTCCCTGAAGGAATTGAGGGGGCTCAGACTCTCCAATGGGCCGATACGTTCATTAAACAAAAAGTCCTTCCAGAATTTAATGGAGATTTAACAATTACAAGGGCACATCGAGTTCCCGCTCACCCTCTGCTGAGTTCAAAGATACCACGCACAATTTTATTGAATTTTGCTGACTTCGTGTTAAAGAGAGAATTTTAGCAAAGGCTATACAGCAAAGACAATTCTCCATGGCGGCCATTACACAGTCAGGCGTAATTGCCTGCGGTGGCTGTGCGTCGGAGCTGCCGTTCCGGCTCTGGCATATGTCTCCGTCTGGCCCCCGGGGGCTCAGCGGGTTGGGGACGAATGTCGCCGAGGGTCGCCTCGCTGGCGCAGGGGCTCCGATGATGGAGACTTGGAGACCTGAAGCGTGGGTCCCTATCGCTTTAAGCGTGAATCCCTCTCGTCCCTGGAGCTGCGTCGTGGACCTGAGCTTCCTCGTCCTAAGTTGGCCCGGTGAGCAGGTCAGTCGCACATCTCTTCATGACACCAGCGAAATCGCCCAGCAGCAGGGCCATACGAGGACCCCTCGAAGCCTGGATCATCCCCACCACAGTGAGGCGGGTCAGTCTTAAGCCTCGACGGTGGCTAGGTTGTCCTGAGGTGGGAGCGGAGCCCCGGGCCTCAATACTTTACGAGCTCACGCTGCCTGACCCCGTAATGGACGCCATGAACCCAGACTACTAAGGCTGCACGAAGACCCCACGAGGCCCTAATTCACCCTACTACAGTAAGGCTGGACATGCCCGACCCCTAACAGTAAATAGGCGGTCCCGAAGCAGGAGTTGAGCCCCGAGTCTCAACACAACAGGATCCCACTGTGCCTGACCCCGTAATGGCCGCCACTCAAGACCATTAGGAAGGAAAAAAAAAAAAAAATACAATTCTTCCAAAAGCAAGGACAGAATTACTACACAGAACGTACTTAGTCTCTGCAAGTTGATTGCTCCCGCTCCCCAGAGCACACGAGCACAGGACTGAAGCGACCCTGCGAGGGCTACCCTGAGTGCACTATAGTGCCTGACACCAAGACGGCCGCCCCAGGCTGAATTCACCGATCCTTCCTGATTTCTTTTGTGAGCCAGGAGATCTCGCCAAATCTAAACTAAACAAAGACCGGCTGCAAGAGGATCTCGATCCAATACCCCTCCACCGCTCCGGACATCGCAACAAGGACTCTCAGGTCAGTGCAGGCAGCCTCCAGGTGCCCGTCCCCAAAATGGCCACCAGGGACTAAACAAGGGCCGGCCACAAGAGGGTCTCAAACCAACGCCCCTCCAACGCTCCCAAGAACTCACAGATTAGTGTAGGCAGCCTCCAGACGCCCGTCCCCTAAAAAGCCCACCGGGACCTAATCTCCGAACCACCGTCGCATCTCTGCAAAGGTGTCCCTGCCACCTATAGAGAGTACCCTTAACGATATAGGCCCCCTTCCCAATATACCAGTCCAGCTCAGACTCTCAATCCTGGTCCTAGAGAAGCCCCTAGCCGCACGCCCCTCACCACTGGACCCTCCCTCCCGGGAAGTCTATTCCTCGAGCTCCCCAAGCCCCCCTACCCGACCAGAAAGCACTCTCTGACAACACTGCTACTACACCCCTGAGGGATCCCGCCTCCCTCCGCACCCATTCACAATGCCCCCGGCCACGCTAATGGTTGCCACCCCAAGAACACCGAAGTACCTGAAACCCCACGGGCCGAACTCCTTCGCGATTACTTTCCCCTCCAACCTCACAAGTAAAGCGAAGAGACACTTCAAACATAGACTGATCAGACAGCACCCCGAAACACTAATCGTGGACACCTTCCACTGCTCCTCCAAAGGGCAGATAAAAATGGATCTCATCTTCCACACTGAAAGACCTGACAATTGGATCACCATCCTCAACACACATCTCCACATCTCCAAAACTACCATCACATCCCATAGCCGCAAACTGACGACCTCTCTCCCGAACCACCAGATGCTGAACGGCAACATCTCCATAACCATCTACTCGAATGGCACAGTCCTGATACAGGCTAAGAACGATAACCTCGAGGTTTTCGACTCCCTCTTCCCCTTGCTAAAAAAGGCACCCTTGCACACTACCCGACCCGGACTGACCCCTCTCTTCCTCCCAGTGAGCCCTCCACGTCAGGTGAGGTGCCAGACCCCTCTCGCGTCCTCTTTGAAAACCTCCTCCCCACCCCCTCGAATCACCTCCCGCAACTATGCTCCTCCTAATAACGATCCCATCCCCCCTGGCAGACGACCCTCCCACCCCTGCCCTCTCTCTCACCCCAACCAGCCAACCAGGAATGAGCATTACTCCCACGCTCAGTCTCCCTACAGCTTCACCCCGCCCCCAGGCCACACGAGGCTGAATCCTCGTTATGAGCCAACACCCCTCCTGCCCATGATCCCTCCCAGAGACAAACCAGACAGCTCCTCCCCCAACAGCCAATATGACTGGGACCCACCCCCCTCCCCCGGGCAATACTGCCCCAGGCACCCCCCCTTACACCCTGGATAACATGACGCATCGCCTCACCCTCCTAGAAACCCAGCTTGAAATCCTGATCCGAGGCCTGAACGAAACTTTATCTAACCTGGTCACGATCCGAAAGCCCACTCAGCACCCCACCTCACCGCCAAATCTCACCCAACCCGGGTGTGCCACAACACTGCCCCCCAGTGGGCCCCCTGCCCCCCCCCAGGTCCTGGCCATCGAACAACAGAACGGGTACCGAAAATCGCTCTGAGAGACCCAGAAGAGCAAAAGCCGCACTTTCCTCCCGGGAAGCGGCATTCCTAGCCTCAACCTACGACTCTGCCTCTAATCCCTCCCCGAAATCCATGATCCAAGTAATTACGGGAGTCGGAAGAGAACACCTTCCATCGAGAGACCCTAGACCCCCAGCTCACCTAACTTCTCTACCTAGGGCCCCATCTACTAAGAATCCAAGCAACGATGGGTCCCCCATTAACTGCATGCTCCTAAACTGCAGATCGGCCTCTAAACATGCAACCGAACTAGCAGAAGCCATCCTCTCCCATGATATAGACATAGCATTCATCACGGAGACCTGGCTCAACAATCTCTCCTACCCCAGCATGGACATGCTGGTGCCTCCTGGATTCACAATGATTAACCCCTTGACCGCAATCGGAATTCCGCTCGTATGCGGGACATTCCGATCGCGGGTGGAGTCGTGACGAGCTCAGCTCGTCATGCGCACAGCGCTACCGCGCAGCATGACGAGCTGAGCTCGTCATGAGCACGGAAGGGGTTAACAAAGACAGGAAAGTGCAAAGAGGAGGGGGCATAGCAATCATTCACAAGAATAGCATTTCCATCACGGAAACTACCTCCTGCCTGTATAGCTCCTTTGAATGTCTCTCAGTCAACATCAAAACAAGCGATAACAGGCCATCTCTCTGCCACCTCCTGTATCACCCTCCAGGCAACTCCACCGAATTTGGGGAACACCTCTCCGACTTGATTGCCCATTGCTCACTCGGAAACTCAAACAACATAATTCTTGGCGACCTTAATATAAGATGGAACGAAACAAAAAACCCGCTTATTCAAACCCTAAACAACCTCCTACTAGAAAACAACCTGACCCAACACTGCTCAGAAGAAACACACCACAGAGGAGCAACCCTCGACGCAATTATTGCCGAAAGCAATGCAATCTCCATCGACCACATCCTTCCCGTAGACTGGTCCGACCATCACATCATCCTTTTTCACATCAACCAAACGGTCCTAACTCAACACCCCTTGCAGGACCCCCTCAAATGGATTAGGAACATAGCTCAGATCCCTCGAGCGGTTCTAGAAGAAAGAATAAGCACGCTCCTCCCCAACATCATTGATCACCTCCCAACTATCGAACTCACCTCTCTCTACCACTCGAACATGACGCTCACCCTGGACCAACTTGCCCCTCTGATACTAAAGAAACCCAGGAGCATTCCATCCAGATCATGGTTCACCACTGACACCAATGAAGAAAGAAGACATCTAAGAGCCTTAGAAAGAATCTGGAGGAACAATCCCACCGCTCTCCATCGTGATCAACTCCAAGCAGCCCGCAGGAACTACAAAAAGCACATTAAGAACAAAAAGACTTCTTTCTTCTGCTCTGCGCTAGACAATGCAAAAAACAGACCCAAAGAGCTCTTCAATATCATCAGGAAACAAACCTCTAAGCCAGCGACCTCCTCAACTCAGGCATCTAAAGAACGATGCAACAACTTCGCCATCTTTTTCAATGACAAAATCGCCAAGATCGATCTCTCACTTGGCTCCAATCTCATCCCCTCCAACGAGATCCAGGCATCTGAAACCAACGATAGCGATTCCTTGATCCCCCCTAATCACTGGTCCTCCTTCATTCCCATTCAGGAAGCAGAAATAGTCAAACTAATCTCCAACGCTAAACCCTCATCCCACGCCCTTGATCAGATACCCCCTCAACTGACCAAGGACTTGAAGCTCGTCATAGCCCCGCTATGGTGCAAGATCATTAACAGCTCACTGAGATCAGGAGTCGTACCAGACTGCCTCAAAGTTGGTCAAGTCACACCACTGCTGAAAAAGCCAGGACTAGACACTGAGGATCTGAACAACTTTAGACCTGTCTCGAACTTACCGCTTCTGTCCAAAATCCTGGAAAGATGTGTACTTCCTCAACTGACCCAACACTTGGACAACATCAACTTTCTAGATCTCCATCAATCGGGCTTCAGAAAAGGCTGCAGCACTGAAACCGCAATCCTCAATGTCATAGACGACCTACACAAGTCACTCGACTCAGACCAATGCTGCCTTCTTATCCTCCTGGACCTATCGGCTGCATTTGATACAGTCGATCACAAGCTTCTCATCAAGGTTCTTCAAGAAAGGGCTGGTCTTGAAGAGACGGTCCTCCAATGGTTCTCTTCCTTTCTCCACAACCGCTCACAAAGAATAAAAATTAAAAATTTTGAGTCCGACATCCACCCCGTCAACAGAGGTGTTCCACAAGGGTCAGTGCTCTCCCCTCAGCTTTTCAACATTTACATTGAACCCCTTACCACTCTACTCAGGAAATCCAACATCCCTTTCCACTTATATGCTGATGACACGCAGCTATATCTGGAAACCTCCTCCATTGATGACATCCAGAGACTCAACGCCACGCTTAGAGAGGCTCAACATTGGCTCTCAAGTAATCACCTGAAACTCAATCAAGAGAAAACGGAAATACTCCTCATTTCCAACAAAGACGAAAACCCCCAAATTGCAGAATGGCTCAAAGCTATTGACGCCCTCAAGGGTAACCTCATCCTGGCGGATTCGGTAAAATCTCTAGGCATCACCCTAGACCCGAAACTGGACATGAAAAAACAGATTACAAGATCCGCTAGAAGTTCCTTTCTCAACTTGAAATTACTGTACAAAATAAAACCCTTCCTCCCGCCCAAGGACCTGCAACAAGCCACCCAAGCACTGGTGCTCTCCAGAATCGATTATGGGATTGCAGCCCTGACCGGTACAGCAAAATCCCACCTCGCCCCGCTGAAAACAACCTTTAATGCAGCAGCCAGAATGGTCACCGGGACTAAGAAATTCGAACACATCTCCCCTGCACTCAGAGAACTTAAATGGCTCCCAATTGAGCTGCGAGCCAGCTTCAGAACAGCCTGCCTCACGCACAAAGCCCTGCACACAGGCAAACCGGAATACCTAGCCGCCAAACTCAAAAGGGCCGGCCAGTCCAGGAACCTCAGGAGCTCCAACACTCTGCTACTCATCCCGCTGAAAACTCGCAAACAAAAAACTGCAACCAAATCGTTTGCTGGAAACGCCCCCAAAATCTGGAATTTCACCCCCCCCCACATCAGAACGATCCCCTCGTTTCCAAAATTCAAAAACCTGCTCAAAGTCCTCCTCCTTGACCGCTTTCGAGCAAACCGCTAGAAGCCAAGGAAGTACCTTAGCCGGCATTCCACCTAACTTCAACTATGTGACCGGTGACACTGACTCTGATCAAGAAAACTTTTTGGATACTCGCATTGCTTGATCAAGAAAACCTTTTTGGATAATCGACTTATGGAATGTGGATTATTATTTCCATAACCAAGTCACTTTCCAGGACACTCGGCATATATTTTCCTGTGTAATGTGACAGAACTGTATTATGCTCTGACGTTATAGAAGCTTTCTCACTGATATATCTATTGTATTTGTTGCTTATATAGTCATGTAACATTTGTGGTTTATATGTGCATGCAATGCTAGCTTGACCTGCACCCTTCATGCTCCTTCTGTTCGATCACTCCCTTGTTTGATCCTTATCCGGCACGAACCCCTATGTTCTTCTATATTCTCTGTATTGCCTATTTGCACATAAGCTACTCGCTGTGAAGCGCTCTGATACCCTCGGGTCCAGCTAGCGCTATATAAAACTCCTTAAATAAAAAAAATAATAATAAATGAGTCTGTTAAATGTTGCATTTTTTCTGACATGTCAGCTGCTGCAGCGTGTAGGCAAAAGGAATTTGTAAAGATGCTATACCTGTTTAAAGCTCAGGGTGCTCAGGCCTCTATAGCGCAACAATCTAAGCTCCGTGTTCTGGTGAAAGGGAAGTTTCATCTTTTCTCGAATCTAGAAGATGCCCAGGGCATACTGGCAGTAATCTCCTCTAGAAAATGAAAATAATTTGTGGGTGGAAGTTAACGTTTTGGCATTGCTGGGGGGAACAAGGGGTAGTAAGGTCACCAAAGGTGTAATTCCATGACACCCAACAGGTGTGTAGGGTGGGCTGAAATGTGGCTAGCGTGGCTAGTGGGTTTTCCACATTTCAGGGGGAGGGGGTGTCGGGTGTGGGGGAGGCGGGAATATAGCAGTAAAAATGAGCAGGAGAAAAATGAATTATATCAGTCATGTATACAAGTTATGAAGAGATTGCATAGAAAGGTGCGGTTTATTGAAGGAAATTTTTGATTAGGCAAAGCGAGGATAGGTTAATAGGGATGGATCAAATGTCGAAAGATATAAAAATGATAACATGTAATGTCAATGGATTACTGAATCCACGTAAAAGTTCTGCCTTTTTAAATTGGCTAGCATCTCTTTCTCCCGAAATAATATTCTTGCAAGAAACGCATTTTAGGACTGAAACCCCAAAAATAGCGTTACCTAAGAAATGTTCATTGGCATATTTTTCGTCAGCTAATTTAGCGGTATGTGGGGTGGGAATCATCCTATCAAATACATTAGATTGGCAGGTTGAGGAGGTTCTGCGTGATGGAAAAGGGAGATGGCTATGGTTGAAGGTTAAACTAGACGGTATTGGACTAAATCTAGTTAATTTTTACGGCCCCATAGATGATGATATCGTGGCGCTTGAGCAGATTTATCAACTTGCAGTAACCGCAGAAGGTATACTGATTTTGGGAGGGGATTTTAATTATATACAGAATATGGCACTAGATACCTCAAATAAGACAAAACGACAGTTAAAACCTAAGACTGCGAAGCTAATAAAAAGTCTGGTAACAAATTTTGCATTAACAGACCCTTGGAGGCAGGGACACCCCGGTTTTGCTCAATTTACATGTTATTCCTCAAGGTATAGAACCACTTCTCGTTTGGATTTTTTTCTTGTTGATAAGTTGTTGGCCAACGGCAAATCAGAGATAGTGGTTAATTCCTTTTCTGATCATTCCGTAGTTTCCTTCATACTAAAACTGAGGATTAAACCAAAAGAGAGAGCTAGATGGCAGTTCGATAAATCCTTATTGGAAGACAACATATGGGTGGCCGAGACAAAAAATTTTATTCAGGAATTTTTCCAGTTGAATATAAATACTGCCCCAATATGTGTGGTTTGGGAGGCGTTCAAAGCCACCTTCAGAGGACAGACGATAGCCTAAAAGCTCAGGTTAAATAAACAACGTAGGCAAAAGATCTCGGAATTACAGCTCGCAGTAGAAGAGGCGAGACAAAACCTACATTTGATAGCGATTCCAGAACATACTTTTAAAATATTACATCAAGAATTGATAAAAGCAAAAGATTGCTTGAAAGATTTTTTTTGCTAGAAGAGATCACAGGTAGCAAGGCCTACCAACAAAAGGTCTATGAGGAAAGTCAGCAAATTGGCAGATTCCTGGCTTGGTCTACGAAAAGTAAGAAAGCGGCACAGATGATTAGCCAGGTTAGAAATCCTTCTACTAATTTACTAGAAAAGGATAAACAGGCAATATCTGAGGTATTCCTTTCCCATTTTAAACAAATTTATGCAGACACATTAGTAGTTGAGGACTCAGAATTACAGTCCTATCTAGAATTACTGGAGCTACCCCAGATATCTCAGCTGCACACCGAGATGCTGAATAAAACAATAGAAAAGTATGAAATTTGTGAAGTATTAGGGAGTATGTCTAACGCAAAGGCGAGTGGATCTGACGTGCTGCCGGTCGAAGTATTCAAGGTATTTCAGGAAGAACTAATCCCTTTTCTAATTAAATTGTTTAATCAAATTAAGGATGGCATGGATACCCCTAATAGTTTTAAGGAGTCAGTTCTTGTAATTTTTCTCAAAAAGGATAAAGATCCCAGTGATCCAAATTCTTATCGCCCTATCAGTCTGTTAAATACAGATTACAAATTGTTCATGAAGATTTGGGCTAGAAGGATTGCTCCATGCGCCCAACAAGTAGTTCACTCGGATCAAAATGTTTTCCTTCCGGGACGGCTAATGGCCACTAATACATACTTTCTCATGCAAGCAGTTGATTTTTTTTCAGTTAATAAAACTAAAGCGGCTATCTTAATGATGGACGCGGAAAAGGCTTTTGATTTGGTAGATTGGTGTGCTTTATTTGCGATTTTAAATAAGTTCGGTTTTTCTGCCCAGTTAATACAAATGCTAAAAAAGCTATATAGCCAGGCGGAAGCAAAAGTTGTCATCAATGGAGCAGAGGTCGGGAGAGTGAGTATTAAACGAGGTACGTGACAGGGTTGTCACTTGTCCCCTCTGTTGTTGTCTCTGTTTATAGAACCCCTGGCTGTCAAAATCCGTAATAATTTGCTGATTGTGCCCCCCATTGAAAATATACCTAAAATTAAGTTGTATGCAGACGATATAATTTAATATCTTAAAGCTGGAGAAAAAAAAAGAAGAAAAAAAATGGCTTTTATCAGGTTGACAAAATTGCATTTCTTCTAGATTCGTTTTCTCTTTTTTGGTTTGCTTTTTAATGGGGATTCCTCCCTAAACTCCAAACCTCTCTGTATATTTTATCTTTTAAGGAGGGATTACCTCATAACCGCTCATAACCCTCCTACCATGACACTTTCTTCAACCCCGTTCTGCACTGGTTCACTTTCTCCCACCTTAAGGGTTTCTTGTTCAAGCACTCCAACAATTTCCCCTCTTCATCAACGATACCCCACCCTCAATGCCCACCCCTTTTACACCTTTACACTTCAGTTTCAGTCTCCTCCTCTTCATTTCTACATTTGTTGACTTTCTCTGCCTCTTAATGGGTCGAGGTGGCTTAAAAAAGACTACTGCAACTCTCGTTTTCTCAAATTAACATTTACCTTTCACTGGAGAACATTTTAGATTGTGGAAAAGGTATTTTGTCAATTTGGTATTTTTTAAAATGAGGTTTCATCAGCCTGATTTTGTGTGTCTGACATTCTTCGTTTCGAAAATGTGTCATAATGACAGATGCGCCTTTCAGACATGATACAAATATTTTATACCCCAACCTAAAAATGATTGTCTATTGCACACATGAAAACATTACACTCAAGGGAGTGGATGAGACATGCTAGATGCTCTAGACAGAGGTTATTACAAGTTCCACACTAACAGAGGATTTGACAAGAATAAAACCTCCAAATCATGGAGACAGGACCGGGAAATTTCAATTTTAAGCAAAGCCATATTGATATGGAGTAGGAAAATGCATCAGTGGAATAAAAGGTAAATGGCACTCATGGGTTGCCATATACATTTACTGTTGGAATAGCTTCAGTAGCCACTTGCCAAAAGAAACTGTTTTGACATGCTCAAAAATTTGGGGGTTATTAACATTTGCCAGATGCAGGACAGCTGCAAAAATTATTGGATTTCCCATCAATCCTATTCATATATATACATGTGTCTACATGTTATGTCAGGCAGGCAGAACATCCACAAACGTTAAAGGGATGTCCTGAATCATACTAACTCAATGTAACCTATTTTATTATAACATTAGCCAAGTCAAACATATTGTAATATTGGTAACACATATATTTTTTAGGCACTGACTAAAATTTACAAAAGCACATAACATTAGAAGTACTATGAGAAGATTGATTATCAGAAGAGCAGCACAACATTTCCACAAACCAGGAACCACACTTAAGAAATGAAACGGAGAAATGTAAATCATTGAGCCTAAAGCAGATAAGATTAAAAGTTTGTTACAAATTAATCACATGAGAAAGATAGGGTTCCATGGTCAGTGAGGTCAATATAATGAAATAAGCTCTTACTGACTGTTGGACGTGGCCCTCTCTGCAGGGTCATCCCCAAGCATTTTGCTTTACCCTCCACTTTTTGCATAATCTGTTTTTGTTGGCCTTAGCACTTTACCACTGCTAACCAGTACTACAGTGCTTGTGCTCACTCCACTTCAACATTGTAAAATTGGTTTATACCCAATCTGCATATTAAATTTACTTATAAGTCCCTTGTAGAATGGCATACTACATATCCAGGGCCTGTATGTTAAATGCTATCAGCGGGCCTGCAGCACTTCCAGCACTTTGCAGAGTTCCGCGGAGTAGCACTCTGCGAACTCCGCCCTGACCTCCCCATAGGGCAGGGTGCTGTGTAATAAAAAGGTTGAACATGTACTTTTAAATTTTACATTATCCTGGTAGTGAAAAACTCCTAAATTTGTTTTTCACTACTGTGAGGCCCACCCCTTGTACAGGGTAACTTTGAGGATCCCTTATTACATTTAATAAGCTGTAATTACCAATGTCATGTTTGGTGTCTTTGGAATTGTGATGAAAAACCCTATTTAATGGTAAAGTCAGGTTTTTGATTATAATTTTGAAAATGCTACTTTTAGAAAGTTGCTATTTTTCTCTCCTTAGCCCTTTTGTGTCTGTAGCCTATCTTGGGTTGCATGACTGGGTGTAACTAATAGTAAAACTGTGAATTCCTCCCAGACAGTCACCTAATAAAGGGACTAGGTGTGCCTCGATAGGCCATCTGCTGGCAGGATGAGGGGATGGAGATGAGCGCAGTTCCATTTGCAACTGTTCCATTTGTAACTGAATAGGGAAGGCACTGCCCTCATACAAATTACCTAACACCTCTGCACTGTCACTGCAGCCAATTTTGAACCAGGGCTGGAGAGTCAAGAAATTCTATACACTTCCACAACACCATCTAGAAGCTTCTCCCACCTTCCAGAAGGAGGGCACCAAGGTATAAAAAGGAGACCTCGGGCACCAACTCTTCAGTACACTTCTGTACATGTGGACTCTGCCAGGAAGAAGGACTGTTGTGCTGCTGAAAGAACAGTTAAGTTGCTGAACAGCTGCCCTGCTGGACTTCAGCTTTGCTGAACTGCTGCCCAACTGCCCTGCTGGCCTCTTGCCTGGGAGAAGAGAACTTGACCTGCAAGATCATCCTGAACCCAGGGTTACCAGAGTGATTCCAAGGGTTAGTCTGCTTACCTCCTGATCTGAGCCTCAGGGAAATACAAAAGGCTCCCCAATATCCTGCCCCAGCACCTGTATCCAGCTGAAGTGAGTTCCTGACCCCCAAGTGGTGCCCCTGGACCCTTGGTGTGGCCTTAGGGAGCTATATGTAAATTGTTGGGCTCTTACCAACTGCAAGTGTCCGTTCACACCGATACCTTACCACCTGCGTCATGATTCAGTGTGAAGCCCCAGCTGCCACCTCTTCACGCTACAGCATCAACTACTTGCGAGTGCCAAAGCAAAGCTCCAGCAATGCCCATTTGTGACACATGGGCTGCTCTTCTCGCTACTCCGGCAGCCTCCCTCAACTCTCTCCCTGCTCCTTGCAGTCCCTTCCACTGCAAACAGGACTCTTGGCATTGACTTGAGAAGGTAAACTTCAGCAGGACTAATCTAGTACCTGTAGCTGGCCTGCTCTGCGTTGATTTCGGCCTGAACTGGAGACTTTGAACCAGTCCAGTGCAAGTCTTTAAAAATTCATAACTCCGGTTTTACTGATTGGCTTTCTGTCATTTTGGTGTCAAATAATTTATTAAAATGTACTCTAAGTTGGTGTGAGATACTTCTGGTGTGGTGTTTTTCACTTTTTTATTGTTTGTTTGCTGCATAAATACTTTACACATTGCCTCTAAGTTAAGCCTGACTTATTTTATGCCAGGCTACCCAGGGTTCGGCACAGGTTAATTTAGTGACTATTGGTGGCTCACCCTGCAAAGGATTGAGGGTGTTGTTTGACCAGGTCTCACACCCCAATCACTATCTACAGTATTCTCTTTCAAAAGAATTTAAAAAAGAAATTCTTAATAAACTATTTGGGAGAGGCATTAATTAAATCAGGGTTGCTGAATAATTTGGGGGCACCCAACTGGAAGCAAACCTTTTTGATGTAAAAATGCCAGGGCATCCATGCCCTTTTATAAAATAACAAACAATAATGTATGATAGAACTTGTAAATCTGGCCTCTAGATTCACCCAGATTGAAACCCATATCAACAATGGGTGAATTTTGATTATGTCCTCCAAATACAAGACCCCAGTGACCCCTGTGATGTAATGAAAAATGTTGGGCTCCAATGAAAAATGTGATGAGGGGCACTTGAAATTCCCGTATTTCACATCCATTCATTAGTCCTGAGTTGAAAAGGGGCCCTCTGAAGTATTGGGGGTGCCCTTGAAGAGTTTGGGGCTCCTCTGCGCCACAGGGGCTGCAGGAACATGCATTAAGCCCCTGCAAGAACCCCACATCCATGTGACAAATGTAAGTAAAACAGTTATGCAATAGGGCTAGCAACCTTAAACCCATAAAAATCTGTTTTTAACCTTTGTAAACTACTAATAACTGAATATCCCAACAAACCAGCCCTATAAGTTTTGACAGGTAAGCATTAATTTATTTATAATGTATCTACCTCACTGACCAGTTTCACACCTAATTTTGCTGCAAACTTGAAAACAGCCTCTTTTGCCATTTCAACTTTTGGCTATCTAATAACATGTAGATGATCGCAAGCTAAGAGCTGAGTCCTGAGGTGTTTCTAGAATAGTAAAAGTCTTAACACTCCCTATCAACGTACTTTTCACAGTTTTAGGCACACAAATCATCATCAAAGATCACTTAAATGAAGTTTATTTTCATATCTAACTGATCCACAAAATGTATAAGCATCAAGCAGTTTCTGCAGCCCATTTTCTGTTATATCCATTAGGACTTCATCATTTACATATTACAATTCAGGTATTTGATGGGCACCCAACTGAGGTATGCCCTGTCCATTTGTCAGTAAACATCTCTCTAACCTATTCATAAAAAGGGTGAAAAGAAGAGGGTGCTGGTACGCAACCATGGCAAACTCCTCTATTAATTTTAAATAATTCAGAACATTTACTATTGGGTCCAAATCACACCTTAGATGATGCATTAGAGCGCATTTGTCATAGTAGGCGAACTATTGGTTCCTCCATCCTCATTAATGTCCTAATTGAACAGATTATTTGAGCAGTTTACATGATCAGAAGTAATGCTCAGATCCATAAATGTGAGGTGTATGGACCCGTTCTTTGCCATCATATATTTGCTGTTGAGAAAGTATAGGTTCAGGCACTGTTCTACCATCCTGAACCTTTGTGGAAAACCACATTGAACATCCAAGAGAGCAGAGATTTGTTCAGCCCAAGCTTCCAATCCAGCCAACAAGATTATTGCTACAATTCTGACAGTCTAATCCAAATGTGAGATAGGTCTAATCCGTTTTTGGCCCTGGGGACCTCATCCCCCATTTTTTCATTCTTTAGGAAGGGGGGCTGCCCGGCCCCACTTCCTTAGACCATTTTGGGCGCCGGGGAACCCATCCCTCGGGGTCAGCTCCTTTTTTATTTTATTTTATTTAATTGAAAGGGAGGGGAGACAAGCGGCACTCCCTCCTGGGCCATTTTGTGCCCGGGCACCCCATCAGCAACCTTTGCTGAGGAGAAGAACCAGGAAACTGAAGGAGGAGACTGCCCCTGTGCTGTGTGCTGTTGGGGTTGGCCTGCAGTGGTTACTTTATTGCCAAAGAAAGGAGAAAGGAACTTTGTGTGTACTTTCATCATCTTGAAGAAGATCTCCTAGGGCTTGAAGATTGAGCTTACCTCCTGCCTGAAGTCTCAGGGATACAAGACTTCACCCCCCAGCTCCCCTGAATTCCCTTGCTGGGAATTCTGCCTGCAAAGAGGTGCCTGCTGCTGTGTTCGGCCCTCTGAGAAGACTGCGTATCGCTGGGAGCTGGAAGCACGACGGAACATGGAGAAGCATGTCGCCGCCGCAGCAGTTGCCGTTGCATTGCCGGGGAAGCGTGCCGCCGCCGCAGCTGCTCGCATCGCATCACCGAGGCGCGTCGCAGCACCGGAGAAGCGTGCCGCCGCCGCAGCGGTCGCATCACCAGAGAAGCATGTTGCAGGGCCTGTCGCAGCTCAGAAGTTCACCTAGTCGCCGCACGGCCGTCGGGCGTGCACGCATCACATCTACATTGTCGCAGCGTAACCAAGACACCATTTTGTCGCATCGCACCGGATCGTCATCGCATCGAAGCGCCATCTTGTCGCATCGCACCGGACCACAGTAAGAAACCGACGCATCAACTCCCCACACAGTAAGGAAGCGATCCTCAACTCCCCTGCGCAGCAGTAAGGAACCGAAGCATCCACTCCACTGAGTGTAAGGAACCGACGCATCACCTTCCCTGCGACCCTTTTGTTTGTTTTGCGTTACGCATCCAAGGTACTTTGAGAGTAAAGTGTTGCATTTACCATCTACTTTGAACTAAGCTATTTCTACCATTTTAGAGACTCATTTTGATTACAGTATTGTGGATTTTTGTCGTTTGAACTTGTGTTAAGTCTAGTAAAGATTTCTTATTTCTCTAAACTGGTGTAGTGGCCATTTGTAGTGTTTTCACTGTATTACTGTATGTGTTCACAAATGCTTTGCACACTGCCTCTGAGATAAGCCTGCCTGCTCATGCCAAGCTACCAAGGGGGTGAGCAGGGGTTATTTTAGGAGTGTAGCCCCTTACCCTGAATAGACGCAAGGGTCCCTATTTGGACAAAGGTGCAAACCATTGCCAAAAAGAGACCCCCAAATCTAACAGACTTCCAATCCCATAATGCATTTGAACAGCTATGCAGCTCACTTCAGATTAATGTACAATTAAGGGGATAAATAGGGAGCAGTGCTGCAGTATTTTATGTGTTGACTTTGAGAAAGGACATTCAGTCTGAAACATGTTGCCATGGTACTGCCGTATAGTGGTGTTTATGGATCAAAGCTGTTTCTTTGCCAATAAAGACCTGTGAGAGTGCACTTAGCCTGGGGGCACCTGGTTGGATCTAATTAATACGGCCAGCAGTGAAGTCGCACCACAGCGGGAAAAGAAGGTGGTCCGTGGTATAATAATTTAGGCAGCGACATACAGAACTAGGTTGCCGTTGATTGCAAAACTGACTTTTGATACTATTGACATTGGCAGTGAGAAAATTTCTTTTGGACTTTTGTTTTACTGCAACCCACGTGGTACCCACATGGGTAATAATTGTACTCCCAATCCCATAATGCAGTTGAACAGTTATGCAGCTCACTTAAGAATAACAAACAATTAAGGGGATACATTGGGAGCAGTGCTGCAGTATTTTACGTGTCACCTTTAAGAAAGGGTGTTAAGTCTGAAACGCGTCGGCATGGTACTGCTGTATAGTAGTATTTATGCATCGAAGTTGTTTCTTTGCCAATAAAGACCTGCAAGAGTGCACTTCACCTGGGGGCGCCTGTTTGGATCATATATATATATATATATATATATATATATATATATATATATATATATATATATATATATATATATATATATATATATATCAAGCTCGTGGGTGTCCAACACTTGAGCAGCACTCAAACAACAGATCGCTTTTCCCCAAAGCCTTTGTTGGTTTGAGCAGTTCACATGTTCCAGTACTTTAAAGCAATCGACCGCTGCCTGACGCGTTCGAGATCAACTCTTCCTCAGAAGCAGTAGCGGTCGAAAGAAGGCATGGAGGACTGCAACTTCCTGATATGCGATATCGTGGTCCTGATTAGTCCGCTCTGAATGAGCAACACGTTGCAGTCTGGGATATGCAGTCCTAAATATTTCTCTGATGGATGCCCTCATTGATAAATGCTCTGATAGAGCCTCCATGAGCCCGGAATATGCGTCCACTCTAAATCGAGATCTGTCCTCCACATTGGTCCCGTACATCGAGCTCTGTGGCCCCTGTTAGGCGGTGCTCGCTCGGCAGCAGGACCGCCGCCAAATACATCAAGCTCCGTGGGTGTCCAACACTTGAGCAGCACTCAAACAACAGACCGCTTTCCCCAAAGCCTTTGTTGGTATAAGCAGTTCACATGTTCCAGTACTTTAAAGCAGCCGATCGCTGCCTGACGCGCTTCGAGATCAACTCTTCCTCAGAAGCAGTAGCGGTCGAAAGAAGGCATGGAGGACTGCAACTTCCTGATATGCGATATCGCGGGTCCTGATTGGTCCGCTCTGAATGAGCAACACGCTGCAGTCTGGGATATGCAGTCCTAAATATTCCTCTGATGGATGCCCTCATTGATAAATGCTCTGATAGAGCCCTCCATGAGCCCGAATATGCGTCCGCTCTAAATCCGAGATCTGTCCTCCACATTGAGTCCCGTACATCGAGCTCTGTGGCCCCTGTTATGGGCGGTGCCGCTCGGCAGCAGGACCGCCGCCAAATACATCAAGCTCCGTGGGGTGTCCAACACTTGAGCAGCACTCAAACAACAGACCGCTTTCCCAAAGCCTTTGTTGGTATAAGCAGTTCACATGTTCCAGTACTTTAAAGCAGCCGACCACTGCCTGACGCGTTTCGAGATCAACTCTTCCTCAGAAGCAGTAGCGGTCGAAAGAAGGCATGGAGGACTGCAACTTCTGATATGCGATATCGTGGGTCTGATTGGTCCGCTCTGAATGAGCAACACGCTGCAGTCTGGGATATGCAGTCCTAAATATTTCCTCTGATGGATGCCCTCATTGATAAATGCTCTGATAGAGTCCTCCATGAGCCCCGGAATATGCGTCCGCTCTAAATCCGAGATCTGTCCTCCACATTGAGTCCCGCACATCGAGCTCTGTGGCCCCTGCTGTTGGGCGGTGCCGCTCGGCGGCAGGACCGCCGCCAAATACATCAAGCTCCGTGGGGTGTCCAACACTTGAGCAGCACTCAAACAACAGACCGCTTTTCCCAAAGCCTTTGTTGGTATGAGCAGTTCACATGTTCCAGCACTTTAAAAGCAGCCGATCGCTGCCTGACGCTTCGAGATCAACTCTTCCTCAGAAGCAGTAGCGGTCGAAAGAAGGCATGGAGGACTGCAACTTCCTGATATGAGTATCGTGGTCCTGATTGATCCGCTCTGAATGAGCAACACTTTGCAGTCTGGGATATGCAGTCCTAAATATTTCCTCTGATGGATGCCCTCATTGATAAATGCTCTGATAGAGCCCTCCATGAGCCCCGGACAGATCTCGGATTTAGAGCGGACGCATATTCCGGGGCTCATGGAGGGCTCTATCAGAGCATTTATCAATGAGGGCATCCATCAGAGGAAATATTTAGGACTGCATATCCCAGACTGCAACGTGTTGCTCATTCAGAGCGGACCAATCAGGACCCACGATATCGCATATCAGGAAGTTGCAGTCCTCCATGCCTTCTTTCGACCGCTACTGCTTCTGAGGAAGAGTTGATCTCGAACGCGTCAGGCAGCGGTCGGCTGCTTTTTAAAGTACTGGAACATGTGAACTGCTCATACCAACAAAGGCCTTTGGGGAAAATCGGTCTGTTGTTTGAGTGCTGCTCAAGTGTTGGATACCCCACGGAGCTTGATGTATTTGGCGGCGGTCCTGCCGCCGAGCGAGCACCGCCCCAATAACAGGGGGCCACAGAGCTCGATGTACGGGACTCAATGTGGAGGACAAATCTCGGATTTAGAGCGGACGCATATTCCGGGCTCATGGAGGGCTCTATCAGAGCATTTATCAATGAGGGCATCCATCAGAGGAAATATTTAGGACTGCATATCCCAGACTGCAACGTGTTGCTCATTCAGAGCGGACCAATCAGGACCCACGATATCGCATATCAGGAAGTTGCAGTCCTCCATGCCTTCTTTCGACCGCTACTGCTTCTGAGGAAGAGTTGATCTCGAAACGCGTCAGGCAGCGGTCGGCTGCTTTTTAAAGTACTGGAACATGTGAACTGCTCATACCAACAAAGGCCTTTGGGGAAAAGCGGTCTATTGTTTGAGTGCTGCTCAAGTGTTGGACACCCCACGGAGCTTGATGTATTTGGCGGCGGTCCTGCCGCCGAGCGAGCACCGCCCCAATAACAGGGGGCCACAGAGCTCGATGTACGGGACTCAATGTGGAGGACAGATCTCGGATTTGGAGCGGACGCATATTCCGGCGCTCATGGAGGGCTCTATCAGAGCATTTATCAATGAGGGCATCCATCAGAGGAAATATTTAGGACTGCATATCCCAGACTGCAACGTGTTGCTCATTCAGAGCGGACCAATCAGGACCCACAATATCGCATATCAGGAAGTTGCAGTCCTCCATGCCTTCTTTCGACCGCTACTGCTTCTGAGGAAGAGTTGATCTCGAAACGCGTCAGGCAGCGGTCGGCTGCTTTTTAAAGTACTGGAACATGTGAACTGCTTATACCAACAAAGGCTTTTGGGGAAAAGCGGTCTGTTGTTTGAGTGCTGCTCAAGTGTTGGACACCCCACGGAGCTTGATGTATTTGGCGGCGGTCCTGCCGCCGAGCGAGCACCGCCCCAATAACAGGGGGCCACAGAGCTCGATGTACGGGACTCAATGTGGAGGACAGATCTCGGATTTAGAGCGGACGCATATTCCGGGGCTCATGGAGGGCTCTATCAGAGCATTTATCAATGAGGGCATCCATCAGAGGAAATATTTAGGACTGCATATCCCAGACTGCAACGTGTTGCTCATTCAGAGCGGACCAATCAGGACCCACGATATCGCATATCAGGAAGTTGCAGTCCTCCATGCCTTCTTTCGACCGCTACTGCTTCTGAGGAAGAGTTGATCTCGAAACGCGTCAGGCAGCGGTCGGCTGTTTTTAAAGTACTGGAACATGTGAACTGCTCATACCAACAGAGGCCTTTGGGGAAAAGCGGTCTGTTGTTTGAGTGCTGCTCAAGTGTTGGACACCCCACGGAGCTTGATGTATTTGGCGGCGGTCCTGCCGCCGAGTGAGCACCGCCCCAATAACAGGGGCCACAGAGCTCGATGTACGGGACTCAATGTGGAGGACAGATCTCGGATTTAGAGCGGACGCATATTCCGGGGCTCATGGAGGGCTCTATCAGAGCATTTATCAATGAGGGCATCCATCAGAGGAAATATTTAGGACTGCATATCCCAGACTGCAACGTGTTGCTCATTCAGAGCGGACCAATCAGGACCCACGATATCGCATATCAGGAAGTTGCAGTCCTCCATGCCTTCTTTCGACCGCTACTGCTTCTGAGGAAGAGTTGATCTCGAAACGCGTCAGGCAGCGGTCGGCTGCTTTTTAAAGTACTGGAACATGTGAACTGCTCATACCAACAAAGGCTTTTGGGGAAAAGCGGTCTGTTGTTTGAGTGCTGCTCAAGTGTTGGACACCCCACGGAGCTTGATGTATTTGGCGGCGGTCCTGCTGCCGAGCGAGCACCGCCCCAATAACAGGGGGCCACAGAGCTCGATGTACGGGACTCAATGTGGAGGACAGATCTCGGATTTAGAGCGGACGCATATTCCGGGGCTCATGGAGGGCTCTATCAGAGCATTTATCAATGAGGGCATCCATCCGAGGAAATATTTAGGACTGCATATCCCAGACTGCAACGTGTTGCTCATTCAGAGCGGACCAATCAGGACCCACGATATCGCATATCAGGAAGTTGCAGTCCTCCATGCCTTCTTTTGACCGCTACTGCTTCTGAGGAAGCGTTGATCTCAAAACGCGTCAGGCAGCGGTCGGCTGCTTTTTAAAGTACTGGAACATGTGAACTGCTCATACCAACAAAGGCCTTTGGGGAAAAGCGGTCTGTTGTTTGAGTGCTGCTCAAGTGTTGGACACCCCACGGAGCTTGATATATATATATATATATATATATATATATATATATATATATATACTTATATGGCTGAAAGCTTGCCCGCCGTTTCATTCTGCTCGAAAGAAGGCAAGAGTAGACCCAAAATTTCGTGTTAGTGATTTATTCAGCAATCACCATGTCGCCATGACGCGTTTCGGCCAGTCAACGGCCTTGATCATATGTCAGCGCCTAGTGCAAGTGCAAGTTATTAGCAGCAATAGACATAGTAAACATATTGCATTGTATACCTAATTGATGCTTAAATGCATTAATTATATACATAATGTCTAAAAGCATAAAATACCAGGATAAAACATAGCACAATGAAATCCACTTGGGTATAATTCATATTTGTTGTGATAAAATACATGTATAAATACATAAAGTTCCTATTATCACACATGTTCATGTCCTGGCTATGAAACTATGCCATTATGTGCTGCTATCTATAAAGTGACTAAGTGCATAATGTGTACCTCTCGAATTCCCCTATGTGCGAGTACCCAATATTAAAATGTGCAAAATTGTGCAATGCTAGTGCAAAATCATAGTGCAAATAGTAGCTAGCAGCCAAAACAATTAAGGGCTAGTGCCACTTGCATATTGTAGGTACCCATCCTTGTCATGATCAGCAAATATATGTGGAATATAAGATAACTGCATACTCATTGGCCTATGTTACAGGTGACATACTAGGCTATACGGTTGATTCCCACAAATGAGGATATATAGTATAAAATATTATATAAAATCATTTCAACCTTATAAAACCCAATAAATAGGCTAAAAATATATGCTTTACTTAAATAATTATAACTGTACTAAGATCTTAAATAAAATTTCAAAATAAAATACATTACATCCTAGGTTGCCACTCGATATTGTATGGAGCTAACTGCTCTATTAAAATCCTTAAAACATGGAAATGTGTGGCTCACTCTAGTTTGTGATAGTGTTTCAGGGAAATATATCAGGGAAAAGTACTACTACCTTAATTACAGTGTTAGTATACAGTGCTTTCTGGTGTGCCGTAAGCTCGTTAATACGGATATACAATAAATTTCATAGTTTGTGTATTACAATGGATGTTCAAAGATAAGTGTACATATCTTCGCTAGTATTTAATCCTCCTGGGTGCTTCGTATCCAATTCGAGGATATACCTCGTTTCTAGGCGCCAGAGTTTGGCTTCTCTGTTGCCACCTCTTTTGTCTGCTGGCACTCAGTCTAAAACGAAGTACTTAAAATGTTTGAGACTACTTTCATGTTTGTCCTTAAAGTGCCTGGCAACAGGATAGCTAGGATCGTTATTTACAATGGCGTGTATATATGTTGCAGTATTCTCTTGTGCACTGCCAGTTTGGTGCTGCCTATGTAATACAAATTGCAGCTACAGACTAGTGCATATACTGCAAATTCTGTTTTACAGGACAGATGTTGCTTAATTAGGCGGGTGTTATCGCTAAATGCTGTTTTATAAGATTTAGTATTTGTACCGAATTGTCAGGCCTTACAGTTGGGGCATTTGAAGAATCCCATCCTGGATATAAGCCACGTACTGGGTTCTGCCTCTTCCGGATTGTTTTTAACCAGGGCATTGCCCATTGACGCTGTTTTTCTGAAGGTTATCGCAGGTTTTTTGGGAAGTAACCCTCCAATTACTGGGTCCTCTAGTACTATTGGCCAGTTACGCCTTATAATTGCTCTAATCTGTCCTTCCTGTCTTGAATACGCTAATGTGAGCCGTGTTGGTTCATTAGATGTTATCTGTGTTACCACCTTGGATTTAGCTCTATATTGTAATAGATCCTGTCTGGCTCTGCATCTAGATTTGGATATTGCTGCATCTATGGTTCTTGATTTGTACCCTCTCTGGAGAAATCTATTTTTGCACTCCCTTTGTTTTTCTTGGGTGTCATAGTCCTCACTACAGATCCTCCTAATTCTCAGCATCTCCCCGTAGGGGATGCTGTGTATAAGGTGCGGTGTTTGGGCACTTGATGCATGCAATATTGCGTTCCCTGCCGTTGGCTTTCTAAAAAGTGATGTTGCCAGGTTATTGTCTGAAATGTATACTTTCACATCCAAAAATGTTATACATTCACGACTGATAGAATATGAAAACTTGAGATTCAGGTTGTTGCCATTGATATCTGCAATAAATTCATGTGCACTCTGTTCTGAGCCATTCCAGACACTAAAAAGGTCATCTATAAATCTTAACCAAACTATTATCTTGTCTGTAAAGATGCGGGCATATTGTTTCATGAGGACCAGCTCCTCCCACCATCCCATGAAGAGACAAGCATAGTTTGGGGAGAAGCTGGCCCCCATTGCCACGCCTTGAACTTGCTGGTACATTTGATTTTTGTACATAAACAAATTATTCTCCAAACAAAATGTCAGCAAATCAATTAACATTTGGTTATGTTTAGCAAATCTCATTGGTCTGTTGGCCCAAAAATATTCCACTGCTTTGACGCCATCATTGTTCCTTATGCAGGTATATAGTGTAGCTACATCAAGTGCTATAAGGTGATAGCCGTCCTGCCATTTGATGTTATCTATTTTTCTGATGAAGTCACTAGTGTCTGTACGTTTTTTTACATGTTCTTGTAAAAATGAGTCAATGTAAATAGACATATTTTCTAGTGGTCCATCACAGGCCGAAATGATGGGCCTCCCTGGTGGCTTGTTTATTTATTTATGCACTTTGGGGACAACATATATTAGGGGGATCGTAGGGTTCTCCTTCTTTAGATATTTATATTCTTGTAAGTTGAGGAGGCCCAGACTTTTCCACGCCAGTAATTTACTAAAAGCTGTCCTGAGCTTGCTTGAACTTTTGCATGGAACTTTTACGGTAGCAGTCTGTATCACTTAGCTGTTTCGCTGCTTCCTCCGAGTAGTCTTTTAAGGGCCATAACGCTACGTTGCCCCCTTTGTCTGCATTCCTTACAACAACCTGCTTGTCTTTATTGAGTTTCTCTATCAGTTGTTGGTACTTTCGCTCTTGATTCGCGATTTTACGTTTAGTCTTGTTGGTTTCCATATGCAATTGTTTTATTTCTGCCACCACGTGTTCATTGAATAGATCTAGAGAGTCCCGGGGCATGATGGGTATGAATTTTGATTTTTCCTTGAATATCGTCATGGGTTTGGCACATGTTTCATACCTTGGAGACAGAAGATCTTGGGTGCCAAGTTCCAAATGTTCCCCTTGGGCCATATTGGGATCTTCACCCATTATGCCTTCATCTCCCAAGTTATAAAGGTCTTTTAGTACACCTAGATCTGAAACTGTTAGGTTCCGTTTATCGACACCGATGGTCATCGGGCTTAGATTCTCCATTTCATTTATTAGCCCCTGGGGTCTAGTCCTGAGTTTGTGGAATTTTTTTAAGTTTTAATTTTCTAACACATTTGTATACGTCCGCACGGGTATTGGTGTAACCAAAATTCGTCTCAGGGCAATATGATAGTCCCAGTGATAACAGTTGCTGTTCTGCTGCATCAAGGTTAATATCCGTTAAATTGATGATGGTATTATCTAGATTTGTGTTTTCGGATAGGATGGGGCATGGTTCTACTTCCGTCTCCATTGCCCCCGTCCTCTCACTTGTTTTTGATTGCCACTGCTGCCACCTTTTTCTGGCTGCCCGCCTTCGCTGCCGCCTGCTTTCTGACCTTCGTTTTTTGCCGGTTTGGCAGTGCGTGGCCTAATATATATCACACACAGACCCCTCCAATTGCTAGAGAAATTTAGAGGCCACACAGGGGAATATCTTGGAAGTCTTTAATAGGACAATGGGCATGATGCAATTCGGCGTACTACGCCTTCCTCAGATGCCACTGTAATCCCGGCACTGCTCCACCCACACCTTTAGATGCTATACCATGCTCCCATTGGTTAGAGCTTTTTCACAGCCCTCCAGTGGGCCTCAGGTCCAAGTAATCGCTCCCCCAATTATGGAATCCTTGGCGCTGGAAGACGACTGCAAAAATTGTTTGAATATTGGCAGATTAAATCTTTGTGGCGCATACTGGAGGTACCTGGTGGGCTAATTGGCCCCAGGGACCCTCAGTATTCAAGGGGAATTAATTCCCCAACTTACAATGCGCCAGGGGGTGCGTTTGCTGAGTGCCGCAGGGAGGGGGCAGGGCCTCCAGCACAATGCCGTTTTTTTTTTTTTTTACAAGGGGGGCTGTGTGGCCCCCCTTCTTTTACATTATTTGGTGCCCTGGGGACCCCATTCCCCAGGGCCTGCTCTTTTTTTTCCTAAAAAAAAAAAACGGGAAGGGGGCCCCACGGCCCCCCTCCCGAGGCCAATTTTGGCCCCGGGGACCCCATCCCCCGGGGCATGGCCACATTTTTTTTTGTTTGTTTTTTATTTTTTAAGGAGGGGGGCTGTGTGGCCCCCTCTTTAGGCCTCTATTGGCCCCGGGGACACCATCTCCCGGGGCTGTGCCTCTTTATTTTATTTTATTTTTTAAATTTTAATATTGAAGGGGGGCTGCGTGGCCCCCCTTCTGGGCCACTTCTGGCCCCGGGGACCCCATCCCCCCGGGGCCGGCCCTTTGTGTTGGGGAGCATGGGGGAGCCCCAATGCCCCCACGGTCCCGCCGGCTGCCCGCCTCCTGTGGGAGCCGGCATTGCTTTTGAGCAAGGGGAGCTGCTGACATGCAATCCTGCTTTGCTTCATTGTAGCGCGAGCAGATTTTCCTCTCTCTCTGTCAGTCAGTCAGTATCTCTCTCTCTCAGTCAGTCAGTATCTTTCTCTGTCAGTCAGTCTCTCTCTCAGTCAGTCAGTCTCTCTCTCAGTCAGTCAGTCTCTCACAGTCAGTCTCTCTCAGTCAGTCAGTCTCTCTCTCTGTCAATCAGTCTCTCTCTCAGTCAGTCAGTCTCACTCTGTCAGTCAGCCTCTCTCTGTCAGTCAGTCTCTCTCTGTCAGTCTCTCAGTCAGTCTCTCTCTCTCTCTCTGTCAGTCTCAGTCAGTCAGTCTCTCTCTCAGTCAGTCAGTCTCTGTCAGTCAGTCTCTCTCTGTCATTCAGTCTCTCTCTCAGTCAGTCAGTCTCTCTCTCTGTCAGTCAGTTTCTCTCTCTCTCTGTCAGTCTCTCTCAGTCAGTCAGTCTCTCTCAGTCAATCAATCTCTCTCTCTGTCAGACTCTCTCTCTGTCAGTCAGTCAGTCTCTCTCTGTCAGTCAGTCTCTCTCTCTCTCTCAGTCAGTCTCTCTCTGTCAGTCAGTCTCTCTCTCTCTGTCAGAGTCTCTCTGTCAGTCAGTCTCTCTCTCAGTCAGTCAGTCTCCATGTCAGTCAGTCAGTCACTCTCTCGGTCAGTCAGTCTCTCGCTCTGTCAGTCAGTCTCTCTCTGCCAGTCAGTCTCTCTGTCAGTCAGTCTCTCTCAGTCAGTCAGTCTCTCTCAGTCAGTCAGTTTCTATGTCAGTCAGTCTCTCTCTGTCAGTCTCTCTCTCTCAGTCAGTCAGTCTCTCTCAGTCAGTCAGACTCTCTCAGTCAGTCAGTCTCTATCTCTCTGTCAGTCTCTCTCTCTGTCAGTCTCTCTCTGTCAGTCAGTCTCTCTCTCTCTCTGTCAGTCTCTCACTCTCAGTCAGTCTCTCTGTCAGTTAGTCTCTCTCTTTCAGTCAGTCTCTCTCTCAGTCAGTCAGTCTCTCTCTGTCTCTCTCTCTGTCAGTCTCTCTCTCTCTGTCAGTCTCTCTGTCAGTCAGTCTCTCTCTGTCAGTCAGTCTCTCTCAGTCAGTCAGTCTCTCTCTCTCTCTGTCAATCAGTCTCTCTCTCAGTCAGTCAGTCTCTGTCTGTCAGTCTCTCTCGCTCTGTCAGTCTCAGTCAGTCAGTCTCTCTCTCAGTCAGTCTCTCTCTCTGTCAATCAGTCTCTGTCAGTCAGTCTCTCTCTGTCAGTTAGTCTCTCTCTCAGTCAGTCATCCTCTCTCTCTGTCAGTCAGTTTCTCTCTCTCTGTCAGTCTCTCTCAGTCAGTCAGTCTCTCTCTCTGTCAGTCTCTCTCTCTGTCAGTCAGTCTCTCTCTCTGTCAGTCTCTCTCTCTGTCAGTCAGTCTCTCTCTGTCAGTCAGTGTCTCTCTCTCTCAGTCAGTGTCTCTCTGTCAGTCAGTCTCTCTCTCAGTCAGTCTCTCAGTCAGTCAGTCAGTCAGTCTCTCTGTCAGTCAGTCTCTCTCTCTCTGTCAGTGTCTCTCTGTCAGTCAGTCTCTCTCTCAGTCAGTCAGTCTCTTTGTCAGTCAGTCAGTCAGTCACTCTCTTGGTCAGTCAGTCTCTCTCTCTGTCAGTCAGTCTCTCTCTGTCAGTCAGTCTCTCTGTCAGTCAGTCAGTCTCTCTCTGTCAGTCAGTTTCTCTCTCGCTCAGTCAGTCTGTCTCTCTCAGTCAGTCAGTCTCTCTCTCTCTGTCAGTCTCTCTCTCTCTGTCAGTCTCTCGATCTCTCTGTCAGTCTCTCTCTCTCTCTCAGTCAGTCAGTCTCTCTCTGTCTCTCTCTGTCAGTATCTCTCTCTATCTCTGTCAGTCTCTCTGTCAGTCTCTCTCTGTCAGTCAGTCTCTCTCTCTGTTATTCTCTCTCTCTCTCTCAGTCAGTCAGTCTCTTTCTTAGTCAGTCAGTCTCTCTCTGTCAGTCTCAGTCAGTCAGTCTCTCTCTCTCTGTCAGTCAGTCTCTCTCTCTGTCAGTCTCTCTCAGTCAGTCTCTCTCAGTCAGTCTCTCTCTCTCAGTCAGTCTCTCTCTAGTCAGTCTCTCTCTCTCTCAGTCAGTCTCTCTCTGTCAGTCAGTCTCTCTCTCATTCAGTCAGTCTCTCTGTCAGTCAGTCTCTCTCTCTCTCTCTGTCAGTCTCAGTCAGTCAGTCTCTCAGTCAGTCACTCTCTCAGTCAGTCTCTCTCTCTGTCAGTCAGTCTCTCTCTCAGTCAGTAAGTCTCTCTCTCAGTCAGTCAGTCTCTCTCAGTCAGTCAGTCTCTCTCTGTCAGTCAGTCTCTCTCTCAGTCAGTCTCTCTCTCAGTCAGTCAGTCTCTCTGTCAGTCAGTCTCTCTCTCTGAGTCAGTCTCTCTGTCAGTCAGTCTCTCTGTCAGTCAGTCTCTCTCAGTCAGTCAGTCTCTCTCTACCTCAGTCAGTCAGTATCTCTCTCAGTCAGTCAGTCTCTCTCTGTCTGTCAGTCTGTCTCTCTCTGTCAGTCAGTCTCTCTCTCAGTCAGTCAGTCTCTCTCTCAGTCAGTCAGTCTCTCTCTCAGTCAGTCAGTCTCTCTCTCTCAGTCAGTCTCTCTCTGTGTCAGTCTCTCTCTCTCTGTCAGTCTCTCTCTCTGTCACTCAGTCTCTCTCTCAGTCTCTCTCTCTGTTATTCTCTCTCTCTCTCTCTCTCAGTCAGTCAGTCTCTCTCTCAGTCAGTCAGTCTCTCTCTGTCAGTCTCAGTCAGTCAGTCTCTCTCTCTCTGTCAGTCAGTCTCTCTCTCTGTCAGTCTCTCTCAGTCAGTCTCTCTCTCTCAGTCAGTCTCTCTCTAGTCAGTCTCTCTCTCTCTCAGTCAGTCTCTCTCTGTCAGTCAGTCTCTCTCTCATTCAGTCAGTCTCTCTGTCAGTCAGTCTCTCTCTCTCTCTCTGTCAGTCTCAGTCAGTCAGTCTCTCAGTCAGTCACTCTCTCAGTCAGTCTCTCTCTCTGTCAGTCAGTCTCTCTCTCAGTCAGTAAGTCTCTCTCTCAGTCAGTCAGTCTCTCTCAGTCTCTCTCTGTCAGTCAGTCTCTCTCTCAGTCAGTCTCTCTCTCAGTCAGTCAGTCTCTCTGTCAGTCAGTCTCTCTCTCTGAGTCAGTCTCTCTGTCAGTCAGTCTCTCTGTCAGTCAGTCTCTCTCAGTCAGTCAGTCTCTCTCTACCTCAGTCAGTCAGTATCTCTCTCAGTCAGTCAGTCTCTCTCTGTCTGTCAGTCTCTCTCTCTGTCAGTCAGTCTCTCTCTCAGTCAGCCAGTCTCTCTCTCAGTCAGTCAGTCTCTCTCTCTCAGTCAGTCTCTCTCTCTCTGTCAGTCTCTCTCTCTGTCAGTCAGTCTCTCTGTTAGTCAGTCTCTCTCTGTTGTTCAGTCTCTCTCTCTCTCAGTCAGTCTCTCTCTCTCAGTCAGTCTCTCTCTCTGTCAGCCTCTCTCTCTCTGTCAGTCTCTCTCTGTCAGTCAGTCTCTCTCTCAGTTAGTCAGTCTCTCTCTCTCTCTCTCTACAACATACCTTAGAAACACTTATAAGGTCCCAACGGCGAGACCTATTGGCGATGCCAATGCTTGTTTTTTATTTTTTATTCCGGATTCGCGCACCCAGCTCGAATTCGGACGTTTCTTAAAATGTATTTGAGCTGGGGGTCCTTGTGGGACCCCCTGAGCAGGCCTAGGGGGTCAGGGTGTTCCTACCTTGCCCACTTTTCTTGTTTTTCATCTTTGTTTAATTGTTGTCTTATGACTCTGGTTCAACCTAGTCCCAAGATGGCTGCCAGCATTTCCTGGATGAAGTGCTGACAGCCAATCAGATTTCACGATGACATGTGTGGTTAGGCTCCGCCCAGATATCGATATTTCTTTTTCCTTTCTTTTTCCTTTAACCCTTTCCATGCTCATGACGAGCTCAGCTCGTCATGCTGCGCGGTAGCGCTGTGCGCATGACGAGCTGAGCTCGTCACGACCCCACCCGCGATCGGAATGTCCAGCATACGAGCGGAATTCCGATCACGGTCAAGGGGTTAATATTTCAAAAACTACTGAACGGATTTATACCATTTAACAAAAAGGACTCTTTCTGAACCAAGACCTACCTTTTTGCCAAATTTGGTGTAATTCCGTTCAGCAGTTCGGGCTGTAGCTTTGTCTAAAGTTTCCTATGGAAAATAACATGGGGAAAACGTGTTTTGGGACCCCCCTTTTTTCTCTATATATATATATATTATCTACTGGCGGTCGCCAGTAGATAGTTATAGTTAGGACCTATTATCCATAGGAAATCCGTGACATTCTATTTGAAATAACGTTGGCGCCGGTTGACGAATCTTCGCGAAAGTTTCCAACTTGTTGGGGCAATCCGGTCCGCTCCTATCCTGAAAGTCTCGGGGTGATACGTCAAGCAGGGGCCGAGAAAAAAGGGGGGTCCCAAAATGCGTTTTCCCCATTCATTTTTCCATAGGAACCTTTAGTCGCAGCTACAGCCCGAACTGCTGAACGGAATTACACCAAATTTGGCAAAGAGGTAGCCCTTGGTTCAGTGTCGTGCCTTTTGCTTAAATGGTGTAAATCCGTTCAGTAGTTCCTGAGAAAATCAAAAGTAAAGTCACATATATATCTATGGCCGAGTAGGGTCCGCGTACCCTCCCGATCACGAGCTGTATGCTAATTGGCTGTCAAGTGGCTGTCAACACTCCAAATCAGGAAGTGTTGGCAGCCATTTGGTCCCTCGGTAGAACCGAGGGACAGAAACAAGTGCGCAAAGCGCAAAAAGGGGGCAGGGTAGAAACACCCTGACCCCTAGGTCTGCTCAGGGGTCCCACAAGGACCCCTGGGCAGAAAAAGCATTTTTTAAACGGCAGGATGCGCTCAGGGTGCGCGGATCCTGCCGAAAAAAATCGAAGCGCGTCTCCCGCGCTTCTATGTTAATTTGCCCCGGGTGGGCCAAGTCCTGGGGGCATGGTGGGGGGGTTTAAATTTAATGTGGGGGCCTCTAAGCTCCCCAAGCCCCGGGGACTGCCACCCCCGGGCTTTCAAAAATAATGGTGCAGGAGGGCTCTTGGCCCTCCCGCAGCCCCGGAAACCACCACCCCCCGGGGCTTCTTTTTTTAAAAATTATTTTCACCTGTGTGGGGGGGCTCCAGCCCCCCCACATGCCCTTTAGTGCCACCTCCCCGGGGCACTAAAGATTTGAATATGGGGGTCCGTTACGGACCCCCAAAGCCCCGGGGACCACCACCTCCCCGGGGCTGTGAAATGGTTGGGAGGGGGCCGCGCGGCCCCCCTCCTGGAGCCCTTGATGGCCCTGGGGACCGCCATCCCCCAGGGCCGGCTCCTGCAGTGTCCCAGGGTGCCTACCCCCGGGACACTGTAGTTTGCTATGACAGGACGGGAGCCTCGCGGCTCCCGTCCTGTCATAGCAAACTTGGTTTGAATTTTGAAAGAGAGAGCAGGAAACCTGCTCTCTCTTTCAAAATGCAAACTCAATTGCTTTCCACATGGGGAGCAGCATGTTAGCTGCTCCCCATGTGGAAAGCAATGCCGGCTCCCGTAGGACACGGGGAGCCGGCGGGACTGTGGGGGATTGGGGACCCCCCACAGTCCCCAACCAGAGGCCAGGCCCCGGGGATGGGGTCCCCGTGGCCATAAGTGGCCAGGGAGGGGGGCCACGCAGCCCCCCTCCCCAAATTAACATTTTTTTTTAAAAAGCGCAAGGCCGGCCCCGGGAGATGGGGTCCCCTGGGGCCTTTAATGGCCTGAGGAGGGGGGCCTCGCAGCCCCCTCCAAATTAAAAAATAAAAATTGAGGGCATGCCCCGGGGATGGGGTCCCTGGGTCCAATACAGGCCCAGGGAAGGGGGCCACGCGGCCCCCTTCCCATTTTTTTTTCTTTAAAAAAATAAATAAAATGCTCAGGCCCCGGGGGATGGGGTCCCCGGGGCCAAAAGTGGCCAAGGGAAGGGGGCCACGCAGCCCCCTCCCATTAAAAAAAAGTAGAAAAAAAAAAACGACCGGCATCGGGCCGGGGCCCCGCCCCTCCCTGCAGTACTCTGCAAACGCGCCCCTGGCGCGTTTTAAGAAGGGGAGTAATTCCCCTTGAATACTGGGGGTCCCTGGGGCCAACTAGCCCACCAGAAACCTCCAGTATGCGCCAGGGGCTGCGTTGCAGAGAGGTGTACAGAGGCCACGCCCTTTTACACCTCTCTGCAACGCAGCTCTGTGGCGCTTTTAGAAGTACATGGTGGGCTAGTTGGACTCCAGGGACCCTCAGGATTCAAGGGGACTTAATCCCCCAACTTAAAACGCGCCACATGGCGCGTTTGCACAGTGGTGAAGGGAGGGGGCGGCGCTTCAGGTGACATGTGTGCAAACAGGCCCCGTGGCGCGTTTTAAGATGGGGAATTAAATCCCCTTCAATCCTGAGGGTCCCTGGGGCCAACTAGCCCAACAGGTACATCCAGAAAGCGCCACAGAGCTGCATTGCAGAGAGGTGCAAAAAGGGGCGTGGCCTCTGAACACCTCTCTGCAACGCAGCTCCCTGGCGCATACTGGAGGTACAGGGTGGGCTAGTTGGACCCCAGGGACCCTTATGATTCAAGGGGACTTAATCCCCCAACTTAAAACGCGCCACGGGGCACGTTTGCACAGATGTCACCTCAGGCCCCGCCGCCTCCCTTCACCATTGTGCAAATATTCCTCTAAAATCAGCCGAACTACAAATTCCTATTTACTCACCTGTTATCAGGAGAGACCTCAGTGCTGCATCTTTCAGCCCAGTACTGATCCTGAAAAGTAATTTTAACCATACTTACCAGTAACTTGAATTTCCTTCCATAGGCTAACATTGACTGGTTTCACTTGGAAATTCTTCTAAGTGTGGAGTTTTGGAACTTTATAATATTCCTCTAAAATCAGCCGAAATACGAATTCCGATTTACTCACCTGTTATCAGGAGAGACCTCAGTGCTGCATCTTTCAGCCCAGTACTGATCCTGAAAAGTAATTTTAACCGTACTTACCAGTAACTTGAATTTCCTTCCATAGGATATCATTGTCTGCTTTTTGCTGAAAAAGTTTCTAAGTGTCGATTTTTGAAACATACAAATATTCCTCTAAAATCAGCCGAACTACGAATTCCGATTTACTCACCTGTTATCAGGAGAGACCTCAGTGCTGCATCTTTCAGCACGGTACTGATCCTGAAAAGTAATTTTAACCGTACTTACCAGTAACTTATATTTCCTTCCTTAGGAATCCATTGTCTGGTTTTCAGCAGAAAAGTTTCAAAGTGTTGATTTTCACAAACTACAAATATTCCTTAAAAATCGCCTCTATGACTTTAACGCATTCTTTCAACTGTTTACAGGAGATGCACCAGTGCTGGATCCAGGATCCACCACTGAGTAAGAAAAAATAGCGATAACACTACTTACCTGCTAAGTGAATTTCCTCCCATAGGATAACATTGGTGATTCTATGTGAAAAAGTTTCTAAGTGTCAACTTTTAAAATACAATAATATTCCTTAAAAATCACTACTGTAACCAAAACACTTTTACTCAACTGTTTACAGGAGATGTCCCAGGACTGAATCTAGGATCCAGTCCTGTGGTTAGAAAAGTAATCCATAAAGTAACTAATTGCATTTAGCTAGAAATTCACATTGAGCTCAATGTTGCATTGTGTTTGAAATTGTGTTGCCCATTGCAACAACTGTAACTACTGTACTTAAAAGTCTATTGCCTATTTGCAAAGTATTTAAACTAAAGTAATTCATTCTGAGAAAGTATATTTTGTAATGTAATGTATAATGTAATTACAATGTAATTTAAAAATAAAATATCTAAAAATAAATAGTTTAAAAAATGTAGTAAATCAGTATAAAAAAAAATATATAACAATTAATACATTTAAAAATTGTCATTTACAAAACCTTTGAAATTCACTGAAAAAACCATAGGTTTCAGGCTTGTTATAGTTAGGAATTAGCATTTTAAAAACCTTTGAAATTCACTGAAAAAACCATAGGTTTCAGGCCTGTTGTAGTTAGGGTTTAGCATTTAAAAACCTTTGAAATTCACTGAAAAAACCATAGGTTTTAGGAAAGTTATAGTTAGTTGGACATTGCACTCGTACAAAACCCGTGAAATTCCCCCGTTATAGTTAGTTCAGCTAACTATAACTCGCGTCTCCGCAATGCACTGCTGATGACGTCACATATTACATCACTCATGACATGGTCAGTGACATCACTGATGACATCTCAAATGACATCACTGATGACATCATCCATGTGAGAATTTAATGCATCTTCTCACACCCTAATATAACTTTTGATACACCCACTCTAAATTACAGACTGTCATTCTCAAAACCATACACACTCCAATACCAATAAGTACATACCCACTCACTGATTCTTAGGTCTACACACACACATCTACTCACTCACCCGTACAGTCACTCATACTTACAGTCACTCAGTACAGGACTATCATATGCACTCATACACCTATATAAACACTCACACAACGCAACTCATCCATAGAGGTACTCACACACCTAGTCAGTCATGCAAATAATTAATCACACTCCAATTTACTCACCTATACAGTTATACACACCAGCTCACTTACTCATAAAAATACTAGCACATTCTTACGCTCCTATGCAATCACTGATGCAAGCACACACTCATCCATATAGCCACTCTCACAATCACACACTCGAACTTATAGCCATTTATATACTCCAACACACATATATACTGCCTTTCACATATGTAGTTACTCACACATGTACCACTGAGATATACATTCAATCACTAACACACCCATACACACACTCACCCACCCATACAGTGCATCACAGACGCACTTTTGAAACCATGCACCCAGTGAATCACCCACTCACACATCTATGCACAGAGTCACACACACCCCACCCACACAAACACTGAGGCACCCATACAGATACTCAGAGAACCAATCCATAACCCATATAGACACTCATTTAGCTAGTCAGAAACCCATGCAGCTGCTTACACAACAACAGACAGACGGATACAGACATTCACACAGTTTAGTCACTCACCCATGCATCCAGTAAGATACGTTTAATCACTCACTTATAGACTCAGTCACGCACCTACTAAATCATCCATTCAGACGCTTATACACCCACTCATTCTTCAATACGCCTTTCCCTATATATATTAAACATATTTAAACTTTACAGAAACACACAGTCACTGGATGATATCTGTGATGTCATCAGTGATGTCACTGACCATGTCATGAGTGATGTAATATGTGACGTCATCAGCAGTGCATTGCGGGAGCGCAAGTTATAGTTAGCTGAACTAACTATAACGGGGGAATTTCACGGGTTTTGTACGAGTGCAATGTCCAACTAACTATAACTTTCCCTAAAACCTATGGTTTTTTCAGTGAATATATATATATATATATATATATATATATATATATATATATATCCTTGTGTGTATGGGTGTGTGAGTTGCTGTTCGGGTGTATAAGTTGGTGTGTGAGTAGCTGTGTGGGTGAGTGAGATGGTGTGTGAGTGGCTGTATTGGTGAGTGAGTGGGTATGTCAGCAGCTGTATGGGTGAGTAAGTAGCAGTGTGAGTGGCTTTGTGGGTGGGTAACTGGGTGTGTAGTGTCTATGGGTAAGTGAGTTGGTGTCTGAATTGCTTTATGAGTGAGTGACTGGGTGTGTATGTGGCTGTATGAGAGAGTGAGTGGCTGGTTCAGTGTCTGTTGGAATGGCTGTGTGCAGCAGATGTGTGAGTGCTTGTATGGATGTGTGAATGGGTATGTAAGTGATTCTGTGGGTGTGTGAGTGAGTGTGTGAGTGCTTGTATGGGTGAGTGAGTGGCTGTGTAGAGAGGCTGCATGTGTGACTGAGTGGTTGTATGAGTGACAGTGTAGGTGAATACGTGGGTGTGTGAGTAGCTATATGGCTGAGTGTGTGGCTGTGTGAGTGGCTATATGGGTGAGTGACTGTTTGTATCAGTAGCTGTATGGGTGAGGGAATGGTTATGTGAGTGGCTGTGCAAGTGAGTGAGTGGGTGTGTGAGTGGCTCTATGGAGGAGTGTGTGGGTGTGTGAGTACTGTTATGGATCTGTGAATGGGTATGTGAGTGGTTGCGTGGGTTTGTGAATGGGCATATGAGAGTTTGCATGTCGGCGGGAGTTGGTGTTTGAGTGGCTCTGTGGTTGATGTCATCAGGATTGTCATCAGTGATGTCATTTGAAATGTCATGAGTGATGTCACTGACCATGTCATGAGTGATGCTCCTGACTTCAGCTGCGAGGAGTTCGATCTGCAACGCATGTGACTTCAAGGGCCCGACGACTCCTGCACCGACCTCTGGAACTGACACCTGCCGACGCCGGCTCTTGGGAGCCCAACGATAGTTCGCCGATGCCCTGCATTTCTAAAGGTACCGTTTTGCGGGTCTCCCCGACATCGTAACTTTCCCGCGACACCAAGGTCAGCCAGAACTGTTTGGATTTGTTGTTCACGATGCTCTGATAGCCCTGGACGGAGGTATCAACTTCAAGTAACTGTATTTTAAGTCTATTTTTGATTATTGATATTTCTGAGAACTGTATGGTGGATTTGTATCATGTTTGGTCTTGTTTGCACAGATAAAATATTGGTTATATTTTTAGAACTGGTGGGGTGTAGTGTTTTCACTGTATTACTGTTGGTTATGTGAAAATGCTTTATACATTGCCTCAGAGAAAAGCCTGACTGCTCATGCAAGCTACAAAAGGGGGTGAGCAGGGGTTATTTCATTAGTGTATCCCCCTAATCCTGACTAAGAGGAAGGGTCCCTACTTGGACAGGGTAACAGCCTACCAACTAGAGACCCCCATTTCTAACAGTAATGATATCCGTTATGCGAAGGGAGAAGGGGACCGATTATATCCACTTCCACTCTTGAGAAGGGCTCTTCTATTACAGGTAAGGGTCTCAAAGTAACTCGCATAGTTAATGACCTACTGTTTTTTTTGGCAAATAGGACACTCCTTACAATATCGGTGAACTTGATGATAAATTCCGGGGCTAGTGAAACTTTTCGAGTATTACCTTTTCTGTCTCCCCCCCAAAAAATGACCCCTAATAGATGACCGTGAGCAAGAAATAACACTTTGTCTCTAAACGGCTGGGGCACTAAGAGCTATGGGGGCAGGATTTTTACTCCTTTTCGATATCATAATCCCTTTTAAATAAAAAATTGCAGACCTACTTGTTTGGGGTCTTCTGTTGGACTAGCTCTGTTCCAGGCCTCTTGTAGAGTTGGATCATCCCTTTGGGCGGTATGAAAATTCCTGTCATGTTCCCAAATGCTATCTTCCTTAAGGTTAGTTAAAGCCACTCGGGTACAGTCTTTCTTTCCTTCCCTTCTCTGCCTTCTGCTTTTTCTGGTTTTCCCTTGGGGCCACTCATGATCTGGCATGTGGGAAAAAGGAGCCGTTTTCCTCCACTCCTCTCCTTCTTTCTTAGACTGTTCATATGGGGATAGTCATTCACTATAACTAGTGGTTCAGGTAGTATGAGTGTTGTTTCACATCCTCAAGTGTAGATTTTTGTAGCCAGTCGAGGCACAATTTTCCTACACTGTATGTTGTTGCTACCCCCGGATGTTGTCTTTGAACGTATCGTGGGTCTGGCCTATGGATAGTAAAGCCCTGTCTTCTATTCAGGAATCTTTCTTGACAGATGTTTGTGTCTATCGGCCAGAGTAACCAGGTTTTCCAATCAGGATCTATTCTGTTGGTTTGTAGTATTGTGGCAACTGTAACCGCTCCCTGTGTAGTGTTATTACTTGCAGGTGTCGGTACAGAAGGTGTTTTCATGTCTTTGATCTTGGCTAAACCAAGGCAAGACGTTTGTTGCACAGTGTCATTCAAAAACATTATTTGCTGAGGGATGATACATGCTCTAAACAAAGCTTCTATCCCCTGCACTTGCCAATCTTTGGAACCCCAGACATATTTTGTGTCTATTGTGTCTTTCCACAAGTCAAATCCATGTTTTGTATTTGTTAACATAATTTTCTGTCCTGTTTTGTTTACATTTTTATAGTAAAATGTTTCTGGATCAGATGTATTGTACCCTGAAAAATAGGGAAACTTTTTAGCAAACATTTTTGAACTACCTTTTGGTGGTGTAGGACAATGTTCCCATTGGTTAAACATAAAACCATTTCTAGGTGTTGCAGATTTATGCAAGAAATGATGACCATAGTGGTTGTAGCAATATAGCTGTTCGTAGTCTGATGAACCCTCTAAGTATTCATTGTTAGAAAATGCAGCAGACTTTTCTAGATCAGACATCATATCATTTACAGTCTCAAAGTGCCAATCATCAGAATAGGTACTGGAGGAAATAAAATCACTTAGTGAAATTTTAAATAAATGTGGAATGTTCAAAAGTTCCGTAGGGCCAAAGATATCGAAATCTGTTTTGTCCCACACTATATCATCCTGTATAGGAACGGCCGTGATGTTCACTGCTGACAAGTCTCTTGCTTCACGATGGGATGATTTGTGTGGTTTCAAAAGTAAGTTCACAATTTTACTTTCAGTGTCCAAACGGATTTATCTGCCATTTATAAGCACGCTGATAGTCATAACCAAAGCTAGCCAAAGCAAAAAGAAAAATATTCCAGAAATAATCCACAGTTCAATCCATGGTGAAACCAGATAAGTCTTTTTCAGAAAATGAAAAAAGTCTTGTACTTGCTGTTTGATACTTTTTGATGCTGGCGTTGTTTCAGGTTCACTCGGATCATCAGAAAGTGTATCAAAGTTAATGAAATAGCCAGAAGCAGTTCTGTCAATTGTTGGAATTGCATCAGGATTTGTTGAAATCGCTGGAACCAGTTGATCACTTGTTACGTTGGTGTAGACAGGTGTATCTGGACGAACTGTTACTTGAGTTTCAAGAGGGATGAGTTCTATAGCATTGTTGCTTAGTCCTTCATCTGTTACTGCTGAATTCTCGACGGTTATGAGTCTTTCAGTCTGAACCTCTTGGATAGTAGCGAGAGGAGTGCGTCTGCTACTAGGTCGGAGTCCACGAGGCCTTCTATTTAGTATGGGCCACATACTGTGGTTTGATGAGGTCGATTGACACAAATCTTTTCTCCTTTTTTCAAGCAAGGGGCGGCAGAAGTACTGTTCTTGTTCCGTGTATGGCTAGGACAGGTACTGGTTGTCTGTAAGAAGGTCCAAATTCCTTCTTGTCTGCAATCTTCTCTCTGACTAGATCCCCAACTTTTGGGATCCAGACAGGCCTTGCTGGAACTGCCGGTTTTTCCCTAGTGTTGGTTGGCTTCAGGAACACGTTGCTTTGTTTCGATCTTAGTTCATTTAGATCCTGTAAAACAGCCAAACGATCTTTGATATCTAAGGGTTTATTTTCCACCGCTGTGCCTTTACATTCGAGATCAGGAACCGACATTCTTGTCCCAAATAGGACCTCATATGGAGTGACCCCCCCTAGAGAACTTCTTGGCAAATTATTTAATGAGCGTTGGACCCCAGAAAGATGTTTGACCCACCCATCACCCGAACCTAATACTCTAGCTGTTATAGACTGCTTTATATCCCGGTTTTTCCTTTCCACAACAGAATTTCCCTCAGGATGAAATGGAGAGGAGTACTGCAATGCTACGCCCAAACTGGCCATGGCTTCTTTGTAAGCCCGAGAGCTAAACGCAGGGCCCTGGTCAGAATGTAGTGTGCCAATTGCGTATGTGCCGATAAAGACTCACAAATCTTTTATAACAGTTCGAGCGTCAGCCGAGCGCTGAGGCCATATCCATAGGAACCTTGAGCACGAATCCACTGTGACCATTATATATTTATAGTTACCTTCCCTTTGCAAGGGACCGCAGTGGTCCAGGTAAACACAAGCTTATGGTTTGTCTGAAATCAACAGGGGTGTCTGCGCAGGACATTTCACTGTGGAGACTTTCATCTGTTGGCATATTTCACATTCCAAAACATAGTTCTTGGTCTGTTTCCTAATGCCAGGCCACCAATATCTTTGTTTAAGTAAAGATACTGTTGCAGAAACACGTGCATGGGCAGAGGATATCCCTTCATGTGCTGCTAGGATTAGTCCTAATCTACGTTCCATGTTTGGAATTACCCTATCCCCCACTCCAGGGATTTGAGCAAAAGGAATGTTGTTCGCATCAATTACATAAGAGTACTTGAGTGGAAACTTTTTGGGTAATGCTGCACCACTGCCTTGGCTTGAAGCATTGACAGCCAACAATATCTCACTGTCTATTCTCGTTTTTGAACGAGTGATCGCAGCTACAGAAGCCGTCTGAACAGCCCCCTTTGCAGCTTCGTCAGCCAATGAATTCCCTGGAACGTGAACGCCATCACATTGATGACTCAGCGTGTGTATTACGTGAGCCTTTGGTAGTTCGTTTCTCAACTGAACTACTTGTTCCCAAAGCTTTTTATGCTTTATTGTGCCACCTTTTGCATTTTTGAACCCGTTTTCAGGCCAATTTTGTATATATTCATTATCCGACTGAACACAGTAGAAAGAATCGCACACTATTAGTGTGGGGAATTCGCGATCTGTACTTTCAAGTGCCAGTTTGAATGCTTGTAGTTCAGCTCGCTGAGCTGTACAATCTCCTAGAGATTGAGTTTTAGTGACCATTGGTCTGAAGTTACCATCTTGCATGCAACCTTTAACGATTGCGCACACTGCACTGTAAGCTTGCTTACTCCCTGTAGCGGGTTGTGCGGATCCGTCAGTGTAAATTATAAATTCATACTGATCCAGAGGCAGAATTTCAGTGTGAGGAGGACATTCATGTTCATATTGCAGGAACGCTTGTGTTTTTAGATCAGGATCAAAAACATATTCAACATCTGTTGCAGCAAGAGAATTAACCCATTGTATCCATCTAGGATGTAAAGCTTTTGCATTTGGAATGCTCGCTTTTGTAACTGCCTCCAAGGCTGGTATTGGAGTTACGACAATAATGCGTTTCCCTTGGGCTAGAGCTCTTTCTTTTGCTAGTGCAGTTTGAACTGCTGTCAGTATTTTTTCTGTTGAAGTGAAGCGCATTTCTGCTTGTGTATACAAATGTGATTTGTATGCTATTGGTACTTTTTCACCCTCATTAAATGTTAAGTAGGTGAATCCGCATTGACCCGAAATTATTCGGATCACTAAATTGCGTTGACTTACGCGTGTTTGTAAGTGATTTGTTGCTAACATTTTAGCTTGGAGTGAACGCAGGATTTCTGTGTGTTCCCGTGTCCAATGTTTGATTGAAAAATCAGGTTTGATTAATTCGTAGAGAGGTTTAACCCTTTCTGCGTAATTTAGAATGTAAGTTCTTCCAAAATTTAGGAAACCCAAGATGGATTGTAAATTTTTCAGCGTTTTTGGAGGTTGGAGCAGCGTGCACTTTTCTAGAAAGTAGGCTGCCAGGCTCTTGCCTTCACTTGAAAGCTCATATCCTAGGAAAATGACATTGAGATGGGCAATTCTGGATTTTTTTTTAAGTTGAATTTATAGCCCTCAGAGGCGAAGCCCAATATAATGGTATTCACCCTGTTCAAGTGCCTATCTAGATCATCGTCTGTCAGATAGATGTCATCGACATATGACAATGCCTCATTATCATAAATTTGTAGTAACTCTGTTACTCTCGCTGAGAATAACCCCGGGCTATTCTTGAACCCTTGTGGGAGTCTACAAAATTGACGCTGGGTCCCCATTATTGAGAAAGCTGTTAAGTACCTGCTTCCAGGGGCTATGTTTTGACAAAAGAAACCATTTGAAATGTCCAATGTGGTTTTATATTTTTTGCACACAATGTAATTCATTAATGCTGTACTATGTGCATTTTGCACTGCAAATGTTTTAGAACAAGTGTTCAAGTGTCTGTAATCCAAAACTAGACGATATTTATTGTCTGGTTTGGATACAGGAAACAAAGGATCGTTCATTGAGGAGGTGCATGTTTCAATCACCCCTTGGTATTCAAGTTGATCTAAGATCTCCCTGACCTGTTTTTCAGCTTCTTGCTTTATTGGGTACTGCCTTTGTGCAGTAGGTTCATTTTTTAGATGTATTTTGTGGTGAGGTGAGTCCTCATCCCATCCTACATGATTTTTGTATAATGCTGGGGCCTGGGCAACTGCCCATTTCCTGGCATAAGTATATTTAAGGTGGATTGGAATATGGTTGGAGAAGGCAGGCATAATAATGTCCTCACCATGTGGGCACTCCCTGACAAATTGTGGTGGCCAGTCTTTTTCTGCTAGAAGTATATCATAACCCCTTGAAAGTTTCTCCCAAAAGAGTATTTTCACTTTTCTTGGTATGTCTCCCTCCATTCGGAGTGTTATTTCATATAACTTTTGTGGAGTACTAACCCTGGTGTCTACAGTCTCTACTGTGATGTACTCATTCAAGTCCACTATCTCCAGAAGTTCCTTCAGGTTCTGGCGAGCTATTGTGACTTCTGCTGCACTGTCCAGCATTGTCTGAACCCATTCTCCGTTCTTGAGTTGTGTTCTCAGTATTCTCGGCATGTCTGATCTTCAGACCTGCTACCTTCTTTTTTGAGAATTGAGGTTTTGATTTATTTTTCTGAACGTGTTTGTCGTCTTTGGATTTCAGGCGTTCTTCTCTATGTTCTGACCGTCCTCTTCTTTCCGATGTCTGTGACGATATCTGAAAGGTACGAGAGGAACGTGTATCAGTATCTTGATAGCGGTCAGGTTTTCTTAAATTATCCCTATTCCTGAGGTTATACCTCCTTTCAGAGGGCTCCTTCTGAGGAGACCTTCCTCGGGATTGAGAACGTGTCTCTTTTGAATTTTGTTTATTAGTTTCCCACTTCTTTTTAGAAGATTTAGGAGTTTGTTTAATAGAGTCCTTTTCAGAACTTTCAGATAGTTTTGGCTTCCAAGGTTTTCCACCCAAACTATCTCTGCCTAATTCTGCATAAGATTGTTCTATTATTCTGGGTAGTTCAGTTTGATGTTCTGTAACATCAAATTCCCTTAAGCGTTGGCGGATCGCCACTGATGCTGCCTCTCCTTTAATATTAGATAATATTATTGTTGAGACCTGGTCGAAGTTTTTCAGTAATTTCATACCTAAATTCAGAGGAGGCTCTGCCCCGTATTCGTTTTGAATTTGTTTCAGGACTTCTGGTATTACTGCGATTGACGCAACACTATGTGTTTTAGTATAGATGGCAGCAAAGACTGCGCCCCAAGTGGTGCAATCTTCCAGTTGTGGTGTGATCCCCATTGGTAAACAGATTGTTAGTATTCTGTGTTTCTCATAAGGGCTAGTATTTGGAAATACTGCTTCAATTTGAGTAATTTTTTGAGCTATCCAGAATGGAATTTTCTTACGTTTTGGGGGCATTTTACCCATGACTGCGTATAAAGTCTGTGGAGTAATTTTTAGTGTATTCCCCTGTTGAGGGGTTGGAGTTGGAATGGTCAATGGTGGTTGGACTGTGAAAGTCTGCATGACATATTGGACTAGTTGTCTGTACATTTTTATTAACTCTGTAAGTTGAGTAAGTAATTCCTCGTCTGACATTATATCGAGGTCAGGATGAGGAGTGTAGCCAGCTAGAATCAGCCATGTTGCTCCTGGTCTACCTAGTGGACCGAGCCTGGTAATGTTTCTGTGATGTTTTAGGGCGCCTTTAAACCAGAGCTGATGCTCCTGGTATGTGAGTGGAATTTCAATATCCTCGAAAGGAATGTATTCCTCTGGTGGTTCATCTTCTTTGTAGAAGTGAAACACTCTTGTTACTGGATTTGATTCTGGGAATACTATCCATGAATAGAATACCTCTGTCTGAAATGATTCGTGTGCCTCTATCACGAAAACTGCTCTACCCCCTCTTGGTTGTAGGCCGTGTTTTATTTGTTTTAGAGTGATGGCTCTTCTTAAGTTTGGAGCGATGTCTATAACACCCTCCTCAGTTTCATTTAAACCTGTAAAGTTAAAAGCTGTTACGACTGGTTGAGCCGCAGCTACACCGTTCCCATGTATGGACATTTGTTTTTTGAAAAATGTAGTACAAGTTTCAAGGAAACAAAAGATAAGGTGCACAATATTTTGGAACACTGTATCCTTCAACGTTGATTAAACCAAAATAACTAATATATAGGGTTTTTTGTCCTATTTAGCCTTGGCGAATATTTAACCCTACCCACTCCAGACGTCTTATGGAGTATGTGAGTAGGGGTCTCTGAGAGAAAAGCACGACTGAGTTACTCAGTATCTAGCGTTAAATTAGTGCCTTACCAAACCGTTGGGCGCCATGTAGTGTAGTTCCTATTTCCCTAATAGGCTCTGCGCATTGGAATAATATACCCTATAGGTTTGGCATAGGACTGAGGTCAGTATGCCCCTTTCGAGTATATTAAACTTAATTACTTTTTGCCAGCTAACACAGAGGCCACTTGAAACTCCATGTAAACAAGAAGGGAGTAGTTTCTGGCAACCGCATAAACATGACAACTTTGTTTCCCTTTTAGAATGAGAACACTTCTCAGAATCATGGAAACAATAGATAACAGTTTCACTCAGCTAATCGTGCATGCTTAGTTTCCTCAGAGTTACACAGAAAGAATAGATGGGCGTTTCAATAAAAAGGTTTTATTGAACAGTCTTGTTTCTCGTATAAGAGATATGAGCTGTTATGATCATAAGACAGTATGTAAGAGATATAATGTACAGCAAAGCAGTAGAAATAAATAATACTGCGCTAGCATTATCTTTTAGCATATATTCACATACATAAATAACATGAGCTAAAAATGCGAGTACTCATAAGATGCTTCTCTAAGCTAGTTCTACCCCAATGTACTTAACCTAGTCTAGGTGTAGGTCAAGGGAAGAAGTAGGTGAAGAATTCTCTAGTATGGTATACTAAGAGTATGTTAAGTCTAGTATGCCAAGAGTCCCTCTAGGTTCTAGTCAGCTCCATACCTTGAGAATGAGAGAGGTGGGAATCTCCTGCCGGATCTCAAACTCTAACACCCCGCGAAGGGAGTCAGAACACTGGAAGCTGGATTTTTCTGCGAGCAGGAATGACAGCGTCTTCTCAGTGCGTCAGGCCGGGATACGGGCTCCTCTGAAGTCGAGGTCTCCTCTAACTTGCTTGGGCAAGGGAAGGTATATTTATACCTGGTAGGTGCCTTGGAATGTTAGCATTGACGTGAAGTCGGACAGAGGAAGACGTCAGGAATGAACTTTTAAGGTATAGCGGTTCATGCATAATAGATGAGTTCTTGGAGAAATCAATAATCCTGTGCTAGGGGAACTCCCAAGAGCTTAAGGGTCTGGTTTCTAAGAACTCGTTGTGACGTTAGGGTGGACGGATGTCGGTGACCATGCCTGTATTTGGAGTGCATGGCTAATGCCTAAATAAGGACTGGGATTCTATGCCTATATAAGGGCAATGTGAATTGTGCCTATATAAGGACATGTTTCGGGAAAACCTATATACGGACACCTAAAGCGGAATACAACAGAATAACCTGTGGTACTGACAATTGGTGTTGTATGCACACTTCAGTGGTGGGATACTGCTTACTGTCTCCATGTACACATTGGATGTTGACAACTCCAGAGGTGTTTTGTACCCCTCCTGGAACAGCTTGGGGTCATATGACACTCTGTAAGCGCCCTGTATCTACTAAGGCCCGTCTATGCTCCCCGTTTAATGACAATTGTCGATGGTAAGGAGGGGTGTCCCATACTGGTGTGCAATAAAGAGTCCTAGTCAGCCCCACCTCCATGGGTTCTTCCTTCTGGGGGCACATTCACGCAATATGACCAAACATGCCACATTGAAAACACTGGGGCCCTTGGTTAGGAGGAGGTTGGGAAGGTACAGTTAGAGGTCCTGGCATTAACGTTACTGTTTCTGCCTTCCCTGAGGGAAGATTCCTTTGTGTTTTTGGGATAGTCCCCCCTGGATTTTTTCATTGATAGGCTTCTCAACTTCTTTTTATCTCTTGTGCCCGATTATAGGCGCTGGCGATTTCAATGGCTCGGTCTAAATTAAGTTGGGTATGTTGACACACCCACTTCTATATGGGTGGTGCAAAGATAGGAGATACTGTCCCAAATAAATCTTCTCCAATATCTCTTCTTTGGAAGATATCAAGGGTTTTAGCATCTGTCAGCCATATCTCTCACTCAATAGTATAGGGCTCTCGGGGTCTCTTGGGGCCCTTATTTAATCTGTTTTACTCTAATTCTATATGTTTCCTCATCCAGCCCCATCCTTTCTAGAACACTCTTCTTGATGTCCTCATAGGGGGTTGTTCCAAGAGGAATGGCTGATTGGTATGCTGCATGAAGGTCTCCTGAAAGGAGGGGTCTAAGGAATTGTCCCCATTTATCTATGGGCCAGGGACAGCTCTTGCCATCCATTCAAAGTTATAAAAGAAGAAATCAGGGTCTTCTCCCCTAACTTATTTGGCAGGCAGTGTTGTTTGACTCCTGCTGACCGAGTGCTTCCCCCAACTTTTCTGTGACAGTTTCTTGAGATTGACTCTGTTCTGTTCAGTTAGGGTTTTATGTAGTTTTTCACTGTCTTCCTCAGCCACCACCAGGAAATTCTCCATGATTTTTCCCAATTTTTCCTGACATTTCCGACAGTTTGTTCATAATTGCCTCCATTTCCTCTGATCCCACTTCTGACACCAACTGCGGGAGGGATGATAGGAAAAAGAAGAGGGGAGGCTGAATGTGTTTCTATATCTTGGCACATGTATATATAAATATTATCTACTGGCGGTCGCCAGTAGATAGTTATAGTTACAACCTATTATCCATAGGAAATCCGCGACATTCTATTTGAAATAACTCTCTTGCCGGTTGACGTATCTTCGCAAAATTTTCAAACTTTGTGGCCCGCTCCGGTCCGCTCCTACCCTGAAAGTCTCGGGGGATTCGTCAAGCGGGGGCCGAGAAAAAGGGGGTCCCAAAACGCGTTTTCCCCATGCATTTTTCCATAGGAAACTTTAGACACGGCTACAGCCTGAACTGCTGAACGGAATTACACCAAATTTGGCAAACAGGTAGTTCTTGGTTCAGAAAGAACCCTTTTGTTAAATGGTGTAAATCCGTTCAGTAGTTGCTGAGAAAATGAAAAGTAAAAAGTTAGTGATATCTATGGCCGAGTAGGGTCCGCGTACCCTCAGCGCACCCTGCGCGCACCGTCCTGATCACGAGCTGCATGTTAATTGGCTGTCAACATTCCGATTCAGGAAATGTTGGCAGTTATTTTGTCCCTCGGTAGAACCGAGGGACAGAAACAAGTGCGCAAAGCGCACAAAGGGGGCAGGGTAGAAACACCCTGACCCCTAGGTTTGCTCAGGGGTCCCACAAAGACCCCCTGGGCAAAAAAATTTTTTTTTAAATCGGCAGGATGCGCTCAGGGTGCGCGAATCCTGCCGAAAAAAAAAATCGATAGCTAATTGGCCCCCGGGTGGGCCAAGTCCCGGGGGCATGGTGGGGGGTAATTAATGTGTGGGGGCCTCAAGGGCTCCCTAAGCCCCGGGGACCGCCACCCCGGGGCTTTTTTAAATGGTGCGGGAGGGCTCTGAGCCTCCCGCAGCCCCGGGGACCACCACCTCCCCGGGCTTTTTTTTAATACATTATAAAATCCTGTGTGGGGGGCTCCAGCCTCCCACACGCCCGGGACCGCCACCTCCCCGGGGCACTAAACATTTTAATATGGGGGTCCGTTACGGACCCCCAGAGCCCCGGGGACCACCACCTCCCCGGGCTGTGTACTGACTGGGAGGGGGCCGCGCGGCCCCCCTCCTGGAGCCCTTGATGGCCCTGGGGACCACCACCCCCCAGGGCCGGCTCCTGCAGTGTCCCGTGGTGCCTACCCCCGGGACACTGTAGTTTGCTATGGCAGGATGGGAGCCTCGCGGCTCCCGTCCTGCCATAGCAAACTGCTTTGGATATTGGAAGAGAGAGCAGGGAAACCTGCTCTCTCTTCCAATATCCAGCAGATTGCTTTCCACATGGGGAGCTGCATCTTAGCAGCTCCCCATGTGTAAAGCAATGCCGGCTCCCGTAGGACACGGGGAGCCGGCGGGACTGTGGGGGTTTGGGGACCCCCCCACAGTCCCCAACGGAGAGGGCCAGCCCTGGGGGATGGGGTCCCCGGGGCTAGTAGTGGCCCGGGAGGGGGGCCACGCGGCCCCCCTCCCCAAAAAAGAGAAATTTAAAAAAAAAAATATGGAAAGGCCGGCCCCGGGGATGGGGTCCCCGGGCCTTAAAATGGCCAGAGGAGGGGGCCACGCTGCCCCCTCAAAATAATAAATATAGAGGCCATGCCCCGGGGGATGGGGTCCCCGGGCCAATACAGGCCCAGGGAAGGGGGCCACGCGGCCCCTTCCCCGTTTTTTTTTTTTTTGTAATTTAAAAAAGGGGTAAGGCACTGGGGGATGGGGTCCCCAGGGCCCAAAAAGAGAAAAAAGGAAGGGGGCTACACAGCTCCCCTTCAGGGGACACAATTTTTTTTTTTTTTTTTTAAACGATCGGGCCCGCAGGCCTTGCCCCCTTCCTTCACCACTCTGCAAACGCGCCCTGGCGCGTTTGCAGAGGGGGAATCGACCCCTTGAATACTGGGGGTCCCTGGGGCCAACTAGCCCACCAGGAACCTCCAGTATGCGCCAGGGGCTGCCTTGCAGAGAGGTGTACAGAGGCCACGCCCCTTTACACCTCTCTGCAACGCAGCTCTGTGGCGCTTTTTGGAGGTATATGGTGGGCTAGTTGGACTCCGGGGACCCTCAGGATTCAAGGGGACTTAATCCCTCAACTTAAAACGCGCCACGGGCGCGTTTGCACAGTGGTGAAGGGAGGGGGCGGGGCTTCAAGTGACATGTGTGCAAACAGGCCCCGTGGCGCGTTTTAAGATGGGGACTTAAATCCCCTTCAATCCTGAGTGTCCCTGGGGGCCAACTAGCCCAACAGGTACATCCAGAAAGCGCCACAGAGCTGCGTTGCAGAGAGGTGTAAAAGGGGTGTGGCCTCTCTACACGTCTCTGCAACGCAGCCCCTGGCGCATATTGGAGGTTCCTGGTGGGCTAGTTGGCCCCTAGGGACCCTCAGGATTCAAGGGACTTAATCCCCCAACTTAAAACGCACCACGGGGCGCGTTTGCACAGATGTCACCTCAGGCCCCGCCCCTCCCTTCACCATTGTGCAAATATTCTTCTAAAATCATCCGAAATACGAATTCCGATTTACTCACCTGTTATAAGGAGAGACCTCAGTGCTGCATCTTTCAGCCCAGTACTGGTCCTGAAAAGTAATTTTAACCGTACTTACCGGTAACTTGAATTTCCTTCATAGGCTAACATTGACTGGTTTCACTTGGAAATTCTTCTAAGTGTGGAGTTTTGGAACTTTAAAATATTCCTCTAAAATCAGCCGAAATACGAATTCCGATTTACTCACCTGTTATCAGGAGAGACCTCAGTGCTGCATCTTTCAGCCCAGTACTGATCCTCAAAAGTAATTTTAACCGTACTTACCAGTAACTTGAATTTCCTTCCATAGGATATCATTGCCTGCTTTTTGCTGAAAAAGTTTCTAAGTGTTGATTTTTGGAACTTTAAAATATTCCTCTAAAATCAGCCGAAATCCGAATTCTGATTTACTCACCTGTTATCAGGAGAGACCTCAGTGCTGCATCTTTCAGCCCAGTACTGATCCTCAAAATTAATTTTAACCGTACTTACCGGTAACTTGAATTTCCTTCATAGGCTAACATTGACTGGTTTCACTTGGAAATTCTTCTAAGTGTGGAGTTTTGGAACTTTATAATATTCCTCTAAAATCAACCAAAGTACGAATTCCAATTTACTCACCTGTTATCAGGAGAGAACCCAGTGCTGCATCTTTTAGCCCAGCACTGACCCTGAAAAGTAATTTTAACCGTACTTACCAGTAACTTATATTTTCTTCCATAGGAATCCATTGTCTGGTTTTCAGCAGAAAAGTTTCAAAGTGTCAATTTTCACAAACTACAAATATTCCTTAAAAATCGCCTGTATGACTTAAACGCATTCTTTCAACTGTTTACAGGAGATGCACCAGTGCTGGAACCAGGATCCAACACTGAGTAACAAAAAGTAACGATAACAGTTTTTACCTCCTAAGTGAATTTCCTTCCATAGGATAACATTGGTCATTCTATGAGAAAAAGTTTCTAAGTGTCAACTTTTAAAATACAATAATATTCCTTAAAAATCACGAGTGTAACCAAAACGCTTTTACTCAACTGTTTACAGGAGATGTGCCAGGACTGAATCTAGGATCTAGTCCTGTGGTTAGAAAAGTAATCCATAAAGTAACTAATTGCATTTAACTAGAAGTTCACATTGAGCTGAATGTTGCATTGTGTTTGAAAATGTGTTGCCCATTGCAACAACTGTAACTACTGTACTTAAAAGTCTATTGCCTATGTGCAAAGTATTTAAACTAAAGTAATTCATTCTGAGAAAGTATTTTTTGTAATGTAATGTATAATGTAATTACAATGTAATTTAAAAAATAAAATATGTTATATAAAATTGTTTCTAAAAATGTAGTAAATCAGTATTAAAAAAATGTATATAACAATTAATACATTTAAAAATTGTCATTTACAAAACCTTTGAAATTCACTGAAAAACCGTAGGTTTCAGACATGTTATAGTTACAAATTAGCATTTAAAAAACCTTTGAAATTCACTGAAAAAACCATAGGTTTTAGGGACAGTTATAGTTAGTTGGACATTGCACTCGTACAAAACCCGTGAAATTCCCTCGTTATAGTTAGTCCAGCTAACTATAACTCACGCCCCTGCAATGCACTGCTGATGACGTCACATATTACATCACTCATGACATGGTCAGTGACATCACTGATGACATCACTGATGACATCATCCGTGTGATAATTTCATGCATCTTCTCACACCCTAATATAACCTTTGATACACCCACTCTAAATTACAGAATGCCATTCGCAAAACCATAGACACTCCAACACCAATAACTACATACCCACACACTGTTTCTTAGGTCTACGCACACATCCACTCACTCACCCGTACAGTCACTCATACTTACGGTCACTCAGTACAGGACTATCATATGCACTCATACTCCTATATAGACACTCAAACACCGCCACTCATCCATAGAGGTACTCACACACCTAGTCAGTCATGCAAATAATTAAACACACTACCATTTACTCACCTATACAGTTATACACACACCAGCTCACTTACTCATACAAATACTAGCACATTCTTACGCTCTTATACAATCACTGATACAAGCACACACTCATCCATACAGCCACTATCACAATCAGTCACTCTCGCTTATAGCTATTTATATACTCCAACACACATATATACTGCCTTTCACATATGTAGTTACTCACACATGTACCACTGGGACATACATTCACTCACTAACACACTCTTACACACACTTACCCACCCATACAGTCTATCACAGATGCACTCTTGAAACCATCCACCCAGTGAATCACCCACTCACACATCTATGCACAGAGTCGCACACACCCCTCCCACACAAACACTCAGGCACCCATACAGATACTCACACAAGCATTCAATAACTCAAATAGACACTCATGTAGCTATTCACAAACACATGCAGCCACTTACACAGCAACAGACAGACGGATACAGACATTCACCCAGTTTAGTCACTAACCCATGCATTCAGTAAGATACGTTAAATCACTCACTTATACAGTCAGTCACGCACCTACTAAATCATCCATACAGACACTTACACACCCACTCATTCTTCAATACGTCTTCATATATATATTAAAAATATTTAAACTTTAGAGAAACACACAGTCACTGGATGATGTCATCAGTGATGTCATCAGTGATGTCATTTGAGATGTCATCAGTGATGTCATCAGTGATGTCACTGACCATGTCATGAGTGAAGTAATATGTGACGTCATCAGCAGTGCATTGCGGGGCGCGAGTTATAGTTAGCTGGACTAACTATAACGGGGGAATTTCACGGGTTTTGTACGAGTGCAATGTCCAACTAACTATAACTGTCCCTAAAACCTATGGTTTTTTCAGTGAATATATATATATATATATATATGTATGGATACACTTAGAGTAGAGTCCTTCACCACTTCACCACACCCAGGTGATATTGAAAGTTTTTAGGCTTGTCCTGCAATATGTGAGAAATAGAGGCAAGATACCCGGGCAGGTCAGTTTCTATTTATAGTCTGGTAAACCTATTCCCCCACCTTTTGCTGTTTGGTCGCTCCGAAGGAAGAAGAGAAGTAAAAAGAAGGACCAAAATAGCCCAAAGAAAAAAACTTATGTTGAGAGACACAAAAACCTGCTCCCCTGATTTTGAAGGAAAGTGGGTTGGCTCCACTAGGACAGCTTTAGCGCTTTTATTAGGGATGTGGCTTCTGCTATTGGTCTTGTGCCCTTTTCTACAGTTTACTTGCAGCCGCAAGTCAGGACTAGTCTGACTCCACTAGTCTCTAATTTTAGTAACTCAAGTATATCGAGAAATGATGTGAAAAATTAAAAATAATTACATTATATATTTATAAACTCAAATACCCCTTCTTGGTGTCTGTAAAGAATTTCCTCAACGGTATCATCGCTTCCCACAACCTCCAACCCAACCCGCATGCAACCTGACCCCCTCCCCTTAAGCCTCTTACCCTACTTGTTCACGTACCATGAATGGCCCAACTCTCCTGAGGTGCGGCGGCTTGTAAGCATCCTCCGTGGGCGTCCACCACTCTTCACTCCAGTCCTCTGAGGCCTCAACGTCATACGTTTCCAAACTGCATGGGCAGGCGTCTTTAATCTGCTCCGTGTCGTTGTCCCACCGCTGCTTTTGGTGTCTTCCGGATTTCCTAGGATCTGCCTCCAGTCTCCATTGTCCTTGCTTGGTTTGGTGATTCACTTTTCACCCCCATGTAGGATCTATGATTGGTTCCAAGCCCTTTCAGGTCCGCCTTCTTCCTATGCAGGGCAAGGAAAGTCAATTTTCACTTTTGTAGCAGTTTTTTTTCTTCCAGGTTTTGTGTGGTCGATCGGAGGATAGATAAGGAGACCCCAGCGGGGGAGGTAAGTTTGGGGAATATATATTTACTAATATAAACAAAGGTTAAAGTGAGGTTATACTTAGTACTTGTAATAATATCAATATTACCTTACATTACATAAAAAAAAAAAACCTTAGAAATTCACTGAAGAAAACAAAGGTTAACAGAATGTTATAGTTAGGTGAAAATGTAAGTTGCAAACATAACATTTTAAGCAAACAAAACCACTGAAATTTACTGGTTAGAGTTATCTCAAGTAACTATAACTGTAACTCGTTCCATAAAGTAACTATATGCATAGTGTTCTTATCAATGATTTAATTTCAAATGTTGCAGTGATGTTATGAATGACGTCACAGATTACATAAGGTAATTAGCAGTGCATGGTGAGGATACGAGTTATAGTTCTTTAGGGTGGATCCATAGTTCCGTTTAAAAAACAAAATACATTTTGGCACTAGGACCTCCCCGTGAGGTCTATGGGGGGGAAGACATCCCTACCCTGCTCTCCTATAATTTTTTTTAAACTTTTTGTCAGGACAGGGGACTGAGTCACTGAGTCCTGAAACTGCTGTTGCCACATCTTCGTCAATGTGATGACTGTCTCTCAAATCTGATCATGAGGTCTACCGATACTGTGGATGCTCCACGGCATGAAATATACATACATTTTGTACCTTAATTTCTCATAAACTGAACAGATTTACACTAAATTACAAAAATAAACTTTCTGGGCTAGGTCTAGTTTTCTGACAACTTTGCTGTATTTCCGTGCAGCATTTTTTGTAGTTTTGTGCTAGTCAATTTTTTTATGGAAAACTAAATGGTGAAAACACAATTTCGGACCACCTTTTTCTGGGACCCTGCTTGATGGATCATCCCAAAACTTCCCAGGAAGGAGCTGAGGAAGATGAGGGGGCTGACTATATAGCTCCTTGTATAACCAGGAAAACTGTTGCAAAATTGACATGGGGTGGTGTGAACCTTACCTTCCTCACCCTTAAACCATTAAATCATACATTTGGATCGTTGATCTGATATATGATGGGCTAAAACTCAGCCGACCCTTTCTCCGTACTTGTATTGTAGCATTTTGTGTTTAACATATTTGGCAGCTACCTAATCTCTTAACCTGCATCGAAGAAGAGACTGCTTTTCTATTAATTGAAGAAAAACTATCGGTTCGTCTGCCACTCCCTGAGTAATTTTAAAAGCATGTATTATTTCAAGTTGAAGAATATCTTGGCACAGAAAGTGAGCATCCTCAGAGGCATCCCTATTTTGCTTAGCCACATACTGAAGAGTAATACCCCGGATATACGCCTTCATTGTATCCTAGATTATTGGAGGCAACGCTGTACCATTTTTAACGAGATGAAACTCCCTGAGTAACCTTGAGATGCATATAATATACTTGTCTTTGTACAACAAATGATGAGGAAATGAGAACTTAGAGGTTCTAATACAATCCTAAGACATGCATCCATGTTTGTACTATCCCCAAAGACCAGTAAAAACAATGTTGATCCTGGAATAGTGCTTATGTGGGCATGAATAAAAAGTATATCCAGGGTCAGCCGGATGAAGAGTCTGCCAAGCAACACATAGCCCATGCAACTGGATCAGGTCTTTAGTAGAATCTATGCTGTAGTTAAGTACACAGTTAAAGTTGCCCATTAAAATGAGTTCTCCAGTCCAATCCAGCAGTTCCAAAGAAAGCATATCTAATACCTCTCAGTAATCAGCATTTGGCCCATAAACTACACAGATAACAAATTTTAGAGAGAGTAATAATAGTTGTGCAAGTACCAACCTCTCCCTGGAGCCAGCCGCAGTTCTTAAGACTTCACATTGAAAATTATTTGAGGAGAGCACAGCAACCCCACGAATCAAAACAGATTGTGAGGTACAAACAACTATATTATATCCCAGCTGCTTGAGTAGCGACCAACCCTTGTATGCCAAATGAGCCACAGTCACTGCCACCAGTTGGAGTTTGTACAACCCTATGTCCTCCCGAACCAGTTGCTGCTTACTTTGTGTGTTGATCCCAGATACATTCCAACATATGCATTTAAACTTAGCAATAAGTCCTAAATAGGTTGCCTAAGAATCTATACCATCCATGTTCTAGGCTGCAATTCCACCAAGCTAAGACTAATAGGAAATAAGCTCTGAATTAATTCATAATACTCTCACTTGTTTTATCCCCCACCAACCCCCAAATGTGATACCATAGTCCCATTCATAAGACTGTCTGCCACTTCCTCCCCCCACCAACAATCCAAACTCACCCCATGCTCTTAGGAAGGAATCACCCCCACCTTCTGGCTGTCGATGGATGACAACCCTAGAGGAGCACTATCCTCCACCACAAGCCCCCGACTGCCACCCAGCCATCATGCATAAACTGATGTAACTCCCGAACAACAGTGCAATTTAACTATCAAGTGTTAACTCCCAAAACTTTTCAAGTCAAAAACCTAAGTCTAAAAAAGCTGTAAAATAGAGGAAAAAGAAACAGAAGAGAGGAGGAAAGGAAAAAAAGAGTCTCAAGACTGAGGTTCTATTAAAGGTAGTATTATTAACCCCACTCAAGTGAGCCAGAGCCTGCATAGGGTCCCCCTTGGAATAGCACATCTGGGTCCACCCATCCTTAATAATCTTGAGCCCCTACAGCCTTCAGGGGATCGATAAATTGACCCATCTTCCATCATCGATCCATTGTGGATCTACAGCGATCTGACCGGTCTACAATTGACATGGTATCAACCAGAACAGGTGCAGTAGGACGTGCATTAGGGAGATCACCTGCCTCACAAGAAAACTTCCAACATATATTAAGATTGGGCATGGCTGCGTTGTGTTGGTATTGAAGGCATTGTGGTTGAAGGGAAGACCGTGGGCACGCTGAATTTGTGAGTCCTAGTCCCTCAAGTCAGGGAAAGCCCTTCTGAGCAGATGCACCATGAATTTCTGAGGAGCCGACCCCTCCTTCCCCTCCGATATTCCAAATACCCTGAGATTGTTTCTCCTCTGGTGATTTTCCAGGTCTTCAACTGTGGCTTGGAGATATTCCAGCTGAACATCATGATTCCCAATTGCCTTGACTGTTGAGGTTGCAACCTCCTCAGTATGAGCAACTCTTTGCTGCAGGTCTGTGAGCTCTGTAGTAAGGCTGGTAATCTGCACAGAGACCTCGTACAGTGATTGTTGCATTTTCAGATTATCTTCCCTAGCCTGGGCGTAATGTGACTGAGCCTCTGAGTGTTGGGCCTGCATAGACTGCAGGATTGCCATTAACAATGGCTCTTGTAGGTTATTCTCTGATTAACCCCCTTTGGTGGTTGATGGAGCAGAATGATCAGAAAGAGTGTCAGAGAGAGAGAGTGGTGATCTATAAGCTGTTTGTCCACCTCCATCCCTGGGAGTGTTGCAGATAAACATGGGATACATGCTTTCACCTCCTCCTTTCATGTAACCCACTTCCTGAGTGGGCTGCTTTTTGTCCCTGAGATGCCTGCCTTGTTTGCCTGCCGCTATTTTGCAGATTTAGAAGGCCGATAAGTCCTAGCCTGGTACATGGACTTCTTCCTGGTATGACCCCGGCCTTGCTGGAACGGCTGCCAACCATCGCCCTGGATACATATGGGTTCTTTATAGAGGCCAATGTCTGTGTGAGAGCAAGAGGCATCAGGGGCAGAGACAGTTGGTAGAGATTCAGTCCTGCACTTTGCCTTTAGCAGAGAGTTAGAATCGGCACACAGCTGTGCCACTGCACCTGCATTATCCACTATATCACAATCCATGCTAAAATTTGCCTCTCAGTCCGCCCCCTCTAAAGCCTCTATAGCTGCTGACACCCTCCCTACCTGGCCCCCTGAGGGATCAAAAACAATACTCACAGTTTTTGTCCCCAGCACAACTATTTGAGGGCTTTGTTCACAGATTGGCTCCTGAGGGGGCACAAGAAGTGGATCAGAGAGACAGCTTGGCTGATTGCTGCTACATTGTTGCAGAGTAGACATTTCCTAGGAATTTTAAACATACTTTCCTCTGCCTTTAATCTGATCCAGAGTACAGGAAGCAACAATAGAGCTCCCTCTTACAGCAGCTCCTGTTGTTGCTGCCGCCATCAAAGTATTCACCAGCGATGATTCCTCACCAGGATCTGGTAATTCTTTGCTAGCCACTTGCATGAATTTCTTCATTATGCCAGATTGAAACAACTTTTGAATAGGTCGGCCAAATTGCCAAAGACCTGAATCTGGGGGCACTATTTGCGTGCTCAACTTGCCCTCCTCCAGCTGCTGATGATCTTGCACTTCCACAGTGCGTCCCTTGAGCCCCCCCCCCAACGGGCTCTGCAGACCCCCTGAGATGCATTTCCCTTCTGCGGGGCCAGATGTATTCCATGCGGGATAACAAACATTAAAAATGCTTTCCTGAAGAAAAAGCAACACTGCTTGGTGCAGCTAACTGGCAAGTCCGATGCGGCTGTATACCTGCCAGCCGCAGAGCTGCAGCATTCACGCAGGAGCAAACAAACTGTCAGCGAGCTGATCGATGAGCAAAAAGCCAGGCCAGGAGAATCCTGCAATTGGCACTCCCTGGTCGCAGCAAGATGGATGGCAGAGGTCTCGGAGTCATGAGAAGGAGGGGTGCTCAGTGACAGGCTAAACTCCCCCATCATCCTTCTGTCACCTCAACAGTACCCAAATTATAAAAAGAACAGTTTCTGGACCAAGGTCTAGCTTTCTACCAAATTTGTTGCATTTCATGCAGCATTTTTTGTGGTTTGAGCTAGTCAATTTTTATATGGAAAAATGAATGGTGAAAACAATTTGGGACCCCTCTTTCTCGAATCCTGCTTGACGGATCACCCCAGAACGTCCTAGGAAGGAGCTGAGGTAGATGAGACATTTTTTGGAAAGGTTTGTGAATGTTCATCAAATGGCGCTAAAGTTATTAGCAAACCATAAATACCCATTTCCTATGGAAACACGGTGCTACCTATAACTACCGACTGACTCAGTGGCGACTGCACTACATATTTCAATATACTTACTATTTTTGAAGAAATTAAGTTCCACAATGCTTTTCTCAATTATTTTTTAGTTTGCATGTGAACTCAATATTTTTGTTGATGAGATCTTTGACATTGTATTATTGTGTCACAATAATTTTTAGACCATATTTTGTCATACAACCCCGCAATGGAATCCAATCAGACAGTAGCGGTCCTGGTAGAGTGCCGGCCGGGCGGTGACGTGGGGCGGGGAGGCAGGTGGGGTAGTAAACCACGGATTACGGTCGAATACAGGTAAGTAAACATTTAAATAAATAAAACGAATTTCGTTGCGCGCACTGCATCGCATTTGGCGATGCAGCGCTACAATGAAATGTGTTTTATTTATTTAAATGTTTACTTACCTGTATTCGGCCGTAATCCGTGGTTTACTACCCCCCCACCCTGCCCCTCCCCCACCCCACGTCACCGCCCGGCCGGCACTCCTACCAGGGACCGCTACTGCAATCAGATTAAGTTGCAATTTGCAACATACCTCATTAATGTGTATGACGTAGGTCAAATTGTGAACCACTCCAAATGCAGGTTTTGTGACCTAACCTATTAATACATAGGTCGGTTAGCAAACAAAAAAAAAAAGATTCAACACTGGGCACAAAAATGCTGATCGTAGTTTCCAACCTGTATTTTGCGAGCAGTGTTTTGTACATCAGGGCATAGATCACTTGATTGGCTAGTTAACTTTTCCCCTAAAACACGTCATACACCTTTGTAGGCACTAACTAGCCAAAATAGTGAAGCAGAGGAGGCTAGAATCTGCAGTTTGGTTACTGTTAACTGATAAAACCTTTTCTATTTTGAATGATATCCTATGTTTTTAGGTTACATAAAAACACTTTATTTAACAGAACAATCTCTTTACGAATCCTAGCCCCGAAACGTAGAAATATAAATTGTGAAGCAAACTGCTCTTTGCATCAACTATACTTCACTGTCCTGAGGTCAGTCTTCTCGTAGGAAGTAACTCCCGGCTAATTTAACATCAATCAAAACCCTCCGAGGGAAAAGGTTTCCATATGTATAATCTAGAGGACACGTGCATGGCAGCCTGCCAACCTGATGGTAAAGCTTGCAGGTCTGGGTTGACCTTTCCGTATAAGAAATGTGATGCCACTTTCATCATGTAAGTCTGTTACCAAGGGAATGGAGGTAGTTCAACTTTTTCCTTTTTTGGTGACAAGGCTGTAGCTAGGGGGGTTTCAAAAATATTACTTTTCGTGCAGGCAAGAAAAGCAACATGGCTATTATAATGATTTGACATTCATCACTGGTTCCTAGCATCTGCAGAAATAGTTGTCAACCCACTTAGAGCAAATCCCAGGTGAAGCAGAGGCCCAGGCTTGCGAGCTTTTAGTCATGGATATAAAGGGACCTTACAAACTGCTGGGCCGCTTTGTGAATCATGTGTTTGCATAACACAGCAGCCTGTCTAACTGAGGGACAGCAGCACTCACCCCTGTTGGAATTTCACTGCATTGTACAAACGTGAGGTGACAGAATAGCACGATATTCAGCTTCAGGAGGCGTGCAACACCTCATACTATTTCCATATTTTCAAAACTGGTGTGCTAATCTTCGCACTAATTTAAAATCACTACAAATTCCGTGTTTCAGGATCTTTAAAGTGAAAATTAAAACATAAATAGAAATTGTGTTGTAATAAAAAAACAATAATATCTTCCTCTGAGGAAATCAGGTTGGAATGCAGGGCATAGGAAGCACGTATCAGCACTGCAATAAAATAAAGACGTATGAATTAAAGGTAGGCGTACGTAATGACAATCTTCATTAATGTTGCACCATGCATGCTGGGTGAAATATACAAAGGGAAGATGTATTATTCCCCAGTAACATGTGCCTACTAAAAAACTGAACTAATCCATTCATGAACATGAAGATAAAACACTTTAGAAATATGCATAGTGTCAGTGGCAGCTGGTGACATTCGAATGTGGTGAGCGTAAAACAATAGCCGTAGTGCAATGTTGCGAGCGAGCGTAGTGAGCGAGCACGTACCACCTACAGGGGGTTGGGAGGGTTCTCCCCCCGAGAAAATATTGAAAAAAGAGTGGGCAAATGGTGCATTTTCAAGCAAATTTGAGATAGCAGGAAGGTTAATAAAGCAATTGTGAATCAGATGCTCCTTAATTAACATTCTACACAAAACATGAAGAACACATTTATTGATTGTGCCCTGGGCCTGAACGCACTTCAGCCCAGCAGATACAGGTCAGGCAGGCTCAGCCTAGAAAACAGCAGTTTAGTAAAAGCTTCTTGGCACTCGCTCTTCTTGCCTGGTGCTGCGTGTGCTTGCAATGTATTCTATTCAATAGAACTGCAGAGACTGCGATGGCATAGTTTTCAAAGGATGTTTTCAGGCGCCCCCACTCCCCACCCAGCCCCTGTCCGATTTCCCAGTAATTGGTGCTGAAGCTGTATTTCAGAGGCTGATTTCCTGCCTTTTTACAGGTCTTAACAAGCGCCAGGCATTTAATAGCGCTTTGAGGACCGGCTCTTTAGGAGTCCCGCCCTTTTAAAGCTTCAACTATGCTCTTTTCTGCCGCTAATGGCTGGACAACTTCCGGCTTTAATCATTGCTGGATCAGCGGCAAACAAGTGCCCCCTTCTCCCCTCCGTGCGCCCCTCTCATATACCTGGCAGCATTTTACACTGCACAGCAATTGTGTGATTGGACAATTCCGAGCTGTCTCTGACGCCCGAGTCCTGGAGCTGGTCCCGGCTGCATGGTTCTCGGCAGGGCTCTAGTCTGTCTTATGCCCAGCCTTCTTTCTGTCTTATCTTTGTGACCTATTCAGCGCCTAGAGGCATTAAGCCGGTGTCAGTGCGCTGCTTAGTGCACATAGTCCATAGACTTGTCTTGCTGCAAGCTAGGAGTGAGTGAAGTTTAAACTTTGCACACAAAGTAGAGGAGACTTTCAGAAATTCGCCCAAAGTTGCATGAGACGGAGGTTTAACCCACACGTGTCACAGTGGTAACAACCGGACGTCTGCCAGGGAGGTGCCCTGTGACACCGGACAGGCGGGAGCAAGGCTCCACACTGGGCTCTCAGATCGGAGGACAGCAGTCGCGGCTCGCAATGGTCGCGCGGGATGGGGGCAGGGGGGGGGAGTTTAAAATTAAATAAAAAGAAAACTTACCGGGTCCACGCCGCCTCTGCTGCTGGACCGGGGTCCCGCGTTGGCGGCTGGCGCCTTCAACTTCTTCTGAACAGGTCCAGGAACAGCCACGTCACTGGCGGCAACCCCTCTCAGCCAATACTGAAGCTGCTCCAGCAGCGCCAGGATTGGCTTAGCAGAAATACTCGCTGCCCTGCCGCCCATTAGGAGACCGAGGGTTGCGGTGTTGAGCAACCCTCGCTCACCTAATGTGCAGCCGCCAGCCAGACTCAACACTAGTGCGCATGACTGGGCTGGTCAGAAAAATTGTCCGACCTAAACCCAGCATGCGCACTTGTGCTGCTGCCTGCTGTGCGCTCCGCGCCACCCCCTGGCCTGACCATGCATGTCAGTCAGCATGACGCCGGACCGCCCACCCCCTTCAGACTCAGAAGGGGGTGGGCGTTCAGGCATCATGCTGACTGACATACATTGTCAGTTCACCTAGAGCAGCCGCCGAGGGAGCTGGGCGGCTTGTGGGTCAATGCCCCAGCGCCCTAATGGACGCACTGCCACTGCATAGTGTGCTGTTCCGCCACTCCACACTATTCCAAAGAGAAATCGTAGAGTCTGTATCACCAATTAGTCATGGAAGGTCCCGTTTTTTGGGATGCAATTGCTCTGACCCACCAAGGTGAAATGCTTCATCATTGGGCTTGCTCCTCGCTGAGTGGATATTCCAATACCCAGGAGGCACCAAACTCGGGGCTCTTTAGCATTTTTTTACTGAATCCTGGCTCTTTATTTCCTGTGGCACAGGTGGATGCCCTTCAGTATGAGTGAAGGGGAAGTCGTTGTGGCTATGGCCAGTTCCTATTCTATAAGTTTTATTCCTAGTGAATGTCCGTGCCAAGGTTAAAAACAGAACGTGAACCAAATGGGCGTGGTAATGACTCCCTGGTTTCTCCATGTGGTCAACATGTTTCATGCCATAGTTGCTCAGAGGGTCAGAGGCATGTCTTTAGGACCAGAGTTAGTGTACACTTTAATCTACTAAGTTAGATTGCAGTACCAGTCTATATTTAGAGTGCCATTCAATTGTGCGTTAGGTTGCAAAACATATGTTATAAACACAAATGAGTGTTACATCATAAAAATTTTCCATGATGACCCATGGCCAATTAGGACATAATATATGGCCCCTTAGGGTATCTCAGAGCTGCTAGCCCTCAAAGCAATTGAGGGCCTTATTTATGAGGACTTGCAACACTTTTCCGTCGCTGTGGCGTCACTTTTTGTGACGCACCGGCGGTGTAAAAAATGTGCCACGTTGTACCTTATTTACAAAGGGAAGCATCTATGCAGATGCGTTACTTTGTAAAGCCCTGCGCTACATTATACCTGCATCAGGTATAATGTATGCAGGGTGGGTGTTCCCCCATAAAGTCTCATAGAAGTGGCGCAGTGAAATCTACCAGATTTCACTGCGCCACTTCTAGGAAGCCTCATAGCAGGCGTAAGACTGACGCAGGCCCTTTCACATGGGGTTTGCCCCATGTGAAAGGACACATTGTTGGATTTGCGTCTGTTTTCAGACACACCCCAGCAATGCATCACTTTTTCACCTACTGGCGTATCTGTAACTCCTTGCCACATGAAGCGCCGTACATTTAATACGGCGCATCCATTGTCGCAAGGAGGGCGCAGTGAAAACTGTTGCATTGCTGTTTTGTCGCAGCGATGCAACAGTTTTCATAAATGAGGCCCAGAGTGTGTACATATGTGATATACTCAAGGGATGGATGCTGACCTGAACTCTTGATATAAACATGAAAAATGATGCGCAAGCCCATGGGCAGACAAAACTCTCAATAGAGCAGGAAGGTCTCTAGATCTGGCTTGCTTGTTAGCCGACAGCATGCTGGACCACCACACACATCAGGGGCAAAGTAGAGCATAAAACAAGAAAGTCAGTAAAGTGACTAATATGATCTCCAGGCAGTGTTTGCCTGCAGTGTTTGCCTGCAGTGTTCACCTGCAATACATAACAATGAATCTTTCAGAAGCCCACCTCTGTCTCTGGTGAAGAATTTGAAGGGCTTTGGTAGATGTTTGTAAACTTTCATCTCATGAGGACGCAATAGAGACTTAAAGCTCCCGGACTGACTTGGAGCTTCCATAAACATAAGGTCAGCAGAAGTGGGGCAAGCCGGCATGCAGCTTCACTCTCTAAATACACTATCAGCAACACAGTCTTTGTAGGTCTAAGTCCAGAAGGTGATCGTTGGAGTATTTTAGCTTACATGCTCGAAGTCAAGAAATTGATTAGAGACCCACTGCCGTTTAGTTTCCACTACTTCTCGCAATTTCAAAGGTGAGACAAACTGTAGGAAAAAGCTGTATAATACTAAGAAATCTGGTATGTTCATCTTCCCACAATGCACTGCAGCTGTTTCTCCATATGTGCAGAGCCCCAGGTACCCATTCTATGACAAGGATCCCCTTAAGAACAACAAAGAACATGGCAGTGGAAGTAGGGATGGGTTTGTCTTGTGTTGTCTGCAGCATTCTCATACTTGCAAACACCATTCTTACACAAACGTGGAATATATTAATCAGCTATGGGTGAACATAGTCATTGGTGAACCAGAAGTGCATATGAAGCATTTACTGTGGGAATTTAGCTTAATGTTTGGGATAGTAATGGCAGTGAATACTGCCTTTAGCATTTGTAAAAACTACAAGAAAGTAACCATGAAGTTACCCTATTTGAGTCAAGACTATGGATTTAGATTGCCTGACTATTCTGTGAGTTAAGGGCATCTCACAAATGGGAGTAGGCTCCCATGACAGGGACCAATTTGCAGTTTGAGGGGGTCAGTGGTGCTTTTATAAAGGGAAATAGAGGAAACTATAAGGTAGAAATAAAATAGTGCAAGGGCATGCATCTCTGAACAGTGTCTTTGGACTTTCATCTTTTCTGTCCCCAAGTTAGATGTTTCTAATTAGTGTTAATGCAGTTACCTCATGATTATTTAAACTAGGTATATCACTTTCAATGTTATTAAGGCTTGCCAAAGAGGACAGCCCGGGCTAGAAAATAGATAAGGCTTTCTTGCAAAAGGAGGCTCTTTTTACAGATAGTAATAAACCATTTAATTGAAAGAGTCAGAGCACCATTCTTATGCATAAAGGATGTGTATGCAAAATGCACTAGATGATGAATCATCCCTTTCCAGCATTATACCCTTGTTGATAATTTTCAATAATGGTGATGATACTGACATTGTACTTGACATAGTTTCCTAACTTTCAAATGAAGAAAAGGAAGAATGGGGCAGACAAGCACTTTGAGCATTACAGACTTTGGGCCATATTTATGGTGAAGTGACTCTGGGCACCAAGTCACCTTCCTGCGCTGGATCACAAGGAAAGGGCAGGAATGTGCCGTATTTATACCAATATGGCACACTCCTGTTCTTTCCCCAGTGCTGGTGCACAATAGGCTGCCTTGCGCCAACACAGGCACCCTTGCACTATGGTGCAAGGGTACCTCTGTTGCATGCAGGATTATTTTTGTCCTGGAAGGGGTACCTTCCTGCACAAAAACAATCCCCTGAGGCATATTCGTCTATTTGTGAGCTTCAAAATGCAGCACACATAGAAAGAGTAAGTAGTGAGGAGAAATAAAGATATTTCTCCTTGCTACACCTCCCCTGGGAAGGTGTAGCATTTTGGCACATTTTGAGGTTTGCCAAACCTAGGAGTGCGTCAAAATCCATGAGAGTTGTGTGGGAGCACCCATGCAATCCCCATGGAAAGCCTTCCCAGGGCAGACTAATACAACGCAGCTATTTGCGCTGCATTGGGTTACTCCAGATTTATGCAGTCACTCAGGGCCATGTAAAGTGGCCTTGCGTGGCTTCATAAATGCCATTTTTGAGTTGAGTCACGCATGCACCACATTGCGTGGTGCTAGTGCTATGCAACTGGCCTCCTAAATATGGCACTTTGAACTTTATATGCTACACAGCATGCTGAGATTTAGCTGCAGCGATACTCTGGGTTTTTCCCAACGTTCTGTGCTATGATTTAGGGATGGGTTGTGCATTCTTGGTATGGGCTAGGAACTGAAGGCATAAAATTCACAACACCTCGATCTAAGTTTACTGGATAATCATGTTTCCCTTAGGAAGAACCAGAAAATGTTCATTTAATTCCCTACTGGAGTTCTTTCAGCTTCTTCCACTTATGTCAAGTCAGTGCCAGGACAACCAGTGCCTTACTAACAATACCGTAACCTCATTGTGTGCATAATTATGTTATTAATTTTGCTTTCTTACAACAGGAGCATTATGGAAACAGGAAACCGTTTCCTGCACTGTAGTGGCCCTCCATCCTGTAGTTGCTGGCTGAGGACAAGGAGTATAGGAACTGGATGATTTGAGAGAAAGCATTCCAATTGGGGGCTATTATGAATATAGAATAACTATTGTTGTACATCTGCTCACCTTGTAAAGGCAGTTCACTTGTTAGGCACTTTGTTTTATATGTTTTAGACCATTGGACAATTCAGGGTTGACTCAGCTACTGATTATTATGAATGTATTACCTTTGTTGTATTTAATAGTAACATCTGTATTTAAAGTTTCCTCCAATGGCAGACTGTGATAATACCAACTAGATAAAAAGTTATCATTTTCTTTATATCAGCTTCTCTTTCTTATGACAGTATGTGCAATTTTCATGGGCAGTCCAGTTTTTTTAACATAATCATATGTACTTAGATAACTATAGCCACCATTTGTCAAATGTTCATAGAGATCTCTGAATTCCATTAATGAGGAATATGTCGAGGGAAGAAATGATATGGGGCGAAAAAGCCTTTTTTCTTTTAAATCTCTCGTTTCCTTGGTGACATTCACTTCTCATTTATAATAATAAAGTGCAATCAATTTCCTTTCCCCACAAAGGAGCTGCCTAGCAGTATATGGTAAAGTACAAGGCTGTAATGCATGTGGGGCCAGATGTACATAGGTTTGTGTCTGCAATTACCTAGTAACTGATTTTTGTGATTTGCTATTAGGTAATTGCAAACAGCTATGTACTACAGAGTGTTTTACACTGTTTGTGATTGCCTGTTGGTTGCAAATAGACCTACCTAAAATCACAGGGACAGTGGCCTGCTGGGGTCAGCACACCACCATGTCTGTGATTACGAACGGGTTACCACTTCTGCATTTCGGTCACAAAATATTCACACATACCACTGCAAGTCGCTATGAGGAAGGGACGCCCTTAACATGCCCCATCGTAATACCGAATCGCTTATCCATTTTGCAATTCTGTAATAGGTTACAGAATTGCAAAAAGGGTTTGCCACATAGCAAAATGCTTATTTCCAGTTGCAAACAGCTTGATTCTGAAAATCGGGCCACTTGCAACCTAAAAAAGTATTGTACATCTAGCCCGTGATCTCTTAATATGGCTCATAAAAAGTAAATTTACAGTGGTCATGAAAGCCTGAGGTTTCCTGTCCACTTTGCAGCAAGCCACTCCTGTTCTCATTATGGTCTCGCAGTAATATAATTACAGATATATATCTTTATGTGTGAGTTTTGCCAACCCTGATGCTAAATAGTAATAAAATCTACAGAATCTACAATCATTATGAATAGAAAAATATATCGGTATGAAGCACTCCATTTAGTAAATGAGCAGGCACTTCATAAGACTATACATGTCCTTAGCCTCAAATATAATTCAGTGTAGACGTCAACTGTCATGTTACAGAACAGTGCACAGTGTTCATCCAGTCACATCATAGGATTCCTGTTACATCAGACATGCCATCCCATAGGAAAAGTGACTAAGACCTTTATTATCAGCTAAACGGTAAGGTGAATTTCCATTGGTGTATTTGTAAGGAAAGACAAATAATGTGTGCGTCAATGTCAAGTATTATTTCCTTAATATGGAAGATTTCTCGGTCACTCACTGAATCTCTTTTATATCTACAACTCAGGTCTATCAAATGTGTGTGATTCATAATGCAAGCCACTTCCTCAAAGGAGCTTGTAAATGTTATAAAATAAAGTTGTACTTTCATCCCGATTTCATCACCCCTTACACTCCCAGTCTTGCTAATAAATCCCTATTGGATTCCTCACATGAGCAGCTCATTCTTCTTCCGGAGCTTCCTTAGTTTTTGGGGTGATTCTCTCTCTCATTACTTTGTGTTCACTGCCATCTGTAACACATTTGCAGTACTATTCCGAATAGGAAATCACTGTTAGAAAGCACTAGGCGGCAGCGGCAAGACAAGATGGCCGCCCCCTAGAGCCGCTCCGTGATTCTGGGAATCTGACGGAGCTGAGGGGCTTACTTCCCGAGTACAGTGCGACAACCAAATGATGGATTTGCACATTGGAAGTAGTGTGGAGCGCTGAGGGACATTTTTTAGACCTTTAAAAGGTCTATTTGTGCATTCTTTCTTCCTTTTTCTCCGCCTATGTGGTGCCTGATATTCCGGCTGCCATTTTGAGAGTCTGCATCTCCTCAGATGTCAGCATTGCGGAAATGCCCCTCAGGTCGGCGTTTATTGGCCAAATGCCCCATTTCTAATGCAGCTAAGGCTATTTTGTGTTAAAAAATGTTTTTCTAGCAATGGATAACTCTTCCTTTCATCAAATGCCCATACCCTCTTCTTTTATGTACCTCTGCATATTTATGCAGGCTTAAACAGTCAGGATCCTCACCAGAGTTATTGCACATTTTCCAGTCATACAGCTGTTTGTGGACTTTGACTCTTGCGCCCTGTGTGAATTTACTATTCAGTCTTGTCGAATTATCTTGATCCCATTATGGATTCCTCGCATACAAACAAGCCCCATGTGGCTACTGGCTCTACTACGAGTGGTCGTAAGGATTCGGCTGGCAATACCAACAAACGAGCTAAAAAGGATCCGTCCTCCCCAATGAAATCTCCTCTTCCTCTGGAGGATATTATGGATGAACTGAGAAACATTCGACCTTTTATGACGGACACCACTGCGACACTACAAAGAATTGAGGAGAAATGGTCCGGTCTGGATTCAAGGCTTTCGGACGTCGAACTAAAGATTAGTGACGCACAGGATTTTGTAGCCAAGATTGACAATCTTTCCCGTGAGGTTGCTGAACTTAAAGAAATTACAGAAGATTTGGAAAATCGAAATAGGCGTAACAACCTACGGAAGGCTCTGAAGGCTCTGACATGATCTCTTTTCTGCAAAATCAAGTTCCTCAGATAGTTGGTTTGCCGAAAACAACAGACCTCAACATCCAAAGGGCTCATAGGATAGGCCCCCAGAATGCATCCTCATCCAACAAACCTCGGGGAATCATTGCATATTTCCTACTATACTCTGATCTCATGGCGATTCTCAACGCTGTTAAGCAACATAAACAGATGCTTTGGTCAGGCCACAACATTTTCTTTAGCCAAGACGTTTCATGATTACAGTCATTTGATTTTTTCTGTTGTCATTAAATTTGTTCCTTCCCAGTGTCCCTCATCGGGGCGGCCTCTGTTCTTCCCTGGTTTATATCTGTTTTTCTCTTACTTCGATTATCTTTCCCTCAGGAATCATACTGCTTTCTGATATTTTGGTTTCTGCAGCTCAATTATTCTATTTATTTTAAGTTTCATGTCTTTTTTTGCACAATTTTGAATAAGTGGATTCGATGAGTGGATTACGTATTATTTAATGGAATGTTAAAGGTATCCGTAATCCAGTGAAAAAACAACGTGCTAAATTGAAATGTCATGTAGCGCTATTACAAGAAACGCATCTTAAAGAGCAAGATTTTCTTTCCTTGCGTAAATTGTGGGTTCGACATGTTTTCTGTTCCCCAGCAGTTAACAATAAGAATGGTGTGGTAATTCTGTTTCACAAGTCACTGAATGTTCTTTTGCAAAATGAGGTCAAGGACGATAAAGGTAGATGGCTTTTATTGAATGTTAAGGTTAATAACACTCAATTCTCTCTCTGTAATGTATATGGCCCTAATGGTATTGATTTGGTGTTTTGGAATGAGTTCTCTACCCTCCTCTCTTCTCAATCCTCAGAAAATGTGATTTTTGGAGTGGATTGTAATCAACTTATAGATCCTTTTTTAGACCGGAAATCTCAAACCAAATTCGTACCAAATAAAATGCAAAAATCCTTCCACAAAGCTATCACATCTAGGGGGTTATTAGACGCATGGAGAGTTTCCCACCCTGATGTCTTGGAATTTTCCTTCTTCTCCCCTGCTCATAGGTCTCATTCATGAATAGACTACATATTTCTCACCCAATCTTCTCTCCAATTCATGACTAATGCTGATATTGGCTCTATTCTTATCTCAGATCATGCCCCAGTCATTTTAGATATGGACTATCCCACTTCCACACCCCTATCACGCCATTGGCGTTTTAACAATGCTCCTTTATTAGATACTCAATTTGTTGATAATTTTCACTGTTCATACAAGAATTTTTCAATACTAATCTTCCATCTGATTCACAGTTTAATTTTATTTAGGATGCTTTCAAAGCTACCGCTAGAGGATTTATAATAGATTTTGTTTACCGGAAAAAAAAGAAGGAGCTTAATGATGCTACATTAATTTTAAAACAAATTAAGACTCTAGAGCACGAATATTTCACCTCCTGATACTTTATCCAAACTCCTTAAAGCTAAAATATAATACAATAAACAATCCTGGGATAATGCTTGTAGCAATCTCCTTAAATTTAATGCTAAAATGTACGGAGGTTGTAACAAAGCTGGCAAATCCCTAGCCAACTACCTTAAAATCAAAAAACAGAAGTCCAAGATCGTTGCCATCACAGATAGCGCAGGAGTCAGACATATTACAGATTCTAAGATTCTTGAGTGTTTTACTGAATATTACACTTCCCTCTACACTCCAGAGTCAACTCCTTCTGCTGACCAAATTTAATCATTCCTCCATACCATCCCCAAACCCTGCGATAACTACATTGATTTAACATCCCTCGATAGCCCAATACTAGAACAAGAAATCATAAATGCTATTAATCAGCTTCCAAAAGACAAGACACCAGGCCCTGATGGTTTTACTGTACGTTTCTTCCTTCATTTCAAGCAATTTCTGGTCCCTCAATTGTTACTTCTCATAAATCATTTTTTAGCCTCTGGTAGAACACAAGGTTCCTTCACTCAAGCGATGCTCTATTTGATCTCTAAAAAGATAAAGACCTCGCTCATTGTAAGAATTGTAGACCCATTTCCCTTATTAATACGGATTGTAAAATCTATGCCAAATTACTAGCCCTTCGTATAAATCAGGTCATTCCGGACTTAATCAACATATATCAGTCAGGATTTGTGAAGGGACGTTCGATTACAGATAATTCCAGGACTTTTCTAAACATTATTCATTTAGCCTGCAAATCAGATTCACCAATTGCCGTAATTACGTTAGATGCCGAAAAGGCCTCCGATAGAGTTAATTGGGAATTCATTTTCGGAGCATTAAAATGGCATGGCTTCAGCCCTCCCATCCTTCGTTACATCAAGTTGCTATTCGCTGCACCCTCCACCTCCATATGAGTGAATGGCTGTCAATCCAAATACTTTTCACTCCACAGAGGCACTAGACAGGGATGCCCGCTATCACTGTTCCCAATAAGGTGCGCGCATTCGTGCCCGCGCACCTTTGTTATCTGTAGCGCGCAGTGCTGTGTGTGGAGCGCGCACACACACAGCACATCAAACGAGAACCTTCGCGCCGCTGCTTTTAAAAAGCGAGCGGCGCGAAAAACGGGTGTTTCTTTCTTGTAGAGCCCGGCTGTGGTGCAAACTGTGTGTTTTTGTTTAAGTATTCATGTTAATTGCAGAGCCGTCACGAGCTGCGATTAACATGAATACTTTAAACAAAAGCACACAATCTGCCCACAGCCGTGCTTAGGTAACAAAAGAAATTCAGCAAGTCTACAAACACGGCGTGAAAAGCACACGTTGTGTTTGTAGACTTGCTGAATTTCTCTTCTTAACAGAGCTGGGCTGCGGGGTGGTTGTGTGACTTTGTTAAAGATTTCAGGTTAATTGCAGCTCCAGACGGGCGTTGCGATTAACCTGTAATCTTTAACAAAGGCCCACAATCACCCCGCAGCCCAGAGCTCTATTAAGAAAAGTAATGCAGCAAGTCTACAAACACGGCGTGAAAAGCACACGTCGTGTTTGTAGACTTGCTGAATTTCTCTTCTTAACAGAGCTGGGCTGCGGGGTGGTTGTGTGACTTTGTTAAAGATTTCAGGTTAATTGCAGCTCCAGACGGGCGTTGCGATTAACCTGTAATCTTTAACAAAGGCCCACAATCACCCCGCAGCCCAGAGCTCTATTAAGAAAAGTAATGCAGCAACTCTACAAACACGGCGTGAAAAGCACACGTCGTGTTTGTAGACTTACTGAATTTCTCCTTTTTTTTTTTTTTTTTTTTTTTCAATCACGTAAATAATTTATTTTATTGACGCCACAATATATACATACAGAGAAAAGTCATATCATCATATAAATCAAATATTTATTTCCAAAGAAACCAGAAGAAAATGCACAGATCAGCCTCATGTATTAATACAAGTTACAAAATAGCAGGGATATGAGATACAGGCACACAGATGAGCAATTGTAAAAAGACTGAAAGCATAACTAAATAAATATAAGAACTGCCTTTTGTCAGGTACAGCTAGTTTTTTTGCAAATACCAGCCTCTAAAGAGAAACACTCCGGGCTTTTTCTATCCGCACAATGATTATTCACTTAAATATAAAGGATTTTACAGATATGTGCAAACCGTTCCTTATTTGTTCCGCTCCCCTTGTGCATGGTTAAATCAAAGTATACAAGTATATTTTAAGAACTCAAAGAAATAGCCTCCTTATAGTTTTACCGATGCCTTCCATGCGATTACATGGACTGCAATACTATACAAAAGTGCGACAAGCATAGTTCAGTAGTTCATGGCAAATAAAAAACAGATATAAAACAATTTAAAAGACTGCTGTTCCACCTGCGAGTTGGTTAAAGGACCAATTTAGGAAGAAACTTACTTCATGAACAGTTAACCAGTCGTGAAGATGCACCCAGTTTTACACCGGAATACATCAGAAAAAAAGCTGAAAATGCAACGCCATGGATGGCCTATATACACACAACTTAAAAAAAATTGTTTAAAAACACGTGTAAAAAAGTTTCGGAGTGCATGTACGAGTTTAAGACCTTTTGGCTTAATTGTCGGCGCAGAAATCAATATGTGCCAGGAGCTCTCTGTGCTGGCTGGAGGGATACTGCGCCTTGCACTTCGGACACTCCAGGAAGCTCTCGTCCAGCAGGTTTGAACGCCGGGGTGATGGATTCAGGGTACCGGTCATCAAAATCGGCGTGGAGATTATAAGGCGATTCAGTGTAATGAAATTCATGGAGGTGTTTCACTGGCTGCAACCGCATTTGCTCTTTTGCCTTGTGCAACTCTTTCCGAACTTTGTATATCTGGTGTTGTGTGTTCTGGTTATCCAACCTTTTGTTTTCTAGCTCCGACGTACATATCTGAATCTGTTGCTCCAGAAAGGTGATCCTCTTATTTTCTTCTTGTTGTTTCGATAAACATTTTCAAAGAACTTCAGCCTGAGATAAAAGGGCATCATCGTTCCTTTTCCTCTTCAAGTTTTTGTTTGGTTATTTCTATTTCGGTCTTCAGCCTCTGCACTTTTTCTGCCATACGCTTTTTTTCATTTTCCCTCTGCTGATATTCTTCTGCAAGCTGCGAGTGCAGGGTATTATTTAAATGCGCTGTTTCTCGACTTTTGTCATCATATTTCCTTTTTAATTCAGTAATATCAAATTGCAGCTGAGCAGTCTTCTTTATTTCTTCTTCGAGGTCTTTTTTTGCTGTCATCAAGCGCTGGTCATAGTACTTTTGTTGTTCATCCAGTTTCTGACCTTCTGAACTGCTTTCTTTGGATTTATGTTGGAGTGTTTGGTGCGCCGTCTCAAGCTGCTGCTCCAAGTCATATATTCTGGACACCAATCCCTTAACGTAAGCCTCATGCTGTTGGTCATATACAAGCCACTGTTGGTTTTTTTCCAAGGCATCTTTTATTTGGCTTTCAATTACATTTTGTTCCACTGCCGCCCCACTTTGGCCTGCACTGCTTTCCTGTGAAACCTGGCTGGCAATGGCTCTGTTTTCAAGCTCCACACATCTGGCGGTGACCGTGTATAGTTGTATCTTCAGGTTGTCGGTCTCTTCAGAAAGGGACTTGTACAGTTGTTCCCGCCTCTCGGCTTCCTTCGCTTTAAGCTGAGAGTTTACGGCATCGCCATCTTTCGCCTTCAGCTTCTCTTTTAAATGTAGGATTTATTTCCTCTTCTCCGAAAGCTCCTGGCTGTTCTTTTCCTTTTCAGTTTCCAGTGCAAGAATTTTCTCCAGAAGCTGGCTTCTCTCCATATCAGTCAGTTTGCCTTTGCCTTTAGAAATTTCCTCCACAGCCTTTTTTAGGACTGAATTTTCTTTCCTAAGTTTCTCCAAGTCTGTATCAGATTTAGAAACTGCAGCTTTGAAACCAAGTTTGTGGGTAATTAGATCTTTAGCTGTCTTCGCCGTCATTTCTAGAAGCTTCTTTTCCTTTAATCAGTCTTGGAAGGGAACTTGCGAACAGGAAATTGTGAAAGAAGAGGGCTGCAGGCAAGGGTTCGATCTCCAGGCTAGTGCTCCGCAAAGAGTAAAATGTCAGTCCCTTCAAACAGAGCACTTGCAAAGCTTACACCTTTTCCTGCTTCTTCAGTTTGAATATCGCGGCTGTGTGTTCAGACGTCACTTACGATTCTCGTACGTCCCGCTGAATTTCTCTTCTTAATGGACGAGGTTGAAAAGAGGGATTTTTTTATCAGCTGCAGGTTCAGTGTCGGGTGTAGAAATTACCAGGAGTTATCTAGGTGGTACCCGCAGGACACTGCATCTGTTTTGAGGAAAACACATTGGTGGCCCTACATTGTGGCCCTGGTTATGTCCATTGATGATTAATGTTTCAGTTGGTGTGATTATAGATTACTCCCAGTGCCCATCTTGGTGCTTCCTGGTTTGAATACTTGTAACCTGAAAGACAGACACAGGAAGTATCTATATTAAAAAATAATCACCAGACTGGGTTGAAATGAAGTGGCCGAGGTGGCCTTTTTGGCCAATAAATATTTGGAAGATCATAGATGTGCAGTATGTCCTAACACTCTCTATGTTGTACCTAGTCTGTTAGCCTCTGCAACATTGGCCAGAGTCATGACCTAATGAATAACATGTGAACTTTTTGTTGGATGGGTGCTGGGCTCGTCATATGTCACTATAATCTTTCATATACATAATGTGTGTGATCACGGTGGTGGACTAAGAGGGGATCCTTGGAGCCCACTGTGATCTGTCCAGATTCAATTCTAAAAGTGTGCTAGTCTCTGCCCCAAAACACAGGCCTTACTTGCATTGTAGTGCGTGTGCTCTGTACCTCATTGAAGAATTTGGCGAGTCGGTGTTCTTGTCATATACATTGACTAGGGAAGACTTCAATCTTATGTAGGCAACCCAGTACGATAATGTATCATCCCTGGATATTTGCTACTTATATCTACATTTAAAAGTTAAGGTCACTAGCCCTCTAAACTGTGTGCTATGACAGGATGTAATGTGATTTTTTGTAACTTGTAATTCGCTGATCCTCATGTAAAGCGCTCTGATACCTCCGGGTCTAGCCAGCGCTATATAAAACTCTGCAAATAAAAAAATTAATTAGTAATAGAGCGCAGCTGTGGGGTGATTTACACTTTTCTGTGCTTGGCATAGTGTGCCACCCTACTTGTATTTTCCTGTTGCTGTCATTGCATCCAGATATATGATACAACAAGTAACATCATACCCAGGGCTTTAAGTGGGATGAAAAAACTGGGGGTCTCGCAAAGGGGCATGGCCAGTGTAATTAAGGGCATGGCTTAAAGACATATAAGCTAAAAATCTGTACTTAGCATAGTGTACCGCCCGACTTGTATTTTGCTGTTTCTGTCATTGCATCCAGATATATGATACAACAAGTAAATTCATACCTACAAGTCAGGACTATTCGCTTTGTCAATGGTTGTTAGTTGCATAAGATAAATAAGCAGCAACTATGGCTTGTATGTAATATTGAAAACGTTTCCAGTTAAAGCCCTGGTGACACCACGACAATGTTGCTGCCCCTGAGTTTCAAAAAGAGAAGGGAAGCAAGTGTTAGAGAAGAGATTACTCCCGACAGATGGATCAGTCATTTACACACTTGCAACTGCCATCTGCTCAGACTTGCATCTTGGCAAGATTAAAAATCTTGGCACGGCCTAACCAGCCTTCCACCCTTCTTAGTTCGTTCAGGTGAGCACGGTTACATAGAGCAAGCGTTCAGAAATGACAAGATGGCGAAAAAGGCTTCTCACAGAACCCCCCAACGTCGATATGCAGAGACGCTACTTCTGAAGCATTGCCATACCACACTCGCTGTCTTCTCTGACATATCTTTTGTCCTTTTTTCTTCCACTCCCCAGCTGCTCTCGCCGTCTCCTTCTCTTCTTTTTCTTCTTCCTCATATCAGTCCCGCTCCACGTTTACCCACTTTCCCCTTCTCCCCATCCCATTCTTGTCTCCATTTCCCTCTCACTGCCTGTTCTTTGCTTTCTCTCTTACCGGTTTTCCATTCTCCGTTCTCCCTCCCAGTTCTCCAAAGCCTCTGGCTGCCTTTCTCTTTCTGTCCCTCTCTTACCAATTTCTCCATTACCCCTTCCCCATTTCTCGTCTTTGCACCCTGACTTTTTTCTACTTTGTTCCTCTCTCCCCCTTTCTCCGCCACAAAATCCTATTTCTCACTAGTCTCCTCTCCTTTTCCTTCAGGCTATGTTACAATTTTGAAAACACATACCATTATCCCTGAATATTAGATGGAAGCACATTTAGAATTTGGACCAGTGTGACTCTGCAGTGTCGGTGACCTGGCCAAAAAGGACATGAAAAAGCTGAAATTGGATCATAAATCCAAAGCTGTTCTAATCAGGGGCCCCAGAAATAAGTTTGGCCCAGGGCATTCAAAGTCCTTAAGATGTCCCTGTGCATTTGTTAAAGTTTTCATGTTAATCGCAGCACCCATCATGAGCTGCAATTAACAGGAAAACCTTAACAAATGCACACAATCACCCCGCAGCCCAACCCTATTAAGAAAAGAAATGCAGCAACGTAGCTGCCAAGGTTTCAAATTGCAATGTGGGATGTTTTCATAATTTCACTGTAATTATTAGTGCCATTTGAACAGGGCTAGCTTTAGTGCTGGTGGCGCCTGCTGTGACAAAGTTTGTTGGCGCCCCAATGACCACCTCCGCCACGGAAACTCTCATTACCAACCTTTAACAGTGCCCCTCAAGTCTCCATAACCCCTCTCTCTTTCATATTTATTCTCATACCAGTGTAAGGTGTTGAGCACTTTACATCGCATACACATTACACAGAGACACTGAATCATAGTGTGTAAATCAATGTATAGGAAATGTTACATCAGACAGAGAAATCAAATTTCTCTTCTTAACAGAGCTGGGCTGCTAGGGTTTTAATCAATAGTTTGGAGTGATATATGGCGCTGCACACACACGCGGTGTGGTTCCTGGCGCACATAGCCATGGCTGCAGTGCACAGAGACCCTACACTGCCGCACACAGAGGAAAAAAATTAGAGGGAACATTGCCCGCTATCCCCTCTTTTTATTTATCCTTGCACTGGAACCTTTTTTTGAAAAACTGCGCCGTTCTTCTCAGTTTACAGGATTCCAATTCAAGCACATAGAAATTAAATTTACGGCATATGTGGACTACATTTTATTATACCTTTCCAACCCCACTACTTCTTTGCCAGCATTTTTTTCTTTGCTTACGGAGTACTCTCTAGTTTCCGGTTACAAACTTAATATTGACAAATCCGAGGTTTTGCATTAAATAAACATTGTTTTTCCGATATGGTTAAGGATACGGGATTCAAGTGGAACTCAAAAATATTAAATGCTTAGGTATCCTGTACACTAAGAATATTAAAGAAACCATTAAAATTAACCTTGCAGATAACCTTATAAAACTTTCAGCACTCATTAAAAGTTGGTCCCCTTTATTTTTGTCCTGGTGGGGTAGATTAGCTACAATTAAAATGATGTTGCTTCCGATCATCAATTTTTATCTCTCCATGCCCCCAGTCACTCTTCCACTGTCTTTCTTTAAGGTCATCAATAGTTCCTTGACTAAATTCCTGTGGAATAATCGTAAGACCAGGATTTCACTAATTCGACTTCACTAATTCGACTTCAACAGCCCAAAGTTCTAGGATGGGTTAATTTTCCTAACCTTAGGCGGTACCATTCTGCATTTACCTTGAAACAAATTTGGACCTTTCTCTCGGACTCCTCAAATGCACCATTGACGGCCTGGAGTTCATTAGAACAATCCCAGTTTACAACATTCTCTTTTGCTGCTGTCACTCGTTTTTCTCAACCCCCTAGATGTTTTTTCTCTTCTACCCTCACCCACTCTACTGCAGTTGCCACCTCCTTGTTTAAAGTTCACCTTTCTCAATCGGATAATTTTGCCCATACCCCTGTGTGGTACAATAAACATTTAAAGATTAATAATAGAGCCCTATTTTGGAAAGAATGGATTGATAAAGGCATCATTACATTTGAGAACTTGATGAATGATGGATCTCTTATGGACTTTTCGGAGATCCAAGGAAAATATGACATATCCCCTTTACATGCTCCGCATTACCCTCTTCTCAGATCTTCCATAATTCAAATCCAATCCCAGAACTCTTCCTCGGATTCACACGACCAGACACCCGTCCCTTCTCTGGACTTCTCTTCTCAGTTTAAGGCAACCATTATTTATAAGATTTTGTCTCACCCTACGGTTATGCGAATCAAATCCAAATGTAGAGATTTTATGGGAAAAAGATTTGGCACAAGAACTCTCACTTCAGACCTGGGGATCCATATGGACTAAAATACACACCTCCTCTTGATCAGCAAGTACAACGCAGACTTTATATTATTTCTATAATAGGCTTTTTCTTACTCCTACAGATCTCTATAAGTTTAAGTTATTGGATACCCCGTCATGCTGGTCTTGTCCTCACAGAAATAGTGATTTACTTCATATGTTCTTTCTCTGCCCTTTAGTTAAAAGTTTTTGGTTACTCATTTGGAAGAAATTGAATGAAATTCTAATCACCAATATTCCTTTTGATATAATTCACGTTTTTTTGGGTGGATCATCCCCTATTTGGAGGGCCCGGAGAAGTGAGGGTAATTTTATTGACTTGTTTTTAGCTATTACCTTTCAGATTATTACCACGAATTGGAAGGATACTGCTAAAATCTTGTATCAAGCCTGGTGGAATCTGCTGTGTCATCATCACAGACTAGACCGCGCACACGCCACTTCTTTACCCTTACTGATTAAAAGAGATTTACTTTGGTTACCACTCATGACATTTCTATCTAGGACCTCTGCCTGACCTACTTCAAATGTATTTCGTTTTGTACCTTCTTTTGATATTAGATCTAGTAAGTTGTTATTGCTACTTATGCATTATTGCTTAGCTGCTTCCTATTTCTCCCCTTCTCCTCCCTTCCTCCCCTTCTCACCCTTACTTTAAATTGCTAAACTGCATATGTTTTGTGTACAGGTTTAGGCGGTTCAAACTAGCTTTGATCATATGTTGCTTAATATTGTTCTTGCCCGTTGGTTTTGTTTTTGTTTTAGTCACTTTCCTTAATTCAGGGTTATAGTATTTTGTATTTTGTATTTATAGGTATTTGTAGAGCGCAACATTTTTCACGAGGGACATCACGGCGCTAGGACCAAAAGGCAATGCAGTGAGGAGAGAAGTAGGTTATTTTAAGTTAAATGAGTTATGGGGTCAGTATCTGGAGAACAGGAAGGTTTTTAGCTTCTTTCTAAAAAGCAGATAGTCATCTGTCAGGCGTAGGTCAGGTGGGAGTGTGTTCCAAAGGACCGCGGCTGATTTAGAGGAAGATCGGTCGCCCATCCTGACTTTGGACGTTCGTTTGACCCTTGCAAGGGCCTGTTGGCTCTATCTCAGGTTGCATGATGGGACATGGAATTCCATTTTATCTTGCAGAATGTGTGGGCCTTCCTTATGTAGAGTTCTCTGTGCGTAGCAAAGGAGCTTAAATTTAGCTCTTTGGCATACCGGCAGCCAGTGTAGCTCCTGCATGCAGTGGGATGCTGAGCTGTATTTGTTTTTGTTGCAAATCAATTTAGCGGCCGCATTCTGGACTACCTGTAGTCGGGAAAAAAGGTATTCTGCCATACCAACGTAAAGTGCATTTCCATAGTCCAACCTGCTCAGGAAAAGGGCCTGTGTCACCGTTTTCCGGCAATTCAGAGGAATCCAGGGGAAAAAGTCTCCTGAAAAGCTTCAGTGTTGCAAAACCTTTTCCGCACAGCATGCGTACTTGATCCAGCATCGATAGGGTATCATCGAAAATGATGCCCAAATTCTTTGCGGCGCGCCTGGGTTCTGGAGCGGTGCCTAACGCTTGGGGCCACCAACTGCTGTCCCAGATTGCGTGAGCACCCCGAAGAGCAGAATCTCCGACTTTCTGGCATTTAATTTTAGGCAGTGCTCAGTCATCCAGCCAGAGATTTCGGTGAGGCAGTTGATTAAGTTGCTCTTAGTGTCAGTATTAGTCAGACTGTCAGTCAGGGGGATCATTAATTGTGTGTCATCGGCGTATGAGCAGATATCAAAACCCCATTTCCTACTGATGTTTGCCAGGGAGGAGACATAAGCATTAAAAAGGGTGGGGCTCAGGGAGGCTCCCTGTGGAACTCCATATTTAATTCTTTTTGGGGAAGAGGAGCAAGATCCCATTTGGATTTTTTGGGTTCGATTTTTAAAAAAAGATGCGAACTATGACAGGGCTTTTGAGCATAGTCCTTTTTCGTGGAGGATTCGTAGTAAGATGTTATGAGATATGGTATCGAAAGCCGCAGTAAGGTCCAAAAGGATCAAAACTATGGCTCTGCCTTGATTGACTAGGGATCTGATATTATCGGATACACCAAGTAAAGTGGCCTCAGTGCTATGACTGGTGTACTGTTTGAACCCTGCTGGTATATTGTATACTGATGTTTTACTTTGTGTATCATCTCAATAAAGCATTCTAAACTTTTTAAAAAGAAAGCACTACCCCTGTACTTTGGATTCAATGGATGAGATGGACATTCCATCTCTTACCACACCATCAGGAACCACGCACAACAATAATATGTTGGCCGAATGTAGAAAGAAGGATAATTGAGAAAACTAAGTCTTTGGATATCACCTCTCTGACATGTCACTCTGCTGGGCACTGATGTCTGCAGCTGAGTTGGATATCTGAAGACAAGATGAAATATCAATAATCTGTCATTAATGTATTGGTTCTAACCTTAATAGTAGAAAGAATATAACTTTTTAGAATGACCACAGCACCTTTAGCTCACGTATATGTAGCGCAACCGTTAGCAGTAATGATCACGCTACAAACTACAAGCACCTGGCCCTCCAATGGAGAACCCAGACCTTAGCAAAACTTCCATTGGTATAGATACCCTAATGGTAAACTGTATCTTTGTTTCTTGACGCTTGTCTTTTCAGAAGTTCTACTCCCTCTGTTAATCCGGGGGCACCGAAAACTTCGGGCCACTGTAGATACAACTGTCTTACTCAGTCCTGACGAAGCGCCCTGGATCTCCCCCTGAGACCACTAAAGCGCGAAACATGTTGACCAGAACATATGCCCACTAGGGACATATAGTTACTCAGCTACCATGGAAAATAATACCCCTTAAAGCAGCACCATATACTTTGTTTTAATAATGACAGAGGGATCACCTTAATAAAAATTAATCACTCTCCCTGCAGCCATTTTTTAATACACCTTCTAGGACTTCACTGCCACTTACACCCACACACCCATACAGCTTCATCAAAAGATCTCCGAAAAAAAGACCCTTCGGGGGACCCGTAGGGCATTGCAGCACCGGCCCGACGAGGAGCAAAAGCCCAATGATGAAGCATGACATCCTTCGGGTGTGTGAGGGCATCAAGATGAGGACACACTGCCCCCCACAATTAGAGTAGCACACGACAAGAGTACCTATTACTTCCCTTCTTTCTCTCTCTACTTAGGTACGGTGACTCCCTTTTGGTATAAGTTTAACTTCGGGACCACGGGTCACCGGACCTTTTGAATAGCTCCTAGAGTCCCCCCCTTTTGATAAATAGGAGAAATCTATGGGCCAAAACATAAGTGCAAACACTGAGTGCACGTTTGCACCTTGTGAACTGAGAATCAGGAAGTGCAGAAATTGACTTGAAATAGAGATACTGCTCCACATGGCTCATAATTCGGCCATTAGTAAACAAAACAAATGCTTGTAGCTTGCTCTGTCCTCCTTATTTCTACACATGTCAGTGGGCCAGCAATAAAATTGAAAAACATGTAATTGCAAAATACTGGTTCCCTCAATCCAACTCATGCACGGTTAGCAGTAGTCATAAACGAAAGAGACACAATGCCTCTAGCCATCTTGATGTTGCCTGTTACCATTATGTTGTTATAATTCATCCAATGTCTGCATCTGAAAACACATACACTTAGGGGTCGATTACCATGCAGTCCGGAAACTCTTCCAACCGAAACGATTTCGGAATCCAACTGACCAATTACGATGCTTCCGTACATCGTTCGGTCGGACTCGCATTGACTTCAATGGGAGCCTGTGTTCCGAACGAGAACACAGGCTCCCATTGCAAAAAGGGGTGGTTTGGTAAAACCATGCACCCTGTGGCAGGCACCCCATGGTGCCTGCCACACAGTGCATGGTTGGTAAGGGGGGGTCCCTTGGGTACCCACACGGGCCCCAACTGGAGGCCTACGGGTGAAGGAGGGCCTGCTACTGGCCCCCAAAGTCAGATTCCGACAGCCATTTTGTGTCGAGCAGACCGAATCAGAGTGCCTTTCCGAATCGGTCATCATAATCTCTTGTTTGGAAAACGTGTCCATAGAGCTGTGCAATTTTGCATCGAATGACTCAGGCTGTCCGAATGCCATTCGGAACCAATTCAGATAGCCCGAACAGTTTCATTGCATTGTAATCGGCCGTTCAGAAACGTGTCCGATTCGATCGGAAACATAAGTTCCGAAAAGGATTCGCCGAATCCGATTCCCATCTGGAGCCTTTCCGGACGGCATCATAATTGACTCCTTAGTCTGTGTACAATGATCCTTGGAGTTGATTTACTAACTAAAGTGCATTTCTACAATGACTTCCCTTTTTATTGCACTTCTTCACATTTTATGCCTTTCTCTCAGTCTCGGATGAATGATAATTGTACACACATAGAATTACTTATGTGCAAATGTATTATTGTTCCTAGGTAGAAGTGTACACTTTTGGGCTTCTTCGGTGTAAGTGAACCATTTTGGGCTATTACACATAAATGCCTCCACTCATTTAGTTTAGGGCTGGAGATATCCAAGTCAGAATTTACAACTGTTAAGTTACTGAACAGTTTTCACTCATAGCTGGAGATTTCTATATAGGTAGAGTTTAGAGAAAAATATAACTTTATTAATCCTTAAAAATATATATACATGTAAATATAAATGTAAATCGATTACAAATTATAATTGATATTATCTCATAACTAACAACATAGAATGTTATAGCACATTATCTAATGTTTAATAAATCATTAACTATTGAAATATAATAATTTAATTTTTACACAATATATTATTCAAAACTTTATAAAACACCTTTGCTAGCGGTTTAATATTTAATGAATATAATGAATAGTTATGTATTTTTTGTATTAATTTAGAATGAATTTATTTTTTCTATAAAACAATTACATTTTAATTGACATTTTTACATTTTTTTTACATCGGAAAATATTTCATTTTTAATTTAATCTAGCTTTTTAAAACTAAAACAACTTTATATATATTAAACCTAAAAGAGTTAACTTATTTAAAATTATTTCCTATAGGATATTGCATTAAGTCTCTGCCTCCATTATTTTCTACAGGTGTGATCTGCAATACCTGAAAGTGGACATGTGTCGTGCTAGCTTTATTTGAAGTCTAAGGGGCCGATTCCGATTCGGGCCGGAAAACGTACCGACCGACTCGGAGCCGGAATTCTTTCTGACCGACACGTACCGGTGCAGCCTGACCCGCAAAGTACGATGAGAAGCGTGCAAAATCCGACCGACTCGTACGGAACACAAGCCGAACGACCGAGCCGCGCGGAAAACAGCTATCCAGCCGGAAAACCACGCGAATCGAACCGACCGACACGCACCAGGAAGAATCCCGAACGAAACGTACCCGCGAACTCCCACCCGCCAAGTACGATGCAACGCGTGGAAAACACGACCGAGTCGCACGGAGCCCAAGCCGTACGACCGACACGCATACAAAACTGCGAGCCGAACCAACCCAATACACCGCGACCGACGCGTACGCAGCATAGAAAACAGCACAAACACAGCGTGAACGACTCGGAGAAGCTCGTACGAGACAACTGCAGGGTCCGACTCGGTCACAAGAACGTCTCCTACATGCACAAAAAGTACTAAGGGAAAAACACACAAAAAAGGCCAAACAAGCAATTACAAAGCAAATAAATACTGGGGGGGGGACAGGGAACAAAGACACACCCACAACTCCACCCATATAAAGGACACAAATCCCTACCATGATCCTTTGCAAATTCAAAATACCTGCCAGCACTCAACAGACAGCAACCACACACCCACCCACAGCTCATCCATCACACAAGCCACACACCATCAGCACCTCAACAAATAGCACCCTCACATACACCCAGCAAAACACACACTCACACACCCTCACCTGCACACCAACACACACATCACTCACCATCACCACCCATCACCATGCCCCCAAAGAAGAATCATAAGTTCCTAGATAGTGAATTGGAAGTCCTGGTAGATGAGATCCTCAGGGTAGAGCCACAGCTGTTTGGTACACTGGTCCAACAGACACCCATGTCGCAGAAAACCAAGATGTGGGAGAGGATTGTCGACAGGGTGAACGCACAATCACCATGTTTGCGCACAAAGGGAGACATCCAGAACAGGTGGTATGACGTGCGCAGGAGGGTCAGGGAGCTGTTGAAGAAGGACTACCTCTTGAGCCAACACACCGGCAGTGGCCCTCCTGCCAAACCAGTATACCTCAGGCCCTGGGAGGAGAAGGTGCGGGCCATCCTACCACCAGTGAGCGTATATGGACTAGAAAACATCCCAGAGCCTGGTGAGTACACAACAAATGTACACAATATTGTGCGACAATACACACACATCACTGTCAAGGGGAGAGTCAAACCATGCACCCTTAGCAAATACACACCAACCAGAACAGAATCATCCCAAAATGTGTATGTCAGTCAGATAAACACAACACATGCCATCTCATAGTGATATGTAACTGTGTCATCACATGTACAAACACAACTACAACTACAGCTAGGCAATGGCACAAATATAACTAACAAACACATCCAGACATGTAGCCACCACTACAACACCACCTCACAGTGAAGCCCACTGAAAGGAAGGAATCCTGTGTATGCTGGGCAAGTCAGTGTAGCCAATAGCATCATGGGAGTCGTAGTCACAGATATTGCCCACCCTCACAATGCGCACATCAACACCACCATGAACCATGCTCACATCACAGGGAGTGGAAAACAACTGACAAGATGGCTGACACTGGCTACTGCTGTGGGGAGCACAAGGTCCTGCTGGCAACTGTGCACCAACCAACAGCAGGACACCACTGACTGACACTCTGAAAGACAACTTGCACTCCCTGCAATGGAAGCACGTTCCATTTTGGAAAATCTGGCTGGGTGGGAAGGAGGACTGACAGCACTGATCATAGTTACCAGCAACTCCACTCACACACACCCCTAACACAAACTCCACACAACTCACCTGGGAGAATGCATTGCCTCACACTCTAATCAAATATCCCACAAAGAACCACAACCCTGGGTCATGCAGTGTGAAGCACAGGGACACACATGGGACTTGTAGCAAAACTAACCCCAGGATAACACTGTCAGCCATCTTGTCAGCACAGGCACACAACCCCACAGGGAAGCAGAGTCAAAAGGAAGGAAGCATGGGCATGCTGGGAAGTGGGGTGGAGGCAATAGCATGATGGGAGTGGTAGTCACAGCCCAACATCCCCCACCCAGATGGCCCAGCAAGCTCACACCCAAGCATGCACACCTCACAGGGCGTCAAAAGCCACTTCAAAGATGGCTGACACTGGTGCTCACTTGTGGGGAGCACATGGCCCTGCTGGGTACTGGGCATCAACCAACAGCAGGACACCACTGTCAGCCATCTTGCCATTGCTCTCACACTCACACACAGTGAAGTCCACCCAAAAGCAAGTAAGTATGGGCATGCTGGGAAGTGGGGTGGAGGCAATAGCATGATGGGAGTGGTAGTCACAGCCCAACATCCCCCACCCACATGGCCCAGCAAGCTCACACCCAAGCATGCACACCTCACAGGGAGTCAAAAGCCACTTCAAAGATGGCTGACACTGGTGCTCACTTGTGGGGAGCACATGGCCCTGCTGGGTACTGGGCATCAACCAACAGCAGGACACCACTGTCAGCCATCTTGCCATTGCTCTCACACTCACACACAGTGAAGTCCACCCAAAAGCAAGTAAGTATGGGCATGCTGGGAAGTGGGGTGGAGGCAATAGCATGATGGGAGTGGTAGTCACAGCCCAACATCCCCCACCCACATGGCCCAGCAAGCTCACACCCAAGCATGCACACCTCACAGGGAGTCAAAAGCCACTTCAAAGATGGCTGACACTGGTGCTCACTTGTGGGGAGCACATGGCCCTGCTGGGTACTGGGCATCAACCAACAGCAGGACACCACTGTCAGCCATCTTGCCATTGCTCTCACACTCACACACAGTGAAGTCCACCCAAAAGCAAGTAAGTATGGGCATGCTGGGAAGTGGGGTGGAGGCAATAGCATGATGGGAGTGGTAGTCACAGCCCAACATCCCCCACCCACATGGCCCAGCAAGCTCACACCCAAGCATGCACACCTCACAGGGAGTCAAAAGCCACTTCAAAGATGGCTGACACTGGTGCTCACTTGTGGGGAGCACATGGCCCTGCTGGGAACTGGGCACCAACCAACAGCAGGACACCACTGTCAGCCATCTTGCCATTGCTCTCACACTCACACACAGTGAAGTCCACCCAAAAGCAAGTAAGTATGGGCATGCTGGGAAGTGGGGTGGAGGCAATAGCCTGATGGGAGTGGTAGTCACAGATATTGGTCACCCCCACAACTGTCCCATCAACACCACCCTGAACCATGCGCACATCACAGGGAGTGGAAAAGTACTGACAAGATGGCTGACACTGGGTACTGCTGTGGGGAGCACAAGGCCCTGCTGGCAACTGTGCACCAACCAACAGCAGGACACCACTGACTGACATCCTGAAAGACAACTTGCACTCCCTGCAATGGAAGCACGTTCCATGGTGGAATATCTGGCTGGGTGGGAAGGAGGGCCGGATGTCAACCAAATACAACCAATGCAGACCATGTACACACCCCAACATTCATATAGAAATGCCCAAAGTATGCAGGACAATGTGCTACACCAATATCAACCTCTGACTGTGACAACTTAGGACAATGCAATGTACAGGCCCGCATCCAGAGGTACAGTCACAACTGTCAGGTGTGTCAACCATTGATGCCTGCAGAAACATAACATACATTGTGTGTGTCTCCCAAAAACAGGTGATGATGGGGACACAGCAGCAGACGCTGAGGATTCCCCGTCCCAGGCACAAGGGGAAACGGAGCTCACTGGTGTGGAACAGCCTCTGCCCTCCTCGGATGACGAAGACCTACCTGGCACCTCCGGAGCAAGTCATCATGCAGCACCAGCAGGACCACCAGCTGCACCCCCTGCACCCACCCCTCCAACGACTGTCAACACACATACCACCCCTGCCGACATGGACAGACCAAGGAGCACCACCACCACCAGCACAGGGACCCTGGACCAACGTGGGGCTATGGACACCAACACCACCAACAACCCCCAAGGGGGCCCAGGGTCACCTGTGCGTGCCACCTCAGGTACTGCACGTGTCGCCAGGGGTGGTGGAGGGGGAGACATAGGTCGCTGATCGCAGAGGGGTCTGGACTGCATGATGACCCACAACTGGTACACATAGCCGATGCGTACCAGTCCAGCACCGGAGACCTCAGCCAGGCAGTGGGGCTCCTCAGGGACATTAAACAGCAGCAGGATGCCCATCATGCATGCTTGGACTTACACATGTCCCGCCTGGAGTCCAAGTGGGACACACTGCAAGAGATGACGGCGGTGCATAGGGACATATTACAATGCCTCCGCCAGATGAGCAGCAACCAGTCAACACCTCCCTGTGTGCCCACAACATCTGGTGCTGAAACAACTGCAACTGCCACAGGGAGGGAGGATGACTCTGGCGGAGAGTCCCCTGCACCGCAACAGCCTGCACTTGAGGGCCCCCCCAAAGAAGAGGGGTCGTCCGAGGAGGGGCAACTGAGAGGCCGATGGCCATGTGCAACCCCCAGGAAGTCAAAACCTGTTCTGGATAATCACCTTTGTGCGCAAACTGTTCACCCTGTTGACTGCAACACAACTCCCCCACATGACATGGGGAGTACAAGTTGGACCAATGTATCAGATGACTGTGGACTTTATTCAGGACATTTCTGCTACCAGGACTTCCAATTCATCTAGGAACTTTGGATTGCAATCAAAATGTACAGCACCCACCATCCTGTGCACTATACACACACATGTATGACAATAAACACAGTAATACACCATACCTGCCTCTGTTGTGATTCCAACGTGGTTTCTGTCATGGAGATGATGACCTGCGAAATTACACTGTGCATGCTAACTGCTACAGCAAGTACAACACAGGCATGTGAGTCATGGCAACGTGACACATATGAGGGAGACACACCACCAGGGCTACACAACATATACACACCTAGGCCATCTGACTCATCGCCTACACTGATGTTGCCAGGAAATACGGTGCAATGCACAGACACAACACCTATTCACAGTCTTTGTCAACTAGCCCACTGGTGCAGTAAGCAAATGTCAGTCAGATGTGTGACCACAGACAACGCACATCACAAAGTGAAGCACAGGTTTATTACACATTTGCAACATGTTGTAACCACTACAGATGCAAGGTAATCCCACCTGGCAGCGGGCACACAGTCAACAAGTGTAGAAGGAAGGAAGTCCATGGGTGTGGCGCACATCACCTGTAGGGACACGACAGCTACCACCCTGGAAGTCGGATCACGGTGTCGGGGATCACAGTTGACCAAACGACTCTGAAAGTACCCTGTGAAGGACAGAAATGAAACACAGTCAAAAGCACTGAAGAACAGGACAGAACTGCAATACTCATGCCCAATACATGTCACAAGATACCCACCCAGAACCAAGTTAGCATGTCAACACTGTTGGGGAGTACAGACTACCTGTAAGGACACATCGCTACACGCATACAGTCATGTAGCACATGGACACACTCAAACAGCACCAGAGCACCACCAACACATATCATGCATACTCACATCATTGACATGACATCTCTGGATACTCACATTCAGCTGAAGAAGTTGGTGATGAGCTGTGTGCGGACATCACCGTCATCATCATCATCATCATCATCACTGGCATCGTGGTCCAGGCCAGGATTCTCCACAGGTGGCGGATGTTGGTCATCGTCATCCAGGATGAGAGGCAACTCCTTCCGCACTGCCAGGTTGTGTAGCATGCAGCAGACGATGACAATCTTGCACACCTTTGCTAGGGCATATGGGAGGGCCCCTCCTGTCTTGTCCAGGCAGCGGAAGCGGCTCTTCAGGAGACCAAATGTCCGCTCAATCACTCTCCTGGTCCGACCATGTGCCTCATTGTAGCGCATCTGGGCTGGTGTCACAGGGTTCCTGAGGGGCGTCAGCAACCACGGCATGTTGGGGTATCCGGAGTCACCTACATACAGACAATTGCACATTAGCTGAGTTGGAAAAGAGTGTGGAACACTACATTGCAGAACACACACAATGGTACAAAGTCAGTACACACCAACAAGCCAGGCACGCTGGTTCCGCATCTGTGACATCATCCTCGGGATGCGACTACTCCTCATCACGTAGGCATCGTGTGCAGAACCGGGGAAACGGGCACAGACGTGTGAGATGCTCATATCTGCAAGACATACCACCAGTGCATTGACCGAGTGGTAGTGTTTGCGGTTCCTGTATGCCTGCTCTTGGGCCTGTGGTGGTACCAAAGCAACATGTGTCCCATCAATGGAGCCAATGACATGCGGCATCCTCCCCAGGGCATAGAAGTCACTCTTCACGTCAGTGAGTTGTCGGAGTCTAGGGAAATAGATGTACTGGTTCAGGTATATCAACATAGCCTCCAAAACATCGCGGAGCACACGGCTGAACATGGTCTGTGACATCCCACCAGCAGTCGCCACAGTGTGTTGAAAGGTACCGGTGGCAAAGAAGTGTAGGGCTGCCATCACCTTCACCTTGGGGGTCAGCGCTGTAGGGTATGTCCGGCCAGCTTGCAAATGTGGGGCCAACCGCACCGTCAATACCTCAATCAGCGGCCTGGTGAAGCGGTACCGTCGGATGCAGTCCCGTTCCACCATGGTTGCAAGGTCAGGGAATGGTCTATGGACAGCTGGTGCCCTGCAGTGCATAGGTGAAGAAAGAAAGATTGTCAGTCACCCCACATATGTGGCATTGACCATACTCAATATCACATGATACATCATTATGAGGCACAAGTACATGATGTGTGCAGTTCCGTAAGGACATGTATGGCACATACATGGCCAACATCTAACATCACAGTTCAACAAGTGGCATCAACAAGTCCCAGGTTGTGCCATGGGATATGATGAGGCCGTGTCACAGTTCCCATCTCCTGCTGCCACGTTCCAAACACACCCCACAGTGACATGTGAGGACAGATGTGCCCCAGGCATCACAGCTCTACGACAGGTAGATTCCCAGGGACCCTGTATTGCCACATGGACACTGGCATGACATGGTGTATCATGAATACACCACAGCAAAACAACCTTGACCCCCACAGGTAGTGGTCCCTGTTGCCTCGGCAGGACAGACATGGACGTCTGTGACACACACATGCACAACATCAAAGTCCATGCACAAACAACGTGGATGTGGAGACTGTCTCCCATTGTGCACATGGAATCAGAGACATTGTAAACACAACATGCACACAGACTGTGGAGGACCATCACTATTGTGGCAATGGGTCACCCTGGGACGTACATACCGTCCCACATGGGACTCAGGGGGTATGTGACATGACATACACATACACCACCGTGAAATGTGACCATGCCACATGCTCAGGAATGAACAGTTGCACATCACAGTGGTCATGTACACGAAACACCAAGGATTCTGTCCCCATGAACACGTGCACAGCCTGGGAGTGGCTGCCCCGAAGTGACACCCACAGAACAACATGTTCACCCCCATACACGGAATAGGTAATGCAGCCTTACATGCCTTAGGATACAGTGTGGACAGGCTGTGGTGTTGTAGGTGTGCCCCTCACTCCCTGGGAAGTATATGTGGCTGGCATATGTTCACCTGTGACAGGCATGGTGACATATGCCAGCGACTTGTACATGGACGCGTTGGACAGCAATGGACCGATCGGTGCGCACACATTGGCCATTGCATTCAATGTGAGCGGGTACGCGTTGTATTCGCAATACGCGTTGGACAGCAATGGACCGATCGGTGCGCACACATTGGCCATTGCATTCAATGTGAGCGGGTACGCGTTGTATTCGCAATACGCGTTGGACAGCAATGGACCGATCGGTGCGCACACATTGGCCATTGCATTCAATGTGAGCGGGTACGCGTTGTATTCGCAATACGTGTTGGACAGCAATGGACCGATCGGTGCGCACACATTGGCCATTGCATTCAATGTGAGCGGGTACGCGTTGTAACCCGGGTACGCGTTGAACAGCAATGGACCGATCGGTGTGCCCGGCCGGCCCATTGCATTCAATGTGAGCGGGTACGCGTTGTATCCGCAATAAGCGTTGAACAGCAATGGACCGATCGGTGTGCCCGGCCGGCCCATTGCATTCAATGTGAGCGGGTACGCGTTGTATCCGCAATACGCGTTGAACAGCAATGGACCGATTGGTGTGCCCGGCCGGCCCATTGCATTCATTGTGAGCGGGTACGCGTTGTATCCGCAATACGCGTTGAACAGCAATGGACCGATCGGTGTGCCTGGCCGGCCCATTGCATTCAATGTGAGCGGGTACACGTTGTATCCGCAATACGCGTTGAACAGCAATGGACCGATCGGTGTGCCCGGCCAGCCCATTGCATTCAATGTGAGCGGGTACGCGTTGTATCCGCAATACGCGTTGAACAGCAATGGACCGATCGGTGTGCCCGGCCGGCCCATTGCATTCAATGTGTGCGGGTACGCGTTGTATCCCGGGTACGCGTTGAACAGCAATGGACCGATCAGTGCGCACCCATTGGCTATGGCCTGGCCTGGCAACGGACGCGTTTTCAAATCTTGAACGAGTCTGATGCTGTAAATTCAGTTGGTCACCCACAACAATGTTGCAAATTCATGGGTGTCATGAAGTTGAACTTTTGAAGGATGCTGTGGGCGTGTGTAAGTGGTGCAATTCCATGGATTGGCCAGATTCAGAAGATGCAAACGACTTGGACCTATCACTTTGGTCACATGGGACAGTATCTGCCTCTGCAGCACACATATAATGCTGGCTGTTCCCCTGAGAGCTCACTTGCCTGCACTACATGCTCCAGGACGACATCTGCCACCACCACTGCTGCTGTATCTGCACCCTCTGGACCCTGCAATGGCACGTACTGTGGAGAGAGCCCCAGCCTTCAGCACTGAGGAGAACCAGGCCCTGCTGGACAGCCTCCTTCCACAGTACAGCAAGCTGTATGGGAAAGCAGGGGAGCAGGTGAGTGTGCTGTCCACTGCCTTACTAAATGTGCATGTTGTCTGACTAGCAAGGCTAACAGTCTGCACGCCACTGGCTAGCAGGCTCACTGAGTAGTTGTCACCCCCCATAGTGTGTAGTTACATGCACTGAACAGGTATAGTGCAGTGACAGTGCATTTAAACAAGGTTTTACTTCCCAGGCAATGATACCATGTAGTAACTGCTGGCATACTGTCCATAGCCATCGTTGCACTGCCTGTGTACATCATGTGCCCCTGTGATTGAGACATGTATATCCAACTGTGTAATGCACGGATATGTTGCATGTGTAGTAATAGCATTCTCACTTTGTCATCCTCACAGGTTGATGCCCACCAGAAGCAGAAGATATGGCTGACCATCGTCCGGGCAGTGAGATCCGTGGGGGACTACAAGCGCCGGATCCGCAACTGCCAGAAGAGGTGGCAGGACCTTCGGGGCTGGACCCGGAGGATCGCACGGGTCCAGCTGAAGCTGTCGCCTCCTCGCAGGAGGGGCGGACACCGGACCCTGACCCCCCACATGCTCAGGATCCTGGCGGTGGTCTTCCCTGATCTGGATGGGCAGCTGAAGGCCAGAGAGCAGCAAGGAGGGGGTGAGTCCATGACTGCATTGTGAACTTTGTCTGCCATGCTATGTGCCCTCCTCTGGCCTGGTTAAACTTCCACAGTACATCAGTCATGTGGTCCAGGACCCATGTCCCTCGATTGTGCACTGCCCACTCCTCATCTGATACCCAGGTGTGGCCCTTGCAGTCAGGGAATTGTGTCACTTGGGTACTGTGTCCTTGCAGTTTGCTTGACTCAAGGTGGGGGACAGCATCTGTTCCCCTAACTCTGTGGTGGGCATCATGGGTGGGTCCATTGCTTACACAATGCCTGTGTTCTGACATGTAATCTGCGTGTTACTTTGATATGTGGTCCAATTGCTGAGCTGATCCACCACATGTGCCTGGGGTATCTGGCACACACCCATGCTGCGGGTGGGAACAATGTTTGGGCCCCAGGAGTGTGTATATTACGTGTGTCACACATACTTAGCCAGCTGCCTACTGTCCAGGGCTCATCCCTCATTCATGTGGGGCAGGACAGTCATGCCTACTCCAGGACATACAATACACTCTGTACTCCCACTCCCGTGTATCAGCTGACACGTTATGCTCAGTGATATGTCCCCTCAGGTGTCTGCCTCTGTGTCAGTGTGCTGTGGCTTCGTTGTCAGGACTGCTGGGGTGTTTCTCGGTTGGGGCTCAGCATGCCACCGGAGATGTGACCATAGGAGACGATACTTGTGTGACACATAGGTGTTTGATCACCTGACCGTGCAGACTGGGGTATGCGAATGTGAAGTTCAGGCAGCTGTTTCCCATTCACAGCAGATTGTGAGGTGCTCAGGTTCAGAGGGTTGTGTTACAGGTCTCCCATATGTCCAATCGGTATGACCTGGACAGATAAGGGTTCAGATGATGTGGTGTGTGGGGGATGTACATGTGCACTTGTTCAGCTCCAGGACTTGCATTCCCCATGACCTACTATTGTGACACAGTGCAGACTGTTGTTGTCTGGCTGCCCTGCCCATGTGACTGGAGACAGTGATGTATGACTTAGCAGGCATGCCTGTGCCATGGCATGTAACTTCCTATGAGTGATCCTGCAGGGGAGTGACATGTGCTACATGCACACCATTGTGGCAATGGCTATCAGGACATGGGTGCATCATGGTGTCTGTCGCTGGTATGCATCACATGCATTTCATATTTGACACTGGGCATCCCTTTCATCCGGACACCTGTACTGACTCAGTGGCAAGAGTTGTGATGTGTGCATGTTCACATGCTTCACCGTGTTTTCTGCACTGTCCAACTACTGTGTAGGTGGTGCATGTGTCCACACTGGGGTATTGCCATCCAACAGACACCAGACAGATGGGTGCAAGGCCAGGAGGGATGTGAGTGCCATGGTTGACCATCAGACTGACAATTGGCTTCTCCTATTCTGTTTGGGCACTTTTGGCAATGTTCAACTAAGGATGCCAGGGCTTGCTCTGTAATGTGCTGTACTTACTGTGGTGTGTGCGTTCGGTGCAGGTGACTGATGTCTGTCTGTTTCCCTATTGTTTGCAGATACATCCACGGCCACAGGAGGGGACAGCTCCACGGACCAGGAGGAGCCGCAGAGCCAGACTGGGTCAGCAGCCGAGGAGTGGTCGGAGGGACCCAGTGGCACGGAGGGCGAGGGGAGCCACACCGAGGAGTCCTCAGCAGCATCCACCTCAGCTGAGGACCACAGCAGCTCGGAGGATGACTCCCTTGTGGATGCGGGTGTCAGCAGCCACCACACCCCAGCTAGTGTTGCTGTCCCCGCCACCACCACCACCACCGCCCTCCCATCGGCTCCCATTCCCGAGGTCCGTGGAGGCTCCCATGTTCGGGAGCGTGTCTCCTTCGGGCCAGGCACCGCACCCCCTGCCCCTGTGTCCCCTGCTGCCCTGAGTGAGGAGTCTGTGTACCTCCTTCGCCAGCTCCATGTAGGGCAGACAGCGATGCTGAGTGTCCTCCATGCCCACACCACTCTGTTGACTCAGCTGGTGTCGTTCATGGAGGGCATCTCATCGGGCATGTCTGCCCTACAGAGGGGCAATAGGTCCATGGACTCCTCCCTGACGGCAGCAGTGTCCCTCCTCCAACAGTCCCTCACCCCTCCTGCCTCTGCCCCATCCACACTCCCCAGCACCTTACCTGTCCCAAGCACACACACACCGGCACAGGCACACACCAGCACAGACACGAGCAGCACACAGACACACACACCAAAAACAAGACGCACACGCACGCACAGTCAGGGGACTGAAACCACACTCACAGGGGATGGGGCCCAGGCACACACACACGCATCCACGAGCACTGCGCAGTCCTCAGTTGCCTCTCCCTCCAAAGCCCCCTCCCTTGCCTCACCTGCAACCCCAAAGGCACAGCGGCTCTTCCTCAGTGACCTCGGCCTCTTCCCCTCCGATCCAGCTGATCCAGCATTCAGGGGGAAGAGGAAGCCCACCCACACGGAGCGGAGTGCCCCTCGCCCCCGGACACCCTCCCCCAGGCGCAGACCGACTGACGCCCCCATCCGCAAGTCCCCCCGGACCCGGAAGAGCAAGACCCCGCCGCCGCCCTGCAGCTCAGGCACCAAGTCTCCTTCCTCCATCCCTCAGGCCCCCACTCCACAGGTGCCCCCACCACACCCTGCCCCAGGTTCCCCCACCCACAGATACACCATCCCCAAAAAGATCAGGCCTTCTCCCCCTGCCACTTGCTCTTCCGGCCCCACACCCCCGCTGCGCTTGTCTGTGCCACTGGTGTGGAGACGGTGTCCTCCCCTCTGTCCTGCCCACCTTACCTGATCCCCATTCTCCTCCCCTGGAGGTAGGCACTGCAGTGGAGTCCACTACCACCCTGTCTGACTTGGGCACTGCAGTGGGGAACCTGTCCACTCCATCTGCACGGTCCACTGCAGTCGTGCCGGCACCCACACCATCTGAGTCATGCCCCCCAGTTGTGCCGGCACACACCATGTCAGACACCTCCACTGCAGTTGTCAGTGGCTCTCCAGCACCCACCACCCCTTCCCTGCCTCCTTCTGGTGAGCCCTGATCCTGTCCCTGCGGTGCCTGGCCTGCCCCCCGTATACCCCTCCGAGGGGATTGTCCCTGGTTTTTATCAGTGCAGGCATGCGTAGGGTGACATCTGCCACTGTCACCCTGTTTTAACTTTCAGGATGGACTGGCCATTGGCCTTTGTTTCTTTTTACTGGACTTCAACTTTTGAACCCACATATGCTGAATAAAGCAACTTTCTGTTCTCTAGTGCTTTTGCTTCTGATGTACATGATGTTGATGATGCTAACCATGCCCTTGCTGCAGTGATGGTGTTATTTGGTCTCATGAAAATGAAGTGTTACTGTTCAGGAACCCATGTGGTCCAGGGGGAATGTGTCCTATCCTGTGGTGTATCCATGTCATCCTTAGCAGCATCTGAGGGTGTCATGTTTTCAATATTTGGCAATGGGATTTCCTACTTACATTAGCAATGTCACATCTGTGGCTTCCACCCCTGCACATCTGTTGTGCTTGCCATTGTTCAATTAGTCTACTTCCCTGACCGTGTGGCCATCTCCACTGGACATGCAGGTTTGGGCATCAATGGGGAAGGACTCATCTGTGTTGTCAGTGCAACTTGCTATACATGTGTGTTGGATCTGTGCTGATGATTTCGTTGACACTCCCATGACCAGGCTGATGTGACGGGAGCCTTCATTTGGTGCAAATTGTTGACTGTGTGACCAAGTGTTCTGCTGACATGATGGAGCCCTACTGAGGCAACATATGGCACAGCTTTCCTCACACAGGAGTGGAGTCCCCTCATGGCAGTGTGTACTCCTGTGACATCGCCTGCGCCCAAGGTGTGTGTTGTATGAGCATGTCTGTGTGTTCACTTCAATTTTGCTGTGCATGCTGGGATCCCTAGTGGTGTTCCTGTTTGTGATGCTTGCTGAGTTGACCTATGTTCCCCCAAAGTCTTCTCCCTGGGTTCTCTGTGATGTGGGTGCATGGCACATTACTGGTCATCAGGGTGTCACCCATAGGTGTGTTTGCTGTCAGGGCTGAGTTTGTGGGCAGACGCAGATGGGTCACAGTCAGGATTCCCCTTGGCACTTGTTGTTTACACCTGTCATGTGATTTCCAGTTTGTGTTAGCTTTCAGTGATTGTGACACGTTGTGTGTGTGACTGCTGGCACTCCTCAGGGTCAGGGCTGCAATGTTGGTAGTTGTCTATGTGTGTTCTTTGTGGGTGACCTTGGCTTCTTCATTGGTGTGGGACTGTGGCTGGGATCCCATTGGTTGGTGTGGTATTGCCGTCATGTCCATGTACAGCGTAGTGTGCAGTGTGTCAGACATTCAGGAGTCTTGTTGAGTGGCCATGTGTGATGTGTTTCTGCACCTTGGTTCCCACCACCACCCATGGGATTGTCATGGGTGCATGTGCAATGTCACCAGTTCATGTGAGCTTCACTGCTGCACATTGTTGGAGGTCGAGGTGTGTGGTGTTGAGTGTGTGCAGATGAGAGTTGTTGCATGGCTAGACCCCTGCCTCCATGTTGGCCTTGGCTTACTGGCCGTGCTGATTGATTTGTGCTTGTGTAGGTGTGATGGTAGTTTGTTGCTCAGGACACATGACTGTGGTTCACAGTGTGAACGACATCTAGCTTTGTCATCACAGTGGGATTGTAATGCAGCCCAGGGTCACCACATTGTGGGGACCCTGGGGGTAGTGCTGTGGTGTCTCTGTGTCTTGCTGTGTCAGTTGCTGTTCCTACATGCTTGTGTGACATGTGTGATTTGTGCTCCCTCTCATCTAACAATGCCTGATTGTCCACATAGGGTATTTGGATCCATGAGTTACCTTTGTGTGGCACTGTATGCACATCTGTGTAATTGGTATTCAGGCCTCATCATGTGTTGTGTGGTTGCCTGGGGACACTGGCACCCCCCCTCACCTGTTGTGTTTGATGTGCAGTGTGGGTCTGCCTGTTTGTGTTTGTGCATCTGCACCACTGCATTGGCATATCTTTAGTGTGCCATTGGCTGTATGTTGTTTGGTGGGTTTCCCCTGCTGTCCCTGGGACTCCTAGGTCATCAGTCAGCACAATGATCATTGTTTGTGTGTCCCATTGCTGCCATGGTATGGTATCTGTTCACCTCACATCTACAGTCTCCACAGGGTATCTGCATTTGTGTGCCCATTGGTGCAAATATGTGGGTCTGCATTATCATGGTCACTTCTGTCATTGTGTCATTGATGATTGTTGACAGTGTCAGCCCCCATGGGTGATGTTTGTCTGCACATGGCCAAAGGTATGTCTTATTTGCACTGCAGTGTTTGCCTCCCCCAATCTATGTTGCTATGGGACACAAGCACTACTTTGCCACTGATGTGTTTGTTGTTCTGTGACCAGGAATCATCCATGCAGTTTGGCAGTTGCAGCTTTTTCAATGTCAACACTTACATTTTGGTCACTGTGATGATGGGGGTTTGGACCCCATTGCCACAATGTTCAAGATGTGCTTCAGCTATGGGCCCCACACTTACCTTTTGGTCACTGTGATGATGGGGGTTTGGACCCCATTGCCACAATGTTCAAGATGTGCTTCAGCTATGGACCCCACACTTACATTTTGGTCACTGTGATGATGGGGGTTGGACCCCATTGCCACAGTGGTCATGGTCTGCTTGCATTGTGGGGGCCACACACATTTGTGTGTGGCACATGTGATAGGGGGTCACATTGTATGTTCGAAGTCATGTTCAGTGTTGTAGGCATTTGACACAGTCTACACATGCTTGTCATGGTGTTGGGGGGATGTCTTTATGTTGCATTGTTTATGTTGGTGTGTGCTTGTTGTGTCATGTATTAGCCATCCTGTGAGTGGGGGTGTTGTTGGTGGTAGGCATCCAGCCCCCCATGGGTAGAGGTGGTAGTAGTGACAGGCACCTGGCACCCCATGGGTAGAGGTGGTAGTAGTGACAGGCACCTGGCACCCCCTGGGTAGAGGTGGTAGTAGTGGTAGGCATCTGGCACCCCCTGGGTAGAGGTGGTAGTAGTGGTAGGCATCTGGCACCCCCTGGGTAGAGGTGGTAGTAGTGGTAGGCATCTGGCACCCCCTGGGTAGAGGGGGTAGTTGTGGTAGGCATCTGGCACCCCTGGGTAGAGGTGGTAGTAGTGACAGGCATCCAGCCCCCATGGGTAGAGGTGGTAGTAGTGGTAGGCATCTGGCACCCCCTGGGTGGAGGTGGTAGTAGTGGTAGGCATCTGGCACCCCATGGTTAGAGGTGGTAGTAGTGGTAGGCATCTGGCACCCCCTGGGTAGAGGTGGTAGTAGTGGTAGGCATCTGGCACCCCCTGGGTAGAGGTGGTAGTAGTGACAGGCATCCAGCCCCCCATGGGTAGAGGTGTTAGTAGTGGTAGGCATCTGGCACCACCTGGGTGGAGGTGGTAGTAGTGGTAGGCATCTGGCACCCCCTGGGTAGAGTTGGTAGTAGTGGTAGGCATCTGGCACCCCCTGGGTAGAGGTGATAGTAGTGGTAGGCATCTGGCACCCCCTGGGTGAGGTGGTAGTAGTGACAGACATCCAGCCCCACATGGGTAGAGGTGGTAGTAGTGGTAGGCATCTGGCACCCCCTGGGTAGAGGTAGTAGTAGTTGTAGGCATCTGGCACCCCCTGGGTAGAGGTGGTAGTAGTGGTAGGCATCTGGCACCCCCTGGGTAGAGGTGGTAGTAGTGACAGGCATCCAGCCCCCATGGGTAGAGGTGGTAGTAGTGGTAGGCATCTGGCACCCCCTGGGTAGAGGTGGTAGTAGTGGTAGGCATCTGGCACCCCCTGGGTAGAGGTGGTAGTAGTGGTAGGCATCTGGCACCCCCTGGGTAGAGGTGGTAGTAGTGACAGGCATCCAGCCCCCCATGGGTAGAGGTGGTAGTAGTGGTAGGCATCTGGCACCCCTGGGTAGAGGTGGTAGTGGTGGTAGGCATCTGGCACCCCCTGGGTAGAGGTGGTAGTAGTGGTAGGCATCTGGCACCCCCTGGGTAGAGGTGGTAGTAGTGACAGGCATCCAGCCCCCATGGGTAGAGGTGGTAGTAGTGGTAGGCATCTGGCACCCCCTGGGTAGAGGTGGTAGTAGTGACAGGCATCCAGCCCCCATGGGTAGAGGTGGTAGTAGTGGTAGGCATCTGGCACCCCTGGGTAGAGGTGGTAGTAGTGGTAGGCATCTGGCACCCCTGGGTAGAGGTGGTAGTAGTGACAGGCATCCAGCCCCCCATGGGTAGAGGTGGTAGTAGTGGTAGGCATCTGGCACCCCCTGGGTAGAGGTGGTAGTTGTGACAGGCATCCAGCCCCCATGGGTAGAGGTGGTAGTAGTGGTAGGCATCTGGCACCCCCTGGGTGGAGGTGGTAGGAGTGGTAGGCATCTGGCACCCCCTGGGTAGAGGTGGTAGTAGTGGTAGGCATCTGGCACCCCCTGGGTAGAGGTGGTAGTAGTGGTAGGCATCTGGCACCCCCTGGGTGAGGTGGTAGTAGTGGTAGTAGTGACAGGCATCCAGCACCCCATGGGTAGAGGTGGTAGTAGTGGTAGGAATCTGGCACCCCCTGGGTAGAGGTGGTATTAGTGGTAGGCATCTGGCACCCCTGGGTAGAGGTGGTAGTAGTGACAGGCATCCAGCTCCCCATGGGTAGAGGTGGTAGTAGTGGTAGGCATCTGGCACCCCTGGGTAGAGGTGGTAGTGGTGGTAGGCATCTGGCACCCCTGGGTAGAGGTGGTAGTAGTGGTAGGCATCTGGTACCCCCTGGGTAGAGGTGGTAGTAGTGACAGGCATCCAGCCCCCATGGGTAGAGGTGGTAGTAGTGGTAGGCATCTGGCACCCCTGGGTAAGGGTGGTAGTAGTGGTAGGCATCTGGCACCGCCTGGGTAGGTGTGGTAGTGGTAGTAGGCATCCAGCCCCCCATGGGTAGGGGTGGTAGTTGTGACAGCAATCCAGCCCCCATGGGTAGAGGTGGTAGTAGTGGTAGGCATCTGGCACCCCTGGGTAGAGGTGGTAGTAGTGGTAGGCATCTGGCACCCCTGGGTAGAGGTGGTAGTAGTGGTAGGCATCTGGCACCCCTGGGTAGAGGTGGTAGTAGTGACAGGCATCCAGCCCCCATGGGTAGAGGTGGTAGTAGTGGTAGGCATCTGGCACCCCCTGGGTGGAGGTGGTAGTAGTGGTAGGCATCTGGCACCCCTGGGTAGAGGTGGTAGTAGTGGTAGGCATCTGGCACCCCCTGGGTAGAGGTGGTAGTAGTGGTAGGCATCTGGCACCCCTGGGTAGAGGTGGTAGTAGTGACAGGCATCCAGCCCCCATGGGTAGAGGTGGTAGAAGTGGTAGGCATCTGGCACCCCTGGGTAGAGGTGGTAGTGGTGGTAGGCATCTGGCACCCCCTGGGTAGAGGTGGTAGTAGTGACAGGCATCCAGCCCCCATGGGTAGAGGTGGTAGTAGTGGTAGGTATCTGGCACCCCTGGGTAAGGGTGGTAGTAGTGGTAGGCATCTGGCACCCCTGGGTAGAGGTGGTAGTAGTGACAGGCATCCAGCCCCCCATGGGTAGAGGTGGTAGTAGTGGTAGGCATCTGGCACCCCCTGGGTAAGGGTGGTACTAGTGGTTGGCATCTGGCACCCCCTGGGTAGGGGTGTTAGTAGTGGTAGGCATCCAGGCCCCTATGTGTATATGTGGCATTGCTGATGGCCATCCCGCCCCTATGGTGCTGCTGTTGCTGGTGTAAGTAATTTCTGCATCCCTCTGTGTGTGTGTGTGATATGTCGGGTACGTGTAGTTTGTTTTTGTGGTTGGTGTCTGACTTACCTTCTGCGCCGTACGCGTCCGTGCCTTTTCCGGTAGTAGATGTAGAATATTGGTAGGATCAGCATGATGGGATTCATGGTTGGTTTGTCTCGTTCGTCTTTTTCTTTGCTTCGCCTCGTCCTCGTTGCTGCGTGTTCGTCTCGTAGCCGTGGATCGTGTTGTGGCACGAATCGGAGCTTATGTGCGCCTCTCCCGGATGCTTTGAAGTGCCGTGCGTAGCGACGGGTTCGGTGCTTACGGAAAGCGCATCGTACTTGTCCGGCCGGACGGGGCTGCATTTTGGCTTCCGTGTGATTCGATTTTACGTTTCCGGATCCGGCTCGGTCGGAAAACAGGGCCTGCATTGGGTGAGTACGACTGGGTCGGAATGTATGCAGTTGTGCGCATCGTACTTGCTCGTTCGGATTTATGTGTGGATCGGTCGGGAAACAGGCATTCGCCTGGCTTTTTTCCCGGCCGAATGGTGTTAGGTGCGCCTCCGACCGAGATCGGAATCGGCCCCTAAGCTGGAGTACATTTACTACTGGTTTGGGACCTTTTGGCTGTACTACCTTTAGCAGTGCCGTTTGTGAAAAGCAATGGGCTTAATCTTTTGTGGGTGGCATTTAAAACTAGGCTGTCCCTTCCTAAGCCCCTCCTTCTATTTCCCTAAGCCTCTCTCATTTTATAGTAAGTTTTCCCCATTTTTGTACCATCTCCTTGTCCCTCCCACATTTACTCCTAAAACGTAGACCTACAAGCCCAGAGATCCATGTCACAATGGCAGAGATCTCTGCATACAAAAGATAGGAGAAGTGGAGGGAGAAGTATCCACATATAGGCTAACAAGTAGTGTTTTGTACTTTCTAAGCAGTACTACAGTAGTACTACCTCACATACTACAAAATATTGTTAATGAATACTCTCCTATGTTTTTATGCTGTATTACAACTTTGAAATCATCATCAATGTTGTCTAATCATTATTGGCTTAATGATGATCTGCTGCTGCTCCATAAATGTCACTAGGGAGCATATTTAATGAGAGAAGAGTAAGTCCCATGTTCAGTTCATAAACAGTCCTAGAGCCATATTCCTCAGTCTGCCATGACTGACCTGCCTATGCATGTGTTCACAATGAATGCTTTCCTACAAAAATAATAAATGATAAATAGATTACGTAACTTAATCTACTCTAATTGCTTTGTCCACATTCTAGTCTATCCTTTTTGACACACTGTGCCACTACACACACAGAAAACAACCATATGGAAATCTTTTTTGAACCATTCTCAAAAGAGACAATTTATTTCTAATCACTAGGCCACGTCCTCTTTATATAGATCCTCAGGATACCATGACTACTACAAGGAATCACATCCAGACTCCTTATTCCAGATGAGACACCTATAGATACATGCATTTTTAGTGGCTCTCACCACTAAGGCCTACAAAATGATTGCTTTGTGGGTCTGCATCCTGTTCTAGTTACATTAATGCAGCACACTTCGGGGCACGATTACTTCTCATGCGCTGATAGCTTTTTCAGACACCACAAAATGCACTTTTTAGAGAAAACCTGAGATAAGTTCTTACTAATATTCCATTCAAGATGTTTGTAAAAATAGGGGGATTCAAGAAGACAAGATGGACTTCTGTAAAATGATAATGGATTTAGCAAGAACTGACACAAGACTGGAAGACAAAATTGTAGCACAGGAAATCAGCATCACAGACATAAGAAGTCAAGGAGTTCTTGAAGAAAAGAAAGCTATAACAAGAAGTGGGCTTAGTAAACGTAAGTAGGAGAAGGACAAAAAACATTAGAAGAAAAGTATGAGTTTTGGGTACTCTGAGAGATTTGATTACTGTCCCAGAAGAGAAACAGTGGTGAAGAAGGGAAAATAAGGTACTGATTCCCTTTATAGGATCATGAGGATGCGAATCAGTTCAGGATATGCTTCTAGTTTGGAACAAACACATAGTTGTCTAGTTAATTGGGTTTGATAAGATGCCTTTTTGCCAGATATAATTGCTAGCATTTATCGAAAGCTTAAAACGTTCCTAATATAATGTTTCAAGTAATAATGCTTATAAATACAGAGGGGTAGATCATACTAGAGCTATGCCAAATATGTATGGCAAAGGACAGTAACATGCACAAATTGTTAATATCATGTAAGGCTAAGGAAGGAAAAGTGTGAACATAAAGAATTGACTGGTAGCTAGAAGCATACTTATCAGGAAAAACTGTAAGAGGCAGAAAAATACAATAATGAACCCTAAAAGGGTTTTGGAAATCAGAACATAATGTTCAGGAGGGTATTCTGTCATAATGGACTGCTGCATTTTCTGCATCTAGTTGAATGCCACTTATTTAAAGGTATTAAATGAGGCATCAAATAATATAAGGATCTTTTTATATATTTGTTTGCTCATGAAAGAGAGTTGTGTAGCACTATTTCCCTAGGATGAAGTAAAAGTGGTCTTAGCTGTTTTCAGGCATGAGTTATTAATTTGAGTATCTATTGCACAAACAACAAGCAATCCACATAGACATGTAAGTTAAGTTTAAGCATTACTAACACATTTTTGAGCCACAAAACAAAACACAGCACAATACAATTTCCAACACACTTTGTGAAAGTAGAGAAACATGTAATGAGCAAAACGACTCCAAGATCATTTCAATAGATTAAGGATAAAATATTGTTACACTTAAATTGCAAAAAGGTGTCAAGCAACAGTGGAGCACCAATCATAACTCACTGTCCATTGATGCATGGAACCTAGACATGATTTCAAGCTGACTGTGATGTATCAGAGGCCAGATACACCAACCAAGTTAGTCTTGTCAAAGTGTTTTACCTTTGAAATTAGTCCCTTAAATGAAAGTCAAAATCTTTCAGAGGGACAGGTGCAAGATTGCGGCAAGAGAGGTTGAGCTCCAAATAAAGCCTTGAACAGTAGAAGACTGGATTTCATAGCTGCCAAGGCTGCTTTGCATGTTGGATAAATTTGCTCGGTCCAAGATTTTTGTCTTTTTTAAAGTTTAAATGCAGAAGTGGGGCAAGGCTAGAAGCTAATGCTAAGTAGGATCCTAGGCACCAGGCGTCTCTACACTTAGGTTTCCTGCAGGTTCTATCCCTCTGTGATGATGTTGGAGTTAGCCCCCTTCTGCATTTTGTGTCTTTGAAGGAGGAGAACAGGAAGACAACCACTTGACCATTGGAGAGCAGACCCTGACTGGGTTCCAGTAGGACAGAAGAGTCCTTGAGTCCTTCTATAGTTTTGTCCATGAGTGAGAACTCTTCTTCCGGCAAGAATCAAGAGATTTCTTCCTTCAGGGGCTTCTTCTTCAGGTGTAGTCTTCTCAAGTCCAGGAGTGATGGAAGCAGGTTCTGGTTGAGGTTCCAATTTTATCATGTGCCTAAGCCAGTTACTGGAAAAATCATACAACAAAAACAAAAATACTCAGACTTAAGAGTCTATTCCTTTATGGGGTCGTATAGTGATAGTGAGAAAATTACTTCTTACTACCTTGAGTGTGTCATTTAGAAGGATACAAACATTCACCCAACAACCAGAATGTAGATTAAAATTCAAATATTACTAACTTGAGAAAGGGACCAGCTAGAAAAATAATTAAAGCACTATTTAAAAAAATAAATACAACTCCAGTTCAATGGTAAGTTCAGATTTGTTTCAAGGAAAAAGTAACTTTCATAAAATTGCCCTACCTGATATTTTAGAAGGCAAGTTAGCATTAGTCTCTGCCATTTCACAGCCTGAGCTCAGCCCTGAATGAGGTGAAAAATCCCTCCTAGGAGCCACACAATAGGTTTACCTGAATGGGCAGGATGACTCCACTGAGCTCTGCAGAATCTTAGGGTTGTGGCTGTGGGCTTCTTGTAATCACAATAGTGTTAAACCCTGCCTGGCAGGGAAGTTTCATCCACATGTAACACTTTGGGGTACTTTAAATGAAGAAAACAGGATACCAGCACAACTCTTGTGTATCCCCTATATGGGTTCCTTTGTACATCCAGACATCTGTCTCCTGGTTTGTTGTTGGTTCAGGACCCACTTCAAATTAGATTTCAGTGTTTATTGTGAGTCGACACTGATGATTTCCATAGTCTACTTCTCTACACAACCCCAGCCTTCAGAGCCCAAGTTTAGAGGTGACAGATTCTTTTGCCATCCTAGATTTGCCCTGAAACATTCCACTTTGGGCCTATTTGTAGTAAGGCACCCACAAAAGCCAGCATCTACCCCTAGAGAGGCACAGAACCAATATCCCTGAGAGGAGTCGTGAAGGTGATGCTAGAAAATGAGGGGAAAAGAACACAAGTCAGATTTCATGCAACAAAAGGGGATACCAGCACTCTCCTGTTTTGTCACACAGCAGAAGACATGGGCCTGGTTTTCTTTGCCCAACAGGTACATGAATCGCCCAATGAGGTAAAATTTGCCTTGACGGTGTGAATCTCGAGTTGGATTCACTGATTTAACCCATCACAGCATAACATGATTCAAGCAGCTTTCACACCTGCCTGAGATTAAAAACACACTGAGGAACTCAGTCACAAACTTGAGGGCAATATTTCAATTAAAAACACTGAATTTAAAATCAGATGGTCCCTCACAATGAATCAGAGAATGAAGGGAAACATACATCCCACATTACATTAACTTGAAGTTACATCTGCCAGGCAGAAATTGTATACCCTTCCTCTTAGAGGTGTTAGTTACTGTCAATATCGCCCCAACAACCATGCATGAAAAAACACAAACCTTCTTCTGTGCATTAATTCCCTACACCATTCTTTTATTTCATTGGAGGTAGGGAAGTTTAGTAGCCACGCTGCATGACCAAGTTGCCTTCATCTGCTATAATGACGATTGATTGGTCTTTAGGCCAGTGTGAGAAGCTGGTAAACGACTGGTACTTTCTAGAGTTTAGGTATTGCCAACTGTGCGGTACTATCCAATTGTTGTCCAGTGATGGCTGCTAAGTTTCTGACATTTCTTTCGCAAAAATACATAATAACTACAAACACCAGAAGAGTATGGAAGAAATAAGCACTTTGATAAGTACAATTAGGGCTCCTAGGAATGCATTCAGGGTTAATTTTATAAATAAAACTCAGTCATGTATTTTTCTGATAAGGAACATGTATTTTCATAATCTGTAATCTAACTTTCAACAAAACTTTCTTAGCCTGTTCCATGATCTCTGCTCCATGGGCCTGATTCACAAAGGTAAACTTTTTTGTAGGTTTATTCAAAATTCACAAACTCCAATTTGATTGTAACTTTATGACTGTGGACACTTCGCAGTCAAGGTGAAGAACTCAGCTCATGGAAAGATTGGACAATCCTATCTTTTTATGTTCAGAGTAAGCCGCAAAAGTGTAAGTTTACCTTTGTGAATCAGGCCCCATCTGTTTTGCACAGCCTCTTCACTGGAATTGGACCACCTACAGCACCCCTCTGCTCTTATAAAGTAAGAAAGTAGGTGGCCCATTTGGGCAGTCCACCCACCAGTGCTTACTTTGAGCCGGTGATTACAGGTGCGGCTTACCGACACTTATTTTTGGAGCCCGGACTTATTTTCCTTATCAGATTATGACCAAGAGCAAGAAAAACACAAAAAAGTGAAAAAAATAGGAAGAGAAAGACAGAAATATTATCTGATAAAGAGAGAAAACAGAAACAAGAAGAGCCTGCAAGGGTGAGATAATGGAGCAGGGAGTGTCTGTTAGTAAATTAAACACACATGAGATGGAATCAAGACTATGAAGCAGTGGTATTTGACCCTTCAACATTCAATAGATCAAGCCATGGGCTTCTGAGGAAAACTCTGGGCCCTGGCACTTATTCCTTTACAAATTGAGCACTAACCTCCACCATTTGATTACCATTCTACATATCTGTGCATAATGGAATGCGACCATTGACGATCTCCTGAGAATTGTCTCAATATCTTCAAGAAAGTTAAATTTGGACATTAAACCACGTTTATGAATTTAGGACCAGATTTTCTAAGCCCATGTATTGTCATTGCATCGTGCAAGATGATGCATGGCAACGCAAGGGCTTAAGTCAGCTTTACTAAGCCATGCAAAGCCATCTTGTATGACTGTGTGGCTTAGTAAATCCGGAGTAACGCAAGGCAGCACAAGTCACTGCCTTGCACTACTCTGCATTTGGAAGGTGTTCCATGGGTTCAGCATAGGTGTTCTCACGCATCTACCCATGGATTCTGGCATATTCCCAGATTTACTAAGACTAGTAAACCTGGGAATACGTCAAAATTCTACGCCTTCTGAACACAGGTGTATTCCTCTTTCTACATGCGCTGCGTTCTGCAGCACACAGAAAGAGGAAAATGCCTGTGACAATTGTTTTACTGCAAGAAGGTGTCCCTTCCTGAAAAAAAAAATCCTGTCTGCAGGCACTCTTGCACCATGGAGCAAGGGTGCCAGCACTGGCTTTTGGCTGCACTGGGTGCGCCAGCATAGAGACAGAGCAGGAATGTGCCAGATCTTAGTAGATATGGTTCATTCCAGCTCTCTCCATTTGCAGCAAGTAGTCCTGCTGCATTGGGCCGCGTCAAATCGTAGTAAATCTGGGCCTAAGTGTGGGTCAAATATATTTATTTATTCACTATATTTTCACTATTTATTTTAAGGTCACTTCAGATTTTTTTCTCTCTCTGGAAACGCATCTCTCCTGATGCTTTATAAAAGGAAGCATTTCAATGTAGTCTATTTGTATTTATAATAGAATATGTGGGTTCGAAGATAAACACCGCGGACTCCATGAGAGAGACCGCAGAATATTTGAGGTTGATGGATAGAGCATTCCCTGTATGTCAGGGCGATGTATGGTGTATGAATCAGATGATCTAATATTGGAAACTGCTCATAATGCTAAAAGTCTTTAAATTAAAATATATATCGGGTGCTGGCTGACCTAAAGGTTCTTGTGCTCCTCCAAACCTTTAACAGTAGCTTCACATTCTCTGGAAACATTTTGCTTCGAAAGTGTATTCTTTATCCATTTATTGTTGTTGATGGCTTCCTTTATTGTATTATTTTTGTTCTCGCAGGTAAAATGTCATCTTCCTCAAAGAGTTTCAGTGTTTTTCTTTACCACAATCTTGCAGGATTTTACAGGCAATGATCCATGACTCTGAGATCAAAAGGTGATTGATGGCTGCCCACGGGTCTGATAATGACATTGTCTGCAATGAAAACACAATTCATCTGGTGTGAAAAATACACTGGTCCCTCAGGCCTCCGGTGTGTCAGGTGAATACCATATCCGGGAAAAGCAACAATGCCATGACGATAAAGTTCAAGTTTGCCACTGGTAAATGTTGTCTTTCAGCCCTAGTGTGAAACAGTTTGAGAGCTGTCACATTACAGTAACTGTGTCCATAAGCAGAATTCATGGCTAACTGATGAAAAGCAAACTTTTAAGCTAATATATCTACTTCTAAAAGTTAACAAGCTGCCTAGGGACTTATGATTTACTGCGAGTTTAGTCAGAAATGTCAGTACCCTGAAACATCAAGACACGACGGCAATATGGTCAGATTTCTGAACTTTTCACATTGCTAGCCAGGAGACTACAAACTAAAAAAAAATAGGCTGTAAATGATTTAAATGTTTTTCTGCTAAGAATCTATCTCAGCATTTTAAAGACAATTTTATTCTTGAATTAGCCCTCCGCAAGTAGTAAATATGCCAGATAGCCTTTTAAATAATGCATCATATGCGGCGCAGTATAAGGGAGGGAAGATTTAGTAACACTGTAAGGAAAAGAAGCAGGCAAAACGAATCCACATAAGTCTTGCGGAACGATGGTGTCTGCGCTGTGCACCAGGCTGGCAATTTATGGCAACATAATGCCTTTTAATGATATCTGAAGGACTAACATCCTGAAAGTGTATGAAAATGTAGACACAAAACTGCCGGGTAAATAAAATGTTTCCACCTGTGTTTAAAGAATAATTTAGAGCACTGTTCTTTGACCCTCTCCAGTCCGTCAGTGATGTTAGCGGTCTACAGATATTGTCACTGTCCATTCCTGCTTAAAATATTGATTTGAGTTATAGATTTGCAAGGAGAAAATGTAGCCTATATAATACTTTTTTGGGCGAACTAACTGATAGGCGACGGATATAGGTGAAATAATTATATCTGAATGTGGAACTGAATTGCCTGCACGTTTCTGCGGTCCAAGCACATGCACATGTGTGAATATGTAGTACTAACTTCTCTCAATGCTAAACCTCAGGGGCCAGATTGCCTAAACTTTGATGCAATGCAGCAATGAAAGGGAAGTTGCTGTTCTGCATTGCTTAAAGGGAGAGTGCAGAAATGTGCTACATCTACTAAGGTATGGTGCAGTTCTGCTCTCTCTCAGTGCTGGTGCACATCTGGCCACCTAGTAGCACACAGGCATCTTTGGACCAAGACGCAAGTGTGCATGTGTTGTATTGAGAATAGGTTTTGTGCAGGAAGGAATCCCTACATTTGATTATAGTTAGTGGTGACTTTTTGACAAACCCAATTGGTCTGCTTAATATATGTTGATAAAGCGATACTAAAGGGGATGATGGACGGAGCGCTTGAGCTAATCAAACACTCACCCCCAGTCAACTGATCTGGGTTTAATCCATCATCATTCTTTAGCTCACTCCACCACTCCCAGTTCAGACATGGCTAAATGCAATCAGTCTGACTCTGCGCTCATGGGAACAGTCCAGCTCGACTGCCAAGCCATGTCTTCCTGGACCGGAAACAAGCATCATGGGACCGGTTTCTGGCTATTCAGCCATCATCAGCCAGGCTAGCTTGAATCCAGTGGCAAAGTGAGCAAGGGACCCACGTCTGGGCATACCCTGCCAACTTGGGGCGAACAAAGTGATACCAAAGGGGATGATGGACGGAGCGCTTGAGCTAATCAAACACTCACCCCCAGTCAACTGATCTGGGTTTAATCCATCATCATTCTTTAGCTCACTCCACCACCCAAGTTCAGACATGGCCATATGCAAATCAGTCTGACCCTGTGCCTTATGGGAACAGTCCAGCCCGTCCATCATCTTGTGTGTTTTGCATTTCGCCCTAAGTGGGAAGGGTATGCCCAGACGTGGGTCCCGTGCTCACTACGCCACTGGAGTCAAGCTATCCTGGCTGATGAAGGCTGATAGCCTGAAACCGGTCCTAGGATGCTTGATTCCGGTCCAGGGAAGACATGGCTTGGCAGTTCGGTCTGGACTGTTCCCATGAGGCACAGGGTCAAGACTGATTTGCATATGGCTATGTCTGAACTGGGGTGGCGTGGTGAAGCAAAATAACGATGGATTAAACCCAGATCTGTGACTGGGGGTGAATGTTTGCCAATGTGCAGCATTCCGTCCATCATCTTGTGTGTTTTGCATTTCGCCCTAAGTGGGAAGGGTATGCCCAGACGTGGGTCCCGTGCTCACTACGCCTCTGGAGTCAAGCTATCCTGGCTGATGAAGGCTGATAGCCTGAAACCGGTCCTAGGATGCTTGATTCCGGTCCAGGGAAGACATGGCTTGGACGTTCGGTCTGGACTGTTCCCATGAGGCACAGGGTCAAGACTGATTTGCATATGGTTATGTCTGAACTGGGGTGGCGTGGTGAAGCAAAATAACGATGGATTAAACCCAGATCTGTGACTGGGGGTGAATGTTTGCCAATGTGCAGCATTCCGTCCATCATCTTGTGTGTTTTGCATTTCGCCCTAAGTGGGAAGGGTATGCCCAGACGTGGGTCCCGTGCTCACTACGCCACTGGAGTCAAGCTATCCTGGCTGATGAAGGCTGATAGCCTGAAACCGGTCCTAGGATGCTTGATTCCGGTCCAGGGAAGACATGGCTTGGCAGTTCGGTCTGGACTGTTCCCATGAGGCACAGGGTCAAGACTGATTTGCATATGGCTATGTCTGAACTGGGGTGGCGTGGTGAAGCAAAAATAACGATGGATTAAACCCAGATCTGTGACTGGGGGTGAATGTTTGCCAATGTGCAGCATTCCGTCCATCATCTTGTGTGTTTTGCATTTCGCCCTAAGTGGGAAGGGTATGCCCAGACGTGGGTCCCGTGCTCACTACGCCACTGGATTCAAGCTATCCTGGCTGATGAAGGCTGATAGCCTGAAACCGGTCCTAGGATGCTTGATTCCGGTCCAGGGAAGACATGGCTTGGCAGTTCGGTCTGGACTGTTCCCATGAGGCACAGGGTCAAGACTGATTTGCATATGGCTATGTCTGAACTGGGGTGGCGTGGTGAAGGAAAAGAACGATGGATTAAACCCAGATCTGTGACTGGGGGTGAATGTTTGCCAATGTGCAGCATTCCGTCCATCATCTTGTTTGTTTTGCATTTCGCCCTAAGTGGGAAGGGTATGCCCAGACGTGGGTCCCGTGCTCACTACGCCACTGGAGTCAAGCTATCCTGGCTGATAGCCTGAAACCGGTCCTAGGATGCTTGATTCCGGTCCAGGGAAGACATGGCTTGGCAGTTCGGTCTGGACTGTTCCCATGAGGCACAGGGTCAAGACTGATTTGCATATGGCTATGTCTGAACTGGGGTGGCGTGGTGAAGCAAAATAACGATGGATTAAACCCAGATCTGTGACTGGGGGTGAATGTTTGCCAATGTGCAGCATTCCGTCCATCATCTTGTGTGTTTTGCATTTTGCCCGAAGTGGGAAGGGTATGCCCAGACGTGGGTCCCGTGCTCACTACGCCACTGGAGTCAAGCTATCCTGGCTGATGAAGGCTGATAGCCTGAAACCGGTCCTAGGATGCTTGATTCCGGTCCAGGGAAGACATGGCTTGGCAGTTCGGTCTGGACTGTTCCCATGAGGCACAGGGTCAAGACTGATTTGCATATGGCTATGTCTGAACTGGGGTGGCGTGGTGAAGCAAAATAACGATGGATTAAACCCAGATCTGTGACTGGGGATGAATGTTTGCCAATGTGCAGCATTCCATCCATCATCTTGTGTGTTTTGCATTTCGCCCTAAGTGGGAAGGGTATGCCCAGACGTGGGTCCCGTGCTCACTACGCCACTGGAGTCAAGCTATCCTGGCTGATGAAGGCTGATAGCCTGAAACCGGTCCTAGGATGCTTGATTCCGGTCCAGGGAAGACATGGCTTGGCAGTTCGGTCTGGACTGTTCCCATGAGGCACAGGGTCAAGACTGATTTGCATATGGCTATGTCTGAACTGGGGTGGCGTGGTGAAGCAAAATAACGATGGATTAAACCCAGATCTGTGACTGGGGTTGAATGTTTGCCAATGTGCAGCATTCCGTCCATCATCTTGTGTGTAATATATGTTGATATGCTGACCCCTTGATAACAGCCATTAGGCCCCTTGCTTTTTAAATTTTTTACTCTTTTATAAAGCCAGAAGGCTTGCCTTCCTTAAAATGACACCGTTTATACGAAAGCCATGCACGGCAATGGGTGGGCGCCCATGGGGGTTGGAGTAGGGCCTGGCCTCAGGCCAGGCCTTGAAATCAATACCTTTCTGTGCATGACCAAAAGCAGTCTGAAATGGGAGGTTGGGCGCCACCAGGGGGTTTGCACAAGGCCTGGCCGCAGGCCATGCCCTGCGCCCAACTCTATGCCATCCACAGCTATGGATATCTTTCTTTATTTAAAAAAAATATACATAGAGATTCACTGAAAACAATAAAGGTTAAAGGGACTTTATAGTTAAGTGAAAATGTTAATTAAAGCATACCATTTTAAACTAACAAAACCACTGAAATTCACCAGTTATAGTTATCTCAAGTAACTATAACTTGTGCTCCAAAGTAACTAGAACTCGTGCCATCACCATGCATTGTTAATTACCTCCCACATTACAGCGCTGATGACATGCTCTATAGCATCATTTATAACATCACTGCAACATCTGAAATTACTTCCTTGATAACAACACTGTGCATGGCAGGGCACACTGTTTTATCTGACATTTTTAAAATTTCGTCTAATTGTAACATACCTTTGCCCTTTAATTTTTCAGTGAATGTATATATATATATATATATATATATATATATATATATATATATATATATATATATATATATATATATATGGCGAAATAAAATATATTTGCACCAGGAAACACGGAGTTCGCCTTTCGTTTTTTCTACAGAGAGCAGAAGTGCTAACAAACGAAAGTCTGGAAGTGATATATATATATATATATTATCTACTGGCGGTCGCCAGTAGATAGTTATAGTTACAACCTATTATCCATAGGAAATCCGCGACATTCTATTTGAAATAACTCTCTTGCCGGTTGACGTATCTTCGCAAAATTTTCAAACTTTGTGGGGCGCTCCGGTCCGCTCCTACCCTGAAAGTCTCGGGGGATTCGTCAAGCGGGGGCCGAGAAAAAAGGGGGTCCCAAAACGCGTTTTCCCCATGCAATTTTCCATAGGAAACTTTAGACACGGCTACAGCCTGAACTGCTGAACGGAATTACACCAAATTTGGCAAAGAGGTAGTTCTTGGTTCAGAAAGAACCCTTTTGTTAAATGGTGTAAATCTGCTCAGTAGTTGCTGAGAAAATCAAAAGTAAAAAGATAGTGATATCTATGGCCGAGTAGGGTCCGCTGCATCCTCAGCGCACCCTGCGCGCACCGTCCCGATCACGAGCTGCATGTTAATTGGTTGTCAGCTGGCTGTCAACATTCCGATTCAGGAAATGTTGGCAGTTATTTTGTCCCTCGGTAGAACCGAGGGACAGAAACAAGTGCGCAAGCGCACAAAGGGGGCAGGGTAGAAACACCCTGACCTCTAGGTTTGCTCAGGGGTCCCACAAGGACCCCTGGGCAAAAAAATCGGCAGGATGCGCTCAAGGTGCGCGGATGCTGCCGAAAAAAATTGAAGCGCGGTCTCCCGCGCTCGACAGTTAATTGCCCCTCGGGTGGGCCAAGTCCCGGGGCATGCTGGGGGGGATACTTTATGTGTGGGGGCCTCTAAGGCCCTCCAGGCCCCGGGGACCACCACCCCCGGGGCTTTATGTAGTAATGGTGCGGAGGGCTCTGAGCCCTCCCGCAGCCCCCGGGACCGCCACCTCCCCGGGCTTCTTTTTATTTTTGAAAACCTGTGTGGGGGGCTCCAGCCCCACACGCCCCGGGACCACCACCTCCCCGGGGCACTAAGAAAATTACAATGGGGGTCCGTTTGGACCTCCAAGCCCCGGGGACCACCACCTCCCTGGGGCTTTCAAATGTAAGGAGGGGGCTGCGCGGCCCCCTCCTGGAGCCTGTGGTGGCTCCTGGGGACCGCCACCCCCAGGGCCGGCTCCTGCAGTGTCCCGGGTGCCTACCCCCGGGACACTGCTGTTTGCAATGACAGGACGGAGCCTCGCGGCTCCCGTCCTGTCATTGCAAACTGCTTTGGATATTGGAAGAGAGAGCAGGAAACCTGCTCTCTCTTCCAATATCCAAAGCTGATTGCTTTTCACATGGGGAGCAGCATGTTAGCTGCTCCCCATGTGTAAAGCAATGCCGGCTCCCGTAGGAGACGGGGAGCCGTCGGGACTGTGGGGGTTTGGGGACCCCCACAGTCCCCAACGAGAGGCCAGGCCCCGGGGATGGGGTCCCCGGGCCATAGTGGTCACGGAGGGGGCCACGCAGCCCCCTCCCCAAAGGAAAAAAAAGTTAAAAAAAAAAAAGTGCAAGGCCGGCCCTGGGGGATGGGGTCCCCGGGGCCTTAAATGGCCTGAGGAGGGGGCCACGCAGCCCCCTCCAAATAAAAAAAAGAGGCCATGCCCCGGGGATGGGGTCCCCGGGCCAATACAGGCCCAGGGAAGGGGGCCAAGCGGCCCCCTTCCCGTTTTTTTTTAAAAATTTTAATTAGTAAAAAGGGGTAAGGCCCTGGGGGATGGGGTCCCCAGGGCCTAAAAATAGAAAAGGAAGGGGGCCACACAGCCCCCCTTCAGGGGAAAAAAAAAACGATCGGGCCCGCAGGCCCCGCCCCTTCCTTCACCACTCTGCAAACGCGCCCTGGCGCGTTTGCAGAGGGAGAACGAATTCCCTTGAATACTGGGGGTCCCTGGGGTCCAACTAGCCCACCAGGAACCTCCAGTATGCGCCAGGGGGCTGCCTTGCAGAGAGGTGTACAGAGGCCACGCCCTTTTACACCTCTCTGCAAAGCAGCTCTGTGGCGCTTTTGGAGGTATATGGTGGGCTAGTTGGACTCCGGGGACCCTCAGGATTCAAGGGGACTTAATTCCTCAACTTAAAACGCGCCACGGGCGCGTTTGCACAGTGGTGAAGGGAGGGGCGGGGCTTCAGGTGACATGTGTGTAAACAGGCCCCGTGGCGCGTGTTAAGATGGGGAATTAAATCCCTTCAATCCTGAGGGTCTCCGGAGTCCAACTAGCCCACCATATACCTCCAAAAGCGCTACAGAGCTGCGTTGCAGAGAGGTGTAAAAGGGGTGTGGCCTCTCTACACGTCTCTGCAACGCAGCCCCTGGCGCATATTGGAGGTTCCTGGTGGGCTAGTTGGCCCCTAGGGACCCTCAGGATTCAAGGGGACGTAATCCCTCAACTCTAAAACGCGCCACGGGGCGCGTTTGCACAGATGTCACCTCAGGCCCCGCCCCTCCCTTCACCATTGTGCAAATATTCTTCTAAAATCATCCGAAATACGAATTCCTATTTACTCACCTGTTATAAGGAGAGACCTCAGTGCTGCATCTTTCAGCCCAGTACTGGTCCTGAAAAGTAATTTTAACCGTACTTACCAGTAACTTGAATTTCCTTCCATAGGATATCATTGCCTGCTTTTTGTTGATAAAGTTTCTAAGTGTTGATTTTTGAAACATACAAATATTCCTCTAAGATCAGCCGAAATACGAATTCCTATTTACTCACCTGTTATAAGGAGAGACCTCAGTGCTGTATCTTTCAGCCCAGTACTGGTCCTTAAAAGTAATTTTAACCGTACTTACCAGTAACTTGAATTTCCTTCCATAGGCTAACATTGACTGGTTTCACTTGGAAATTCTTCTAAGTGTGGAGTTTTAGAACTTTAAAATATTCCTCTAAAATCAGCCGAAATACGAATTCCGATTTACTCACCTGTTATCAGGAGAGACCTCAGTGCTGCATCTTTCAGCCCAGTACTAATCCTGAAAAGTAATTTTAACCGTACTTACCAGTAACTTGAATTTCCTTCATAGGCTAACATTGACTGGTTTCACTTGGAAATTCTTCTAAGTGTGGAGTTTTGGAACTTTATAATATTCCTCTAAAATCAACCAAAGTACGAATTCCAATTTACTCACCTGTTATCAGGAGAGAACCCAGTGCTGCATCTTTAGCCCAGCACTGACCCTGAAAAGTAATTTTAACCGTACTTACCAGTAACTTATATTTTCTTCCATAGGAATCCATTGTCTGGTTTTCAGCAGAAAAGTTTCAAAGTGTCGATTTTCACAAACTACAAATATTCCTAAAAATCGCCTGTATGACTTAAACGCATTCTTTCAACTGTTTACAGGAGATGCACCAGTGCTGGATCCAGGATGCAACACTGAGTAAGAAAATGTAACGATAACAGTTTTTACCTTCTAAGTGAATTTCCTTCCATAGGATAACATTGGTGATTCTATGAGAAAAAGTTTCTAAGTGTCAACTTTTAAAGTACAATAATATTCCTTAAAAATCACGACTGTAACCAAAACGCTTTTACTCAACTGTTTACAGGAGATGTTCCAGGACTGAATCTAGGATCCAGTCCTGTGGTTAGAAAAGTAATCCAAAAAGTAACTAATTGCATTTAGCTAGAAATTCACATTGAGCTGAATGTTGCATTGTGTTTAAAAATGTGTTGCCCATTGCAACAACTGTAACTACTGTACTTAAAAGTCTATTGCCTATGTGCAAAGTATTTAAACTAAAGTAATTCATTCTGAGAAAGTATTTTTTGTAATGTAATGTATAATGTAATTACAATGTAATTTAAAAAATAAAATATGTAAAAAAAAATTGTTTCTGAAAATGTAGTAAATCAGTATGAAAATTTTTTATATAACAATTAATACATTTAAAAATTGTCATTTACAAAACCTTTGAAATTCACTGAAAAACCGTAGGTTTCAGACATGTTATAGTTACAAATTAGCATTTAAAAACCTTTGAAATTCACTGAAAACCATAGGTTTCAGGGACGTTATAGTTACAAATTAGCATTTAAAAACCTTTGAAATTCACTGAAAAAACCATAGGTTTTAGGGACAGTTATAGTTAGTTGGACATTGCACTCGTACAAAACCCGTGAAATTCCCTCGCTATAGTTAGTCCAGCTAACTATAACTCGCGCCCCGCAATGCACTGCTGATGACGCCACATATTACATCACTCATGACATGGTCAGTGACATCACTGATGACATCACTGATGACATCTCAAATGACATCACTGATGACATCATCCATGTGATAATTTCATGCATCTTCTCACACCCTAATATAACCTTTGATACACCCACTCTAAATTACAGACTGCCATTCGCAAAACCATAAACACTCTAACACCAATAACTACATACCCACTCACTGATTCTTAGGTCTACGCACACATCCACTCACTCACCCGTACAGTCACTCATACTTACGGTCACTCAGTACAGGACTATCATATGCACTCATACTTCTATATAGACACTCAAACACCGCCACTCATCCATAGAGGTACTCACACACCTAGTCAGTCATGCAAATAATTTAACACACTACCATTTACTCACCTATACAGTTATACACACACCAGCTCACTTACTCATACAAATACTAGCACATTCTTACGCTCTTATACAATCACTGATACAAGCACACACTCATCCATACAGCCACTATCACAATCACTCACTCTCGCTTATAGCTATTTATATACTCCAACACACATATATACTGCCTTTCACATATGTAGTTACTCACACATGTACCACTGGGACATACATTCACTCACTAACACACTCTTACACACACTTACCCACCCATACAGTCTATCACAGATGCACTCTTGAAACCATCCACCCAGTGAATCACCCACTCACACATCTATGCACAGAGTCGCACACACCCCTCCCACACAAACACTCAGGCACCCATACAGATACTCACACAAGCATTCAATAACTCATATAGACACTCATGTAGCTATTCACAAACACATGCAGCCACTTACACAGCAACAGACAGACGGATACAGACTTTCACTCCTGTTTAGTCACTAACACATGCATTCAGTAAGATACCTTAAATCACTCACTTATACAGTCAGTCACGCACCTACTAAATCATCCATACAGACACTTACACACCCATTCATTCTTCAATACGTCTTTTCCTATATATATTAAAAATATTTAAACTTTACAGAAACACACAGTCACTGGATGATGTCATCAGTGATGTCATCAGTGATGTCATTTGAGATGTCATCAGTGATGTCATCAGTGATGTCACTGACCATGTCATGAGTGATGTAATATGTGACGTCATCAGCAGTGCATTGTGGGCGCGAGTTATAGTTAGCTGGACTAACTATAACGGGGAATTTCACGGGTTTTGTACGAGTGCAATGTCCAACTAACTATAACTGTCCCTAAAACCTATGGTTTTTTCAGTGAATTTCAAAGGTTTTTTAAATGCTAATTTGTAACTATAACGTCCCTGAAACCTATGGTTTTTTCAGTGAATATATATATGTATATATATATATATATATATATATATATATATATATATATATATATATATATATATATATATATATATATTCAAACAAAAACACAAAGGCCACAGGGATGTGATAGCTCTAGTTTTAGATTTCACACATACAAAACAATAGAAATTCAGAAGTTATAGTTACCTGAGCTAACTATAACATACACCCCCTCAATGCACTGCTTATGACCTCACATATTACATCACTGGTGACATGGTAAGTGATATCACAGATGACATCACTGATAACATTTTAAATGACATCACTGATTACATCTACATCAGCCAGTGAGTGTGTTTCATAAATGTTTCTGAGACTTAAAGATATATACTAAGCTACTGCATAAGTTAAATTGCTATTCTTTCTGTACTACTAATGAGTGATACTATATCTAACATATATCATCTGAGTGGCTGTGTGACTGGCTGTATCCATGTGTGAGTGGCTGTCTGGGTGTGTGAGTGGCAGTATGCGTGAATAAGTGGGTGTGTGAGTAGAAGTATGGGTGAGTGAGCGGCTGTATAGAGAGTGATTGGGTGTGTGAGTGGCTGTATGGGTGGGTGAGTGGCTGTGTGAGTTACTCTAAGGGTAAGTGATGGTATGTAAGTGAGTGGATGAGTGAGTGAGTGAGTGAGTGGCTGGTTGAATGGGTATATGGGTACATGAGTGGGTGTGTGAGTGGCTGTATTGCACAGTCAGTGTCTCTATGAGTGGCTGTGTGGGTGAGTGAGTGGCTGTGTTTGTGGCTGTATGGGTGAGTTTGTAGGTGTGTGAGTGGTTGTCTGGGTGTGTGAGTGGATATATGAGAGGTTGCATGGGGGTATAAGTGGATGTGCGAGTGGTTCTGTGGATGATGTAATCAGTGATGTCATTTGAAATGTTATTAGTGATGTCATCATTGATGTCTCTCACCATGTCAAAAGTGATGTAATATGTGAAGTCATTAGCGTCCCTGTAACCTTTGCTTTTTCAGTGAATTTCTAAGGTATTTTCAATTCTATTTCCTAACTATATCGTCCCTGTAAACTTTGTTTTTTCAGTGAATTTATACTTTTTAATGTTATTTCCTAACTATAACATCCCAGTAACCTTTGTTTTCTCCTGTAACCTTTGTTTTTGGGTGAATTTCTATAGGTTTTTGTTAATTTTATTTCATAACTGTAACCTGTATCCTTTGAGAGTAGGTGTGTGAGTGGCTGTATAGGTCAGTGAGTGGGTGTGTAAGTGGCTGTATGGGCCTTTGAGTGTTTTTTGTGGATGTGTGAGTGGGTGCGTGAGTGACTGTATGGGTGTGTGAGTGGCTCTGTGGGTGGATGTGACAGTGGCAGAATGGATGTGTGAGTGGTTGTCTGAGTGTCTGTATGGCTGTGGGAGTGGTTCTCTTGGCCTCTGAGTGGATGTATTAGTGACTGTATGGGTGTGTGAGTAGGTATGGGAGTGTGTAAGTGGCTGTATGGGTCTATGAGTAGGTGTGTGAGTGGTTTTATGGGTGTGTGAGTGGCTGAAGGGGTGTATAAGTGGGTGTGTGAGTAGTTGTGTGTGTGGGTGAGTGAGTGGCTGTCTAAGTGGCTCTTTGGGTGTATGAGTGGGTGTGTCAGTGGCTATATGGGTGAGTGAGTGACTGTGACTGGCTGTATAGGTGGGTGAGTAGGTATAGGAGTGACTGCATGTGTGATTTAGTGGGTATCTGCATGGCTGTATGAGTGAGTGAATGGGTGTGTAAGTGGGTGCATGGGTAAATGAGTGGCTGTGTGGGTCTGTGAGTGTATGTGAGAGTGGCAACATGGGTGAGTGAGTTGGTGTTAGAGTGTCTGTGTGGGTGTATCAGTAGCTGTGTTAGTGACTGGGCCTGGACAGAAACTCACCTGCCCCTTTATCCAACACGTGTCCACAGTTTTGCTTAAAATGCCTGCCCAACTGGAGTATTTGTATTGGCTTATTAGTAAGTGCTGCCTCATTTGGTAAATGTTTAGTGCATAATCTATACTTCAGCTGCATAATGGACCATGAGCCAATATGTCCAGTGATCTTGTGTGCATGTAATTTTGAAAATGTGAATTTTCCTCAAGGTCTTGATCCACAAATCTGTGATAACATGATTCCTTACTAGAGAAGACAACAAGACTACAAAGAGGGGAATCTCTACTGAACAAGGGTATTTTCTCTTAACTTTATGAAGTAAATGCTTCTTTGTTTGGTGGAGATATCTTTCTATTCCTCTGCATCAAGAACACATCACCAAAATCAGCAGGAAACACCCTTTTTGCCTTTTGGAAAGCTGTCCATCAACGTGGGAAAAAGCGGGAAGACCTTTGCATACTAATAAGTAAAATGGGGCAGGGCTAAACAGGTGGAGCTTACAGATGATTTTGGGCATTTGCTTACTCAGGGTAATTAAAATGGAGAATTATGGACTCTTCTCCCACCAGGAGACAACAAGAAAGAACCCACATGTCACAGTCAACCAAGATCAGATTGAGCTCCAATAGATCAATGATGCATTCACCTCCATTAAGGACTTCAGATCATTTTTCAACGTGGAATGCAAAAGGAAACACACTTCCTTTGCCTTCGCCAAGCCCAAATGGTTAGGATCATTTGTGGTTTACTGAAATGGAGCTGCAAATGGGGCTCCTGCTATGTTTATATTTTTAAGTGCTTCCTGTTGAGGTTTAATTTTTGTGAAATAAGCATCAGAACTAGAATAGAGCCTCATTTATTCCAAGAAGAGTAAACAGTTTTGCCGAAAATGTACACCCAAATGGAGTACTTTCTACTGGTTAATTAGAAAGTGCTAGCTCATTGGGTAAATCTCCAGTGCATATTCTACACTACAGATGCATAAAGGACCACAAGGTAATGTCTCCATTGACTTTGCGTGCACATAATTTCAGAAATGTGATCATTCCTCCAGGGTCTTCATCCACAAATCTGTGATAACATGAATCCTCATCAAGAGAAGATGACAAGACTACAAAGAGGTGAATCTCCACCAAACAGGGGTACTTCCTCTTAACTATATGAAGCAAGTGCTTTGTTTTTTGGTGGTGATGTCCTTGTATTCCTCTGTATCAAGAATGCATCACCAAAATTGGCACAAAATGTGCTCAGTGGCATTTACGAAAGTTGTCCATCAAATTGGGAAAAGGCAGGAAGACTTTTCCATACTACTAAGGAAAACAGGGTGGGCCACACAGATGGAGCTTGCAGATTATTTTGGGCATTTGCATGCTCAGAGTAATTAAAAGGGAGAACCATTGGCTCTGCTCTCACCAGGAGATGACAAGTAAGAAACCACTTGTCACAGTCACTATAGATCAGATTGCTCCCCAATAGATCAATGATGCATTCACCTCCATTATGTATTTCAAAGGGAAGGGGGCCACTTGGCCCCCCTCACCAGGCCAATTTCGACCTCAGGAACCCCATCCCCGGGGCCAAGCTTCTTGATGCTGGGAGTCCTGGAGCCCACCCAGGGCACCCAGAGTGCAGCATTGGGGACCATGGGGGAAACCTCAATGCCCTCGCAGAGGGAGCTGACATTGCTCCTGCATGCAGGAAGCAGCCAAAAATGCTGCACCCTGCATTTAGGAACAATTCTTTCATCTGTTTTCCTGCCCGCCTAACAGCGGGCTGGAAAATAGATGAAAATTCCACTCCCAGCGAGCATGAGCAGTTTTCCTGCTCCTGCCCATTGGAAGCAGGCTTGCTGTTTGCTCTCACTTGGTGAGAGCTGTTAAAGCTTTTACCAAGTTAAAGCAAATGGCTATGTCTCGAGGGTGGGCACCACAGGAGATAGGGAGCTGGCCCTGGGGAGTGGTGGTCCTCAAGGCTGTATTTGGCCCATCAAGGGGGCTGCCCCTCCCCCTTTATTTAGATGTGTTGCCCAGGGAGGTGGTGGTCCCCGGGACAGTACAGGGAGAAGGATGGGGTCCTATGCGGCCCCCTCCAATCTAGTTTTAAAGCCCAAGGGAGGTGATGGTCCCCAGGGCTCCTCTGAACCACAGGAAGGGGGTCTGTGTGGGCCCCCTCCTATCATGATTAATGTCTCAGGGAGTTGGTGGTCCCCAGGGCTTTTAGGAACTCAAGGAGATGGATCTGCACGCATTCCCCTACCAACTTTATTACATAAGCAATGCCCCCGGCACCTGGCCCACCCGGGGGATAATCTTTAAACAAGCACAGGAGACCATGTTTGTTTTTTTGAAAATGTTACCTCAAATTCACGGATCCACCTGCAATTTTGTGCCCAACGTTAAAAAATGTATATGCTTTTTGGCCCTGACAGGGTCCCTTGGGGACCCCAGCACCAGGCCTAGGGGATCAGGGTATTCCTACCCTGCCCCCTTTTCTTTATTTCTAACTTTTAGTTTTGGGACTCGGCTGAGTTTGAGTCCCAAGATGGTTGCCAACAGTTACTGGTTGAAAAGTTGGCAGCCAATCAGTTCTCAGCATGAGATCCGTTAGACTGAAGAGGGTCCAAACCTCTAGATATACACATTTTTTCCCCTGTAATATCTGGAAAATTACTGAATGGATTTTCACCAAATAACAAAAAGGGCTCTTTCAGGACCAAAAACTAGCTTTCTATCAAATTTGGTGTAATTCCGTTTAGCAGTTCGGGATGTAGTCATGCTCAAAATCCCTATGGGAAAATGCATGAGGGAAAAAGCGTTTTGGGATACCCCTTTTTCATGGCCCCCGCTTCAAGAATCACCCCCGAAAATATCAACACAGCAGCTGAACTGAGAGTCGTGCTTATTTGCTAATTTTGAAAATTTCTTGAAGATTTGACAAATGACACAGACGAGTTTATGAGTGCTAAACATATATACTGGCCTACTGCAAAAGTTAGATTAGTATACTAGTTGTACTAGTAATGAGTGATGCTATTTCTTATATATGTGATCTGAGTGGATGTGTGACTGTTTGCAAAAGTGCGTGAGTGGGTGTCTGAGTGGCTGTATGGGTGTGTGAGTGCATGCATGAGTAAATGTATGGGTGAGTGAGTGAGTTTCTGACTAGCTCTGTGGGTGTGTGAGTGGTTGTGTGAGTTGTTGTATAAGTGTGTGAATGGGTGTCTGAGTGGGTGTATGGGTGTGTGACTGATTGTGTGAGGGGTTTTGTGGGTGTGTGATTGGGTGTGTGAGTGGCTCTATCGGTGTGTGAGTGGCTGTATGGGTTTATAAGTGGATGTGTGAGTAGTTGTGAGTGAGTGGCTGTGTGAGTAGCTGTATAATAAGGTGAGTAGGTGTAGAAGTGGCTCTATGGGTGATAAAGTGGATGTCTGCATGGCTGTATGAGTGTGTGAGTGGATATGTAAGTGGGTCCATGGGTAAGTGAGTGGCTGTTTGAGTGAGTGTTTGATTGAGTGAGTCAATGTGCGAGTGGCTATATTGTAGAGTGAGTGTCTGTGTGAATGGCTGTATGGGGGAGTAAGTGGCTATGGGAGTGATTGCATGGATGTGTATGAAAGTGATGTGTGGGTGTGTGAGTGAGTGTGTGAATGCTTGTATGATTGAGTGAGTGGCTATGTTGAGAGGCTGTATGGGGAGGAACAAGTGGGTAAGTGAGTGGCTGCATGGGTGGATACATCTGTGTGTGTGTGTGGCTGTATGAGTGGCTGTATGGGTGAATGAATGGTTGTAGGAGTGGCTGTATGAGTGAGTGAGTGTGTGAGTGGCTTTATGGAGGAGTTATTGGTTATGTGAGTATTTGAATGGGTCTGTGGATGGATATGTGAGTGGTTGTGTGGGTGTGTGTGTGGGTGTAAGAGAGGTTGTATTGGAGTATGAGTCGCTGTGAGTGGTTCTGTGGATGATGTCATCAGGATGTCATTTAAGATATTATCAGTGATGTCATCAGTGATGTCACTGACCTTGTCATCAGTGATATAATATGTGAGGTGCATCATGGGGGGTAAGTTATAGTTAGCTCAGTTAACTATAACTGCTGAATTTCACTGGTTTTGTATAAGTGAAATGAGAGCCTAGCTATAACATCCCTGTAACCTTAGTTTTTGTCCAGTGAATTTCTAAGTTTTTTTAAATTCTATTTCCTAACTATAACGTCTATGTAACCTTTGGTTTTTTAGTGACTTTCTATGGTTTTATTGTTATTTCCTAACTATAACGTCCTGTAACCTTTGTTTTTTTCAGGGAATTGCTCAAGTTTTTTAAATTCCATTAGCCAATTGTAATGGCTCTGTAACATTTGCTTTAACAGTGAACTTGTAAGGTTTTTCAATGTTCTTTGTATATTCGTATATTATACATTAGAGCTGAATTATGGACCACTAATGTAAAACTTTATCTGTATTACTCCTTCTCATTTGTTTTAGTCTATTAATACCAATTTGTTTGTAATTTTTTTGGTTGCTGCATCATCGTAGTGGTTGTCACGGGGACACAGGATGGCACGATTACATTGGAAACCGCGACTAGTGCATGTTTTCTATAAAGTATAAAACACATACATTGACTTATTGCAGTGTATGCTGGACATTAGGGGTTTGCTTGCATAACATTTAAACTTGTGTTTTTCATTTCAGTTTAATGAAAAAGCACTTTCGAATAGGATTTATCATTTCAATGGGGACACCCGACGTCGCAATGATGTCGGTAACCGCGAAGAGCGCGTGTTTTTTTAATAAAGTGTAAAACACATATATAGACATATTGTAGTGTATGTTAGAAATTAGGGTTTACTAGCATAAGATTTAGACTTGTGTCTTTGATTTAAGTTTAATAAAAACACTTTTGTATTAGATTTCTAGTTTCCGTGGGGACGTCAGACGTCGAAATGACGTCGGTAACTACGGCGAGCACATATTTTATATAAAGTGCAATATAAATATATATACATAATGTAGTGTAGGTTGGAGATTAGGGGTTTACTAGCATAAGGTTTAAACTTAGGTTTGTGCACTTATTTTAATGAAAACCACTTATATTGTAATTTTCACTTTTTGCGATGACGTCGCAAATATCATGTGACTGGGAAAGAAACTAATGTTATTGGACAACCCACTTTTCAAGTATGTTAATAGGAAGTCCTCATCCATTTCTTTCCCCTGAATTTTCTTTCATTGAACATTATAGTGAGGGGTGGCTGAGATTGACTGGACTGATTGTTTTGTATTTTGTATTACAAAATGGCCACACCCGGTGGAGAGGGGGATCAGTTGGTGCAGCAGCAGTATGTACAGGAGTTCCATAGTAGAGATTCAGATGATGAAGGCCCTCTCCAGAAGAAGGTAAGTGTTGCATGTGACTTTTTCCAAATACTATCCGGAGAGCGTGGCCAAGTATGTACAATGTACAATCGGTGTGAAGACCCTTTCTAGAGGGTCCAACAAGAAGTATTCTTGTGGGACCACATCCATGTTATACCATCTGAAGACGTATCATGGAAATCAACTAAAGAGGGCAAGGAAGTAGCGAGTGGTCGGAGAACCTTCCACATTGTTGGCTGCTTCAACTGTAGTACCAGGGCAGAGAGTGCCTTTGGAGGTGGAGATGCATCCTATGGATGTGGCTTCAGAGTTTTCACGCATGGCAATATATTGCATGGATTGTGGTATTGTGCTTATCCAGCATATTTTTTGCCCCTTTTGAGAGCTGATTGTTGAAATATTTCCTCCCCTAGTTGCCTTTTTTGTTTGCATCAAAAAGTAAATGTTTAAAACTCACAAAAAACTGTTCCAAAAAAGGTTATTTTTAGAATCATATTTTACAGTTAAAAAAGATAAGTATGGTTTATAGGTGTATGTTTACATGTACGGGTGAGTGAATGGGTGCATGATTTCCTGCATGGGTGAGTGAACGGCTACATGAGTGCCTGTATGGGTGAGGGAATGGGTGCCTCAGTGCCTGTATGGGTGAGTGAATGGGTGCATTAGTGATTGCATGAGTGAGTGAATGGGCGCATGAGTGCTTGTATGGGTGAGTGAATGGGTGCATCAGTGCCTGTATTGGTGAGTGAATGGGTGTATGAGTGCCTGCATGGGTGACTGAATGGGTTTATAAGTTTCTGTATGGGAAAGTGAATGGGTGTTTCAGTGCCTGTGTAGTTGAGTGATTGGGTGCATGAGTGCCTGTACTGGTGAGTGAATGGCTGCATAAATGCTTGTATGGGTGAGTGAATGGGTGCATGAGTGTCTGTATTGGTGATTGAATGAGTGCATAATTACTGTATGGGTGATTGAATGAGTGCATGACTGCTGCATGGGTGATTGAATGAGTGCATGAGTGGTATATAGATGATTGAATGAGTGCATGAGTAATATATGGGTGCTTGAATGAGTCAATGTCTGCTGCTTAGATGAAGGAATGAGTGCATGAGTGGTGTATGGATGTTAGAGTGAGTGCATGAGTGCTGCATGCATGTTAGAATGAGTGCATGAGTCATGCATGAATGTTAGAATGAGTGCATGAGTGGTGCATGGATGTTAGAATGAGTGCCTGAGACGTGATTGGATAATATGAGTGCATGAGTGGTGCATGGATGATTAAATGAATGCATGAGTGGTATGTGGATGATTTAATCAGTGCATGAGTGATGCATGGATGTTAGAATGAGTGTATGAGAGGTGAATGGGTGAGTTAATGAGTACATGAGAGGTAGATGGATGATTGAATGAATGCATGAGTGGTGGATGTACATTAGAATAAGTGCATGAGTGGTGCATGGATGTTAGAATGTGTTCATGAGTGGTGCATGGATGTTAGAATACGTGCATGTGTCATACATGGATGTTAGAATGAGTGCGTGAGTGATGTATGGATATTAGAATGAGTGCAAGGATAATTGAATGAGTATATGAGTGGTGCATGGATGATTACATGAATGCATGAGTGGTATATGGAAGATTGAATGATGATTTAATCAGTGCATGAGTGGTGCATGGATGTTAGAATGAGTGCATGAGAGGTGCATGGGTGAGTTAATGAGTGCATGAGAGGTGGATGGATGATTGAATGAGTGCATGAGTGGTAGATGGACATTAGAATAAGAGCATGAGTGGTACATGGATGATTGAATGAGTGCATGAGTGGTGCATTGATGTGTGCATCAGTGCATGAATGCAATATGGGTAATTGAACAAGTATGATGGAGCAGGGTTTTCCGTAAATAAAACCTGCTTGGATTAAACCTTCCATTGTGTGAAAATCATTAACAAAGTTTTGAAATTAACCGAAAAATTATTATTAATCTTTAGTTTTTTAAAAGAAAATAAGAAAGGTGCGGGAAAATGACAATGGGTTTAAGTAGGCCACAAATGATTCCTGCACGAAAAGACAGCAAAGAAGGAGCAAATATTATTTTCATGAGCAAATGTGAAATGAAAATGCGTTTATTGTTTATCGTTTATCGTTTATTGATTATCATTTATTTAAGCAATATTAATTACATAGAATAATAATTTAAAATGATTGCGCTTATAGTAGACTAATGAAAGATTGAAATGAATTATGAAATGGAGCCTTAATTTTGAGCAAATAACTGAATCTGTTTATTTTTCCTAGAGAAAACTGCACGCTTAACAAAGAAGGCCTCAAAGCTATCATTAGGGTTAATTTTGCTTTAAAACATAGAAATGCAGAAAAATTTGTTTTATTCTTCATAGATGACTATTGTGTTCTTTCTTGTTGATGCCTGCTACATGTTCAGAGTATCAGAGGAACTTCCTTTTGTCCGAAGTAATATTTAGTTTTGTAGATAACTGTGCTAGTAAAATGTTACAACATTTGTTCGAATGTGCGTGTGTTGAGGAAGGAAAAGATTTTGGTTTCCTTTGCCAAAGGACGATGATGACAGCGTGAATCTAAACAAAGACGTTTTGAAAGAGAAGAGCGACTGAAGTGGTGTGACTTAACACCCTATGCTTCTAGACCAATGTGGAGAGAGACTTTCCCGGATTTTGATACAAGAGTAGAGTTGGACTTTTAACATTAGGGTATAACTATTAGTGAAAAAATCCATTTTTGTTTTGGTTCGAGATGACTTTAGCCGAGAGACGTGGTGAGGTGTAGCGTTTGTGTGAGCAGTTTCTTTGAGATCCTTTAGCTGATGCTGTCTGTAAGCTGACTCCTTAACTTTGCTTCTCATACTTTTGTGAGGATTGCCCCAGCTTTCCCTTCCGGGCCGGAAGGTTAGCATTTCCAGTTATTAGCACGCTGTGCTATAGTTTTCTTGTCTTCGTATGAAATTCTTTATTTGCATTGATCTTATAGAAAAGGCTCTTTTGTCTCTTACACTTTCCACTCAATTCATGCTCCTTAATTGAGATGTTATTATGAATTACTGAATTTGTGTTCTCTTGTGTGATGGGTCTAATTCAATACTGTACCTTTGTTTGAGCATTCCATATGCTTTCAAAGAAAATAGATAAAAGCAAAGTAATAGAGATACTGAGTCTGTTGTAACTGATTATTGTAAATAATGAGACATATAAATATATAGTTGTATATAGTGTGGTTTGTATAAATATTCCTTTTGTTCTAGGTCCTCATGAGGGGGATATTCATTTAAATCTTTTGCCAAATTCCTGTCAACTCTACGATCTGTTGGAGGACCTGATGTTGATATGGGCAAAAATTCTGTCTTATAAAATAGAGATTTATAACTGTTTCAGCACGTAGTATAAATAATATACACTCTGCCTTAGTTAGCCAAAGCTCTTTTCCGCTGTGCCACGCGCTATCAAGTCCATAAATGGTGTATGGGTAATTCAATGAATGCATGAGTGTGTATATAGGTGATTGTCTGAGTGCATGAGTGACACTTGGGAGCATTGTTTTTTGCCTTTTTCAGCTTGTTTTTCTGCCCCCAATTTTGCCTTTCTGCTCATTTTTCTGCACTGTATTTTGACTTTTCTGCTACTTTTTCAGCCGTCTGTTTTGCGCTCTTCTTCTCTGTTTTGCCTTTTCAGCTCATTTTTCGGCCCTCTGTTTTGCCTTTTTGTGTGCATTTGTATACCCTCAGGTTTGCCTTTTTCTGCTTCTTTTTCTGCCCTCTGTTTCGCATTTTCTGCTTCTTTTCTGCCCTCTGTTTTTCCTTTTCTGCTCGTTGTTCTGCCCTCTGTTTGGCCTTTTCTGCTCATTTTTCTGCCCTCTGTATTGCCCTCTTCTGCTCTGTTTTGCCTTTTCTACCCCTTTTTGCTTTTTCTGCTCATTTTTCTGCCCTATGTTTTACCTTTTCTGCTCGCTCACTTCAATGGTGGCTGCATATAGTAGTTTGATTATCTGTGTCCATTCCATCCCCTTCTTTCTGCCCACATACCCCCACCTCCCTCCCTAATTCCCTCCCTTTTCTGTCTTATTTCAGATAATTTCATAATCCACCAGCATGTTGCCTTCCTGTCACGTGACTGCACTCAAGAGTTAACAAATGGATCAAGAAAGCATGTCTCAGTTCATAAAAAGTTAGAAAGCTTGATTTTCTTAGGGGTCATTGAGGGTGGTCAGAAGTCTGAGTATCTAATCTTGAGTTGGACCATTGCTGGGCCCTTGAGTGCCAGTCCATCTCTTTGTGTGAGCGGGCTCACTTATTTAACTCATGGCATCACTGACATTGCAAAACACACCTCCTTAAAAATTAAATTGAATAGCACAGTGAAATCTAGGAGAATTACTGTGCACTTAGCGAATGAAGCTCAATGTATCTTGATACAGAAGAGCATTCCTAGAGCAATATGCCCAATGACACACTTTGAGCTGTTCTGTTTCATCTCGTATTTTATGCGCAACCACTCTTAGATGCTTTTTTAACCTCTGCCCTATGATAACTTTTCTTACTTTATGTTATCCAGTACAAGGATCTAAAACTGGCAGATCTCATTAGGAATATTTAAAATCTAACCCCAATCTAAACCGGATACTTAGCCATAACTTCATTCATGAATTTGTGGGGTCTTTGAGAGGATATAATAAAAGATTGAGGCAGAGGAGCTAATTGCCTAAGGAGACCCAAGAAGGATAAATGGAAACAATGTCTGGAAGTATGGCAAGTGAAAGATTCACTAGACCTCTGGTATGATACAAGCATAAAATAGTGAATTGGAAGGAGTATTTCCTCCTGATAAAGCAGGCTAAATTCCAGGTTGAATGCAGTGTTCAAAGATCAACAATGGATATTCTCCTCCACAGACTTCACATCATTTCCACTAAAATCTTGGAATCCTGGAACCCTTTTCAGAAGCAAAAGCAAGATGGTGGGTCGAAAGCTGTCATAATCCTGCTTTAGTGAAGCTCCTAATTGGTAAAACAGCCAAACTAATGTGTTGGAAGACAAGCAGGAGTTATTCAAGATCAGACCACGTTGGTTCAATCCCTGAATCATAACGATTCGTCAATGGTAACAGAAAAACATGGCATCTATGTTGAGGATTTGGCTTTTGGAACCCGAGGGCCAAACAAACATTTAGGGGGTCATTTAAAGTTTGCCTGATGTAAGGAGTCTGCCAAAATGCATGAATGTCCCAAGTACCAAACACCTCGTTCAACCACTGCATTTAAAGATGGATGAAGTGCTAGTTTTATGCCAGCACTTCCTCAGCTGACTCTACCAGTGGAAATATTTGACTGTCTGTCAACTAGAAGGTCGTTGTTAAATATATATCAGAACATCCAACCTTTTTAGTGTGGGTGTTTTTTTATTTGGGTCCACCCGAAAAAATCCCCAGTGAGTCAAGGACATTGTTTTTTCGTTTTTCAGTAACAAAAGAAGTAACTCACATCTCTCGAAGATCGTTATTGTTAAGTCCATGCCCTGCAGGAACTGGGGGTGCATGCTGACAGGGGGCACAACATGTGCCACCCTACATGCACCCCATAGGACAGAGGCATAAGGGGTCCCTGTATGGCCCCCTTTGTTTTCTCACTGCCACACTTTTCATGAGGGTTGGACCACCATGAAAAGTGTGGCAGTGAGGTAACTCGTAATATGCTTATTGCAGCTTACTGCTTATTGCAGCCTCAAACTCGTCGGAACACCACCAGGGATCTCTGATCCCAGGCAGATGTGCTGGTGCTAATGTGGTCCAACCGCCCAAGTTGTAATGGGGTGGTTGGACTGGCGGTGCCCGCACCACCACCATGGCTACGGTGGTCCGATGGACTGCCGTAGTCATAATAAGGCCCTTTTTTCCAGCATCTCTGTGTTAATACTATCTCACACATTTGATACTAGCTGCAAAGGTAATTCTCAGGAATTTTCAGCACTGCATATGGGTTCAAAGATGGATGTCTTCTCACTTACTCGCATTTAGTATGCATGTCAATGACTCCCCGTATATTTTCCAAATTGTATCAGAGAATATGCCTAATATTGAAAGGTGGAAGACAAACATTTATAATGTGCCAATGAGTCAGTTATCTAAGCTGCTAAATTCAGTTGCCACATTCCGCATGACATTCCGAGGTCCTTAAATAATGCAAATCCAAAATCATGATCCAAGACTCAGTCTAAGAAATTCTGCTTGAAAGTCGGGCAACTGGAGAAGTTGACCAACTGTCCTTGCTTTGATATTTGATTATCTTGCAAAAATGTGATGAAATATTTGGTTGAGGTAATTGAAAAAGGAAAGATTGTATTCTTGCTTATCTCCAGGCGTCTACTGTGTTTTGGAGCAAGCTCAGTCAAACATGTCCCTGGAATACTGTGGGATTACTCTGTATAACAATGCCCTGGGTAAGTGTAAAAACAAATAATGAAAAGGGACCTTCTCTAGAATTTAACAAAGAATAATCTGACCCTTTCAAATTACCAGCATCTAGAAAATGAGATCATTAGGAAATTGATTTTATGGTTTTGTTTGGAAACAAGAAAGCACTAATTTATTAAGTTATTTATTTATTTAATTATTCATCTATTTATGTATTTATTTACTTATTTATATATCAATCCTATGTAGCGCACATTCACACATTTGCTGAAGGGGTAATATAAGGTTACTTAACAGAGAACTAAATTATAACTCGGAAAAAGATTATATTATAACCAATGTGCATAAACGCTAAAAACTAAACCACAATCAATTTTAGTAGTCGTTTATAGTCAATATCCTCAAAATCTCAAAAAGTGGTGTTTTTTTTCTTTAGCCACCAATTTCATAGTTGAATATTATTTATTGACAATACCTTCATTGCTGGCCAAATCAATGTACCATAGTGCATTCATATTCCTGTGTCATAGCTGATTTTAAGTGAGCAAACACTTTAACAGCATATAAAACAAAAGCTCTATGGGATGGCTATGGCGAATCCCACCTAGTGTAGCCATAGGTGACCACTTGCCCCTCCCTCTTTCTATGGAGCCTGCCGATTCATGGAGCTACTCCCGAGTCCCCGGGATGCCGTGCAGGGATGCCATGCCAAAATCAATGATTGGGAGCCCGCTGCCCTAGACTTGAGAAACTGCAGGTAATTTATCTGAAACCTTGCCTCAAGTTCCCGCGGGTTTCCTGTCTCGACGGCCGTGGCTGCCCAGAGCATGGAGTGAGGCTCTGCTTCGGTGGATACTGCAGCCTGAAATGCGGAGCGAGGTACGTGCAGACCCGCGGTTGGCTGGAGAGGAATCACGACTGGAGGCAGTTGAGGGAGCTGAGAGGGCGCGGCAGGATCGTGTGGCAGAACTGTTGCGCTGCTGAGCTGCAAGGCTGCAAGGCTGAGCCGGGAGAACACCGTGAGCGCTGAGACAAGGAGTGGAGGTTGGGGCTTCCCTGGAAGACTGCCACACTTCATTTCTATGGGGGAACCACGGAGATTGCAGGTGCTGCCATAATAGGTGCATAGCTATCTATTCTTATTGTTAGCAGGCTGGCAGAAAGAATTGTGGAACTTGGCAGGTCAATTGACAACTTGATCTGATTAATGTGTGCAGATTCCTTAGAGAGCAGGAATAGCATTGACTGGTATTAAACTGCCCTGAAATTTTTGTGGGTCTGGGTCTCGACTACACAGTTTTGCCAAAACCGTGGACAAAAGGAGCTGCGGCAGGTTTTGACTGTAGAATTGGGAACACTACATGGCCACGGCGCAGTGGGGTGCTGAGACCTCCACCTGTTACTGCCACTATTACTTGCTGGTCTGCTTGCTGGTTTAATATATATGTAGGGAAAAGCAGGCATCTTCTTTTTAAAAGGAAAAAAGAAGAAAAAAAAAGGATTGAAGGCGCTTCTTACATATTTAAGCATTGAGCACAATTCGGAGCGACTCTGGTGGCTCAAATTTGGGGGTCGCAGCGGGAAGAAGTCCTGCTTTCAAATGCGGAAAAATGGGAAAACACCTAAAACTGCCAAATCTGATGGCCAAAGTAGATTCAGCTGGGGGCCTCAAAGCTAAAATACGGCTAGCTCTATCGAAGGCAGCATCTGCAGCAGCAAGAGCAGAGCACAATCTAAAAGCACGACCCGGCTCTATCATAAATTCTAGCTCGGAGAGCTCTGAGGAGGAGTTGCCAGAACCCAACCGGGACTCTGGTGCGAGGGATCCAGCTACAGAGAAGCTAGCGCAAGGGGTGCTGGAGGAAGGAGTAAGACCAGAGGAAGAACTAGGCCCTGGTGATAAAATATCGGAAAGTCAGGGTCCAACTGCCGAGGCTCGGGAGGATGGGAAAAACAACACAAAAGAGTATCCATTATTTTCAAAAGACAAGGCATCCCTGGTCACTCAGACTGCATTGGCGAGACTGAATGGCCTCTTGATGGGACACAAACTAGTTCGACTCAAAATGTGCAACCCCGGGCGGTACAATCAGCTACCCTAGAAGAAAAGGGTGCACATAGTTCACTTCAAAAGGACAACAACTCTTCCATGTACTTGCTATCGCAGGATCAGGCATCTCCAGCACCACCATGGCCACGACCACAGCCGCCTCTTCAGGACTCGACACTCCCGCAGCCACAACCACAATATCAGTCCCAGCCGCTAAGCAAAACAGGATTAGAAGCCTCAGGGCAGCAAGAGCAGCAAGCCTGGATCCAGAAAGAGATTGGTGGGCCCCAATGCAGACCGATTGCTCAACTTCAGTGGGAAAAAGAAACTTTTCTACAATGCAATATAAAAACCATGCTGAATCTCATTTTAGATGAGATAAGAGAACTCAAGACATCCCAAGCGAATGAAATAGCCTCTCTTCACCAGCACCTCTCAAAGATTGAGGAAGCAGTGGGTAGTCTTCCAGCAAGGATACAGGAGGTGGAATCAAGAATTGCACATCTTGAAGATCAAATGAATACCATGCAGCAGCAAGTGAAAGTTGTAACTAAGGAAAAGATTTCTCTTGGGAGTAAACCTGAGGAGCTTGAGAATCCTTCACGGTGTGCAAGCCTCTGCATTGTTGAGGTCCCAGAGGGGAGTGAAGGGTCTCAAGCCCTCCATTGGGTCGAGACTTTTATTAAGAAGAGCGTCCTACCTGAATTCAATGGTATTCTAGAGAGAGAACCGGTGGTATAAGTGATAGGGTACAGGCGCACTAGGTGGTTTCACTCGTTATTTATGAACGTTCCAAATAATGGCGGTGCTGAAGGGTTAGGGAGAACCACCCGCCTCCCCAGGTTCTTGGTAAGGCTACAAAGCCACAAGACAACGTACATAATATACCCCAGCACACATATATAAAAGATTGTTATTTTTCAATCATTGATCACATATGAGCAATAAAAGCGTTTTGTTGATTTTCTCCTTCTTTATTCAGTCTTCCAAATTTGTTTTTCAATATGTAAAACGTTCCCAAGCCAACACGTGTTTCGTCGCCTCAGTAAAATTGTACATGCGACTTGTTCACGGCTGAACGGTTTCACTGTATTTCAGTTTTCAATGTGGCAAAAATTCCAGGCCACATACGCCTTTGGCGTGGGGTAAACTTCAAAGTGTCAGTAAACTCGCACTCGAGGAGACCGGCGTGGGGCACGAGTTCGCAGACCGGCGATTCCTCTCTCAAACTCGGGAACGCCGTTACAGGTTATTCGAAGCCACAAAATCACCACTCAGCAGTTTTTTGATAATTTACTGACACTTTGAAGTTTACCCCACGCCAAAGGCGTATGTGGCCTGGAATTTTCGCCACATTGAAAACTGAAATACAGTGAAACCGTTCAGCCGTGAACAAGTCGCATGTACAATTTTACTGAGGCGACGAAACACGTGTTGGCTTGGGAACGTTTTACATATTGAAAAACAAATTTGGAAGACTGAATAAAGAAGGAGAAAATCAACAAAACGCTTTTATTGCTCATATGTGATCAATGATTGAAAAATAACAATCTTTTATATATGTGTGCTGGGGTATATTATGTACTGAATTCAATGGTGATTTCACCATAACGAGAGCACACTGAGTGCCCTCACACCTTCTGCCGAACTCAAAACTACCACTCACAATTTTAATCAACTTTGCAGATTACCGTATAAAAGAACAGATACTATCAAAAGCAATCCAGCAGAGACAATTATCGATTAACGATGTATCTAGCTGTCGAATCTTTGCTGACATCTCGGCACCTGCCGCACGTTGGCGGAAAGAGTTTGTAAAAGTGTTATATCTTTTCAAGGCACAAAGTGCTTAAGCTTCAATAGCCCAGCAGTCGAAGCTAAGGGTGTTAGTGAGAGGCAAGTTCCACATGTTTGCGAATATAGAGGAAGCCCAGGACTTGCTGAAAGAGATTTCTTCTGCAAAATAGAATCAAAGTCACTAAACTAATGGGAAGGGCTGCATGGATGGGGGGGGTCACCCAGGGTGCATCATCAAGGCACCCCATAAGAGCCATTCAGGGAGGGTGGAGATGGGGTACGCAGGTCTTTGCCCATATCCAGGGGAGGACAAGGTCTGCGGTGGGGGTAGGAGAGGTTGGGTTTGTGGTGCAAAAAAGGAAAAAATTAGCAGAATCATAAAGGTGAGGTGGTGGGAAGATAGGTTATTGAATCAATTACTGATGCATTTAGGCATTAATTATAGAGATGGGTCTTAAATGCCGGATAATTACGGTCAATGTAAATGGAGTATTGAACAAACAAAAGTATGAAGGCATAATACGATGGTTAGCTTCTTTTTCACCACGAGTTCTTTTTCTTCAAGAAACCCACCTGAAAACAAATACTCCAAAACGTTTTATTCCTAAATTTTTTCCAAAAGTTTTTTTTGCTTCTGCAGGGTTGGCAGTGAGGGGGGTTGCTATATATTTTAATCGGGGGCTGGATTGGGAGGTTGTCCAAATTCAGAGGGATCCCCTTGGGAGATGGCTATGGGTCACAGTGAATCTGAACGGAAATAGTCTGAACTTCATCAATTACAATGGACCAATTACTGATGACCCTACATCTATGGCGAGGATTAATGAGATGCTTAGAGGGGCTTCGGGGCAGATTATTTTTGGTGGCGACTTTAATTACATTCAAGATTTGACAAAGGACACTTCAAATAAAAATAAAAAACAGCTGAAGCCAAAGACTAAAAAACTAATAGATATCATTACACAAGATCATCAGTTAATTGACCCTTGGCGTAGAGCCCATCAGGAAGGATTGGAATTTACCTGTCACTCCCGACAATTCCAATCTGCCTCCCGCATTGATTTCTTTTTAATATCTCGCTCTCTGAAATATGTTGGATCAGAAATGGGGGCCAATTCATTTTCAGACCACTCTGTGGTTAAATTAGATATAGAAATAGAGGAGGGTAGGAGGTCAAGATCCAGGTGGTATATGGATCGACTCCTCCTCTCAAACCAAAAATGGGTAACAGATAGAAGAGAATGGATACAAGAATTCTTTTAGATTAATAAGGGTACAACAGAACTTTTTTCAGTCTGGGGGGCTTTTAAAGCTTCAGTTCGTGGGCAGATGGTGGCCTTTATGGCCACTCAGACCAAAAATCGGAGGATGCTTATAGCTAAACTTCAGTTGGCAGTTGATACTGCTTTGCTGCAGAAGAATGCATCTCTATGGGGGTATGAGATAATTGGGGGCCAGCTCGACAAAGCTAAGAAGGAGTTGAGAGAATTTTTTCTCATAGAAGAGATTAATAGCTCCCGGACATTCCAGCAGCGAGCCTACGAAGAAAGCCAAATGTTAGGCAAACTATTAGCCTGGTCAACTAAGGTAAAACAGGAAGCAGCTTTAATCACTGAAGTTCTAGATCCCGATACAAGAGTCCCAGTGACGGATAAGGATAAGATTGCCCAGGTGTTTTTGGAGCACTATGATCAACTATATGCTACCAAATACACGGCTGGGCAAGAGGAAATTCAACAATATTTTGAGAATGTTGATCGCCTGCATGTATAATCGAACATCCAGATTGAGAGAATTCAGGGCGACAATGTAGAAGCAAATATTTTGGCAGCCCTTGCCTCAATGGCAGGAGGAAAAGCATGTGGCAATGACGGGCTACCAGTAGAATTTTACAAGGTTTTTACTAAGGAATTAACACCCTTCCTGATTGAGCTTTTTAATTATGTCAAAACAGGTTGTTCGGTCCCCACAGCATTTAAAGAATCCATTATTGTCAGTTTTGTAAAAAAGGGGAAAAATCCTAGGGATATTAATTCCTATAGACCTATTAGCCTACTCATTTTGGACTACAAAATTTTAAAGAAGATCTGGGCACTGCGCTTTACCCCTTTGTCACAAGAAGTGATCCACAGGGACCAGACAGGGTTTGTCGCAGGGAGGCTAATGTCTGCAAATACTGGATTTTTAGTACAGGCACTTGACTTTTTTAATAGTAATCAAACCCCAGATCTTGCTATGATGGTAGACGCAGAAAAAGCATTCGATTTGGTTAATTGGGACACTCTTTATTACGGTCTGGGCAGGTATGGGGTTCCCCCCCAGGTTATAAAAATGCTATGGCATATCTATCATGGGGCACAGGCACAGGTTTTTATCAATTCTAACTAGCTGGGATAGTCAATGTCAACCGGGAAACTAGGCAAGGGTGTCCTCTTTCCCCCATGCATTTTACTGTTTTCATTGAACCCCTAGCCACCAAAATCCGAAACAATATGGCAATTAAAGCACCAATTTTAGGAATAGCAGAACTAAAGCTGTTTACGGATGATATCATCCTCTATCTTAGCTCAGAAAAACAGAATATAGAGCTAGCATTAGCGGAATTTGTACAATTTGAACTTATTGGAGGGTATAAAATTAATCATAGCAAGACTGAGATTTTAGTTTTTAATACTACGAGTGATTTTCTTCCTGAAAATTTAAAGCTACAAACCCTTGATTCTAACCCTATCCGATACCTAGGGATATATGTTACTAATAAATACTGGGAACTTTATAAATTGAACTATGAAGTTATGCAGAACAAAATTAAAAAATTGTTAGAAGAATGGTCATTGTTACCCCTCACAGTGATAGGCTGTGTGGCCCTTATAAAGATGTCCATTCTACCTTTACTTGTTTTTCTTTTCACAAATATCCCTATAAAAATCAAGGCGATCTATTTTAAGGAGCTAGAAACGATGTTTAGAAAGTTTGTCTGGAGTAAGAATTCACCGAGGGTAAAACTCTCGGTGCTTCAACTGGATATTAATCAGGGTGGGCCAGCACTTCCGCAAGTTCGTACGTATTATGAAGCTGCCATTTTAGATCTCACAGCCCATTTACTCGACCCCAAGGGATCCGTTGATAATTTCTTTTTGGATAAGATGGTGCAGGAGGCTGGTTCACAGATCCCGGCATCTTTAAAAACAGCCAAACTTCCCAAAAAAACTAGGTATAAGACCTTGCAGGAATATTCGAGTAGACATCAGACCTTTTACTCAAAGCAAGCTGGCGCCACAGTGTTTTATTACTTAGAACTATCTGAATGCAAATGCTTGGGCCTCCAAATACAGACCAGCCACCTAAAGTCCTGGAACACTTGTGGTTTTAAAGAGCTGGGGTATTTTTTACTAGGAGATCGAGTGATTACCTGGCAAGAGGTCGAAGCTAGGAGTAGAGACCGGAGCAAGCTTCTTTTTTTTTTTAGTATATACAGATCTCACATCTACTGAGAAAGCACAGCATCTCATCCAACTCTGGCCCAACTTTGCTCGTAACTGCCCTATTAAGAGCAAAGTTAAGAGGGGTGGGAAACTGGTATCGTCTTTTACGCTCCCAAGGAGAATAATTGGTGGTCAATACATTTTTAGAAAAAGTCCCTTGGGAGACACAATGCGTGTTCTCTATTCGTGATTGGCAGGCCATGTCACAACTAGGCAGTAAGGCCTTAAGAGCGGCCAATTTTAAAAGAATGGCCTTTCTGTCTCATTGGATGGCGTACTATACCCCCAAAGCTCTTCATAAGATATGCCCAGCACTTGAGAATAGTTGTTTTCATTGCCAGACAGCAGGCGAGGGAGGCTGGCTACATATTTTCTTTACTTGCCTAAGGATAGGGCAATTTTGGGAAAATATTTTTTCAGCTTTAAGCCGAGGAGTTCAGAAAAGACTGGATCCTGCGGCAGATGTAGCACTTTTTGGTATCACTAGCCAGAGACAAAACCTCGCAATGTCAAGAATGGAGGAGACATTTATAGCAATTGCCTCCCTTGTAGCACGCTCTTTGACTTCAGAATTGGAGGTCCTTAAAAATACCTACCTATTCGGAAGGCTAAATAAAATGATACGCACAAGGAAATTCGAAGAAGCATACGCGAAGAGAGTGGGGGCTACTAAAAGATTTACGGCTGTTTGGAAATATTTGGAGAGGTTAGAGATTCTTCCGGAAAAATAGGCTCATAATGCATGTAGATGTTTTCTATAGAATAAAAGGGGGGTAAAATGCATTATACTACTGCTTTTCGTAATATAATTATGGTTAGAGAGTACTGCATTAAATTGGCCTGACTCCACTTTAGTGAGTCTGCATTGTCGATTAGCCATTGACATCATGTTCAGAGGCGAAAATAGTCACATTGCACTTTATGCACTTTATGGGAAGTTTATGCAAATTTTGGTTGTAATGATATTTAGTTGTAAAACAATGCATGGTGCACTTTATATATGTTTGCTTTATTTAAACTTGATATACATACAGAGAAAGTTGGGCTGGACGGCAATGAGAAGCTTTTACTAGAATAAATCGCACCTTAGCACTGCACTTTGTTATTATTAGGGTTACTAAGCACTGCACTTTATAATACTGCAAAAGTTGCACTTTAGTAAAGAGAATTTCTCTTTAGAATTGAATGTGCGTTGGCTGTGGATGCTAGCATTTGGGCTAGTAGCATTGCACTTTTTTTAAAAAGTGCAACTGGTTGTATTTTGGCCAGTTTGTGTGAAGGTTAATGCCGAGTACCATATTTGGAGGAAAGTCGCCATACTGCGCTTTATGGAAAAACTTGTTTACAGAGATCCATGTCAGTTGTAGATTCTGATATATATTTGTTAAACTTGGTATACTGCATTTTATATATATATGTTGTGTTTAATTTAATCACGTTTGCTGCAATGTACATTCATCAAATTAAGTGTATTAATTTCAATGTTTTATTCATGATGTATATATTTATGTCTCTGCTCATAATAAAAATAATTAAAAAAATATATAAAACAAAGGGGCATATTCTCAAGGAGCCATCGCCGATTTATCGGCATTTTAGCGCCGCAAAAGTGGCAATAGACTTATCGCCCCATTCACAAGCTGGTGCAAACTGCCGACATCACCAGTTTTCCCACGATAGCTGCCGCAAAACATCATCGCCACGGATGAGAGCGACAACTAACGCTAATGATATGCAGAGTAGGCGTTCCCGTGCAAAAACACACGAAAGCACCACTTCGCGATATTCCCAACGAGCAGCCAGATCAGCGATGCGATCCGAAAACAGGCGATAATGCGCGTTAGCAGCAGGGAAACAACATCTGCCTCTTACTGGTGTTAAGCAGGACGACAACCTGCAGTATGAAAGGGAGCCCAGCCTAGAGCCACATCTGAAGACCAACAGATGCCATGGAGACAATGATCATGCAGCCTGGAGACCCAAGAGGGCCACAACACCCACCGCAACCACCCCCCTGACCCCCCCCAGGTCATGAAGTCCAGTAGTTAACAGTAGTGGAAAAACAGAACTTTAATACAAATACATAAACAACAAGACGAAAAGCAAGCCAACGCATTCTATTCCCAATGGGGAACTTCACCAGGGCAACTTGTGGATCCAATAAACTGCAAATGCTGCGGGAACTCCCCAATAGCATTCCATATCCCGAAATCAGTAGTCAGAAACCTGTTGGAGAAATGGTGATAATGGTCAAGCATCCTCATAGTAACAAACGTAAACTGGTACAGTGTATTGCACTTGGACAAACCGGAATGCATACAGGTATGATGAATCCAGTCGAAATATACTGTAACAGAAGTCCGTGTGCTCGTAACCTTCGCAGGAAAGAAAGGGAAGTTTACGACCACACAAACATCTGTTACGGTCTCATCATGCAGGATTCATCATACCTGTAAACATCACGGTATGTATCATCTTGATACCCCTGCACCTTCACTTCCCCCACGTTGTGCATGAACAGCTGGAGACCATGCAAGGGAATCACGCCAAAGCTGCCTTACCGCACGTGTCGAGGGCAATTGACTGTACACATGTACCACTTGTGCCCCCTGCCGACCCTGCACACAATTACCACTACAGAAAGCACACGCATTCCACCAATGTGCAGGCGATAGTGGACCACCGGGAAAGTTCACCAATGTTGTCGCCAACTTCACAGGCAGTGTGCATGATACATACATCTTCCGACAGTCCATCATCAACCAGCGCTCCCAGGATGGCACCCATGGCAATGCACTGCTCATTGGTAAGTACTAACTGAACACACCACAAACCTCAACTCCACAATCACACAACTCAGAACTGTGGCAGAGCACACATAACAAAATCACATACAACATGCCAAACAACATGCCCAACTACCGCACACGACAACACAAGTAACCGTGGTAACAGGGGCCAGACATGTAGACAAACCATCCACAAAGGCAGAGCCCCTCTGCCACACAATTGCAGAATGTGGGGAGAGGTGGGAACCAAGAATGCGAAGGAGGCAAGTGACCCAGCACAAAGAAAGGACACAATGCCAAGTATTGCAGAGATGTGCTGGACAGACTGCAGTATGCAGAGCACAGACATGTCCAAGTGGACATCTACTGCTGGTGTATGCAGTGTAGTGGACAGTGGACACAAACAGGTTACCCCAGGCAGTGTGGAAGCCCTTGGACATGTAGCCATGTGGTCCCCCCTGTAAGCCTGAGCGGAGCAGCCTTTCCCGGCGTATGTCGCAAATGAATACCCCGGGGCCCTGGGCATGGTCCAGTTCCGGGATGGCCACCACAGTAACTACTGTGTGTGTCTCTGTGTCCGCCATATCGTGACCATAGGCCTACACACACGTGCCCGACCACAATCAACGGCCGCATTCACACTGGAGACGAGGTGACTACGTCCCAAGTCAACCCGTGCACATCTCGTCTGCGCATGCAGGGCCGTGTCTGCCAGGGCGGCACCTCCCACCCAGCCACGAGGCTGTCGCCATGACTGGTGGTGCCTGCGCGATCCTGTGTGCCTGCTGCACCCCAGCCCTGGTCCCCAGAGCGGTCCGCCACCCAGCGATGACTGCCCGCCCCTGCACACCCAGGCCTCAATGCTCACCTGCCACCACTGGCGTGTCTCCAAGAGGGCCCTCCACGTGCCGGTGCAACCTCCTCAGCCGATGGCTGTATCCAGTGCCACAGGCCCCCAGCGCACCCTGCAGCACTGCACCGTGGAGTCATGTGTGTGCTGACTGCTGCCTGAGCGTACTCTGCGGTCCAGCAGGGCTCAAAAAACGAATCGAGTCCTGATATGCTGGATGCCGTATCGAGGCCAATGCATCATTGCAGGCTGCACACCCGCTCAGCTCTTCAGGTGGGCCTAACTCAGTGCAACGCAAGTCATCGCAACGTGGCGGTAGGCCCGTGCCGGACCCAGGCCATCGGGTGCCACCAACTCAGGGCAACGCAAGTCATCGCCTCGTGGCAGTAGGCCTGTGCCAGACCCAGGCCATCAGTTGCCACCAACTCAGTGCAACAGAAGTCATCGCCACGTGGCGGTAGGTCCGTGCCGGACCCAGGCCATCGGGTGCCACCAACTCAGGGCAACACAAGTCACGGACCCTTTATGATTGTGTTCCGTGGATGCGGACACCATCATGTCACCTCCGGCAGTGGGGGATGTGCTGTGGTGGGCCCCTTTTATTGGCAGGGTCACATGTCCCATGACGCCTGTGCTGGATGGGTGTGGTGCGGGTGTAAACCAGCCCTCAGGGAGTGGCTGTGGCATGCTGACGACTAGACCAGTGACCAGCAGATCATTACAGGCAGGACCTGGGACATGTAGCTGTGTCGTCACCCCTGTGAGCGTAAGCGGAGTGGGCTGGGCTGGCGTAAGGGTGTGAACAATGAGCCCGGGGCCCTGGGCATGGTTCAGTTCTGGCCTGGACAAGGAATTAACCAATGCGTGTGTCTCCGTTGTAGTGTCTGCGCCACCCGGACCGCATTCGGCAATATTGCACCCTGTGACCCAAGCCCCACAACATGTGCAAAATGGACGTGAGGGGGAATCAGTGACCCTACATTCATCCATACTGTCATACTTGAAGGATCATAGACATGACACATCTGTGTGAATTTGAATGTTTTACTCACATCCAGTGGAGTATTGCAGCTGGAGCAGTACAGGGCCATGCACACCCCACTTGACATTTGTTAGAAACGGCCCTTTTTTCAGGGTTATCCCCACACTTTTTGCTTCTTCCTCCTTTATTTTTCCTGACCTGTGGTTGTTGGCTTTAGGACTCTGGGCACTTTACCACTGCTGATCAGTGCTAAAGTGCATATGCTCTCTCTGTAAATTGTTATTGTGATTGGCTATCCATGATTGGAATATTTGCTTTACCAATACGTCCCTAGTAAAGTGCACTAAGTGTGCCAGGCCTGGTGATTCAAATGCTACTAGTGGGCCTGCAGCACTGATTGTGCCACCCACAGGAGTAGCCCTAAGATGGTGTCTCAGGCCTGCCACTGCAGTGCCTGTGCGCAGTTGTGAACTGCCATGTTGTCCTGGCCAGTGTACACACTTGCCAGGCCTAACCCTTCCCTTTTCTTACACATTGGACACCCCTATGGTAGGCCCAAGGTACCCCCTTGGGCAGGGTGCAGTGTATGTAAAAGGTAGGGCATGTACTAGTGTGGGTAACATGTCCTGATAGTGAAATACTGCCAATTTCGTTTTTCACTATTGAAAGGCTATCTTGCCTATAGGTTAACATGGGGAATGCTGTGTAACATGGTTACCTGCATATCTTCCCATAGCAGCAAGATAGAAAGTTGGAATCTGGTACCCCTGAACTCAGAATTTAATTACACATCTTTTAGTGAAGATGGTTTTTAAATTCTAAGTTTAGAAATAGCACTTTTAGAAAGTAGCTATTTTCTTGTTCAACCTTTCTGTGTGCCTCTGCCTGTTTGTGAATTGACTGTCTGGTTTGTGAGTGACAGGGGCTGGGGGTGGCTGCAGGAGGCTGGGTGAGTCAGCACTAGGCTGAATAGACCTATCTACATGTAGAGTGGTGGGAGGAGTTGCACCTGGGTCTGAATAGGGTTGTGCATGCCTTCCACACTGCTGGCTCCACCTCCTTCGGTGTGTCTGATGACCCTGGCCCACACTCACAAAGGAAGGAGAGGTGCCCTGGCAGAATGCACCCTGAACTGGTTTGGACTGGGTCCATGACCCCTCACACATGGAGAACAAAGACTTTTGGGGTATAAATATCAGAGCTGAAACCCCTGAACTTTAGACTACTTTTGGAATCAAGAAGAATCCCTGCCAAAGAAGATCATCTGAAGAGACTGAGGAGAAGTACTGCCCCTGTTGTGTGTCTGGGGTTGGCCTGCAGTTTGCTGTTTAAACTGAGGAGAGATTTAAAGGGACTTTGCTGTGTGCTGCGTCCCCCTGCTTGAAAAAGGACTTTGCTGAGTGCTGTGTCCATCTGAAGAAGAGTCTCCAAGGGCCTGAGAAGAGCTGGCCTCCTGTTTCTGAAGTCCCAGGCACAAAAGGACTTCACCCCCAGCCCCCCTGAACTTCCTTGCTGGGAGGTCCAGTCTGCCAGGAGGGCCTGTAACTGTGTGTGAGGCCTCTCTTGCTGTTGGGAGCTGGAAGCGTGATGCAATGAGAGAAGCGTGACGCTGCCGCAGTAGCCGCATCATCGAGAAGCGTGTCGCCGCTGCCGCTGTTCGCCTCCGCAACACCAGAGAAGCGTATCGCCGTCACCGAGGGAATCGTCGCATCACCGGAGAAGCGTGTCGCAGGGCCATCGCATCGCTGAGGAAGCGCACCGCCGCATCGCCGCCGCATCACTGGAGAAGCGTGTCGCCATCACCGAGGGTGTCGTCGCAACACCAGAGAAGCGTGTCGGAGGGCCTGTCGCGGCTCCAAAGATCACCGAGTTTGCCGCACGGCCGTCGGGCGTGCACGCATCGCATCTACAGTGTCACATCGCAACAAAGACGCCATTTCATCGCATCGCACCGGATCAGCGCAACGCATCAAGGCGCCATTTTGACGCACCGGAGCACAGGAAGAACTGACGCATCGCCTTCACTGCGCCCCTTTTGCTTGTTTTGCGTTACGCATCACAGGTACTTTGAGACTGAAAGTGTCGCATTTGAGATCTACAAGTTTATTTTTGTATGTTGGATTTTTGTCGTTTTGGTCTTGTATAAGTTTAGTAAAGATATATTATTTTTCTAAACTGGTGTGGTGTCCATTTGTGGTGTTTTCACTGTGTTACTGTGAGTGTTGGTACAAATACTTTACACATTGCCTTTGGGATAAGCCTGTCTGCTCGTGCCAAGCTACCAAGGGGGTGAGCAGGGGTTATCTAAAGTGTGTATCCCCCTTACCCTGACTAGAAGCAAGGGTCCCTATTTGGACAAAGGTACCTACCTCTGCCAACTAGAGACCCCCAGTTCTAACAACATTGTTGCCCCGTGGAGGGCCAGCCAGAGTCTATTAGGGAAGTACAAGTTCATCGGAAGAGGAAGAGTTCAGTCCGCAGTCTGATTGCTGTGTCATTGGTAACCAAACAGAATATGGCAGTCCATGTCGAGGTCCAAAGTCAGTGCTGCAGAGTGTATCGGGGGACAGTGGTAGGTGATGATGCAAAGGGCCGAACCAAGCTGAAAGTGGCCATATGGCGGAGATGAATGCTACCGCTTCCTCATTACCACAACGGCAGTCTCATCCACATCATCATCCTCTGATGTCTGATGTGCCTCACCTGTGGTTGTTGGTGTTTCAGCTGCAGGACTTTGTGGCACTGACACATCAGGGGCCGGAGGTGCATTGCCGGCCGCACTGTGTGGCAGTGACACATATGGTGCCGGAGGTGGAATGTCTGCTGCACTGTGGGGCACTGACACATCAGGGGGCCGGGATGTGGATGGTGTAGGAGCAGCAGCATTTATCTGCGCCAGGCCATGTGGCAGCAATGCCATGATGAGGATCTGCAGGGCATGGTAGATCCCAGCCACATCTCGCTGATGTGCAGCTGTGGCAGCCATCCTTTCCGCCGCCATCCGCACCGAGTCCTCCATGAGCCTCTGCATGTGTCCCAACTTACGGCTGAGATTGCTGGAGCCACTCTGACTAGACAGGTGTTCTTGTCTCCGAGTCATGACTCCAGCGATGTCAGCCATGGCTCGTGGGAGTCCATGGAGCGGAATGTGGCTGTCCGTTAGGGACTGTAAGTGGTCCCTGATGGAACATAGACACCCATGGATGGCATCAAGTTTGGCTGCCATTAGGTCAAACCCCACCCGCACCTGCTCAGCAATCTCCTTCTGGCCCTCCAACACACGGCATTGAAATGCCATGTGTTGGTCATGGGGATCCTGGGAGACAGCCAGGGTGGTGGGTGCTTCCTGCTGTGTGGTCTGTGCAGGGGGTGGGGTCTCCTCGATGCAGCTGGACTGCCCTGCTCCTGGAGGTGGGGTGCCGAAGCTGTCCATGAGCTCTTGGAGGGCGTCGGTGTCGAAGGTGGGGAGGTCCTCGTCATCGTCAGTGAAGAGGTGTTCGGTCTGCTCTGCAGGAGGTGATGATTCTCCCTCTGCAATGTAAAGGGGAGATGCAGTTTAACAGTGTGTTCCATGTATGTTCACGCATTGGCCAAGTTTCCAAACAGACTGCATGACAATGCACATTGTGACTGTTTAGGAGGAGCTGCCTATTTGGAGCGGGACAGTGGACATTTGTGACCATCAGGGATGTGGGGTTGTACTTGTCCATTATCATGTCACAGTTTCCTGCTATGCCAAATGTGATTGGCCAGTTTCTACAGACGAGCGACAGCAGTTGTGTCCTCTGTTCTGTTGTGAAAGTGTTGCAGTTTGTACCACATTGTTGTCAATGTTGATGTGCTCTGATTCTTGTGTGTGTGCTGCATTTTGGGAGAGTCGCCCCTGCAGCTCAGACTTTGCTTGGCCTTTTCCCTTTCAGGCGGTGTGCCTTTGACTTCTGTGCTTATGCAGTGCTCAGATGTTGCATACTTGGGTGAATTGGGCTCTTGGTGGGAGTTGGGACTCTTGGGCATGGTTTGTCCGCAGATGTCTTATTGCCGTCAGGGGTTGTTTGTGAATGTGGATGTGTCAGTGTGTGACCTGCTTCTTTCCGGATGTGGACCACACTCAGCCACCTCGGTGTCGTGGCGTGCAACATGTCATGATGAGTGGCCTGCAGACATGCTCATCGTCATGCAGTGTCACTTGCATTGTCAGTGTGGCTCACGGATCCACAGCTTTGCTGGGTTCAGCACATGTGCATGTGTTTGTTGTGAGATTGCTGATGTGTGGGGAGGGCCCCCTTAGGCACATTGTGGACGGGGGACTACTTGCTGTTTCTATGTGTGCTGCAGTATGGCAAGGAGATCAGGGACATGAGTCCTTGTTGTTGTACAGTGTGCCATACTTCATTGTGCATGTGTGCCATTGTGCCCATCTCCCCCATCCCCCAAGTCCCCGGTGGTTACTCACCCTGTTGCTGTTGTGTCAGGTCATGTTGAGCAGTGTCCGGTCCCCCAACTCCTGCCACCGTCTCCACACTGACTGTGGACACCATTTCCTCCATCTCATCCAGCTCCTCCTGTGGCGCAGGGCTCCCACCCCCAGTCTGCATTGCTGGTTTGCGGTTGTTTGCGAGTTTCTGCTTGGTTTTGCGCTTCACATCATTCCAGCACCTCTTGACCTCGTCCATTGTCCTCCTCAGCACTCCGACTGCATTCACCTTGTCCACGATGGACCGCCATGTTCCATTTTTTGTTGCCAATTACACAGTGGAGGTGACGAACAGTTGTTGATGGTGTTCGACCACCTCCGTTATCAGGATCCTGTTCTCCTGCGGACTGAACTGCGTCTTCCTCTTCTTCTTCTCCTTGCCCTTCCCTGACCCCAAGGTCCCAGGCTGGTCCTCCGTGGGGCTTGTGGGGTTCGGGTTGTCCTCTGTACTTGCTCCGGCTGCCTCCATTGTGCTTCGCAGTTGTCGTGTTTTTTTTTTTTTTTTGCTACTTTTATGGTGATTTTTCCCGCCTGACGTGGGAATTGCAAGCCTGGCGCTGCTTGTTGCCGATTTTTCTATCGCGAGTGGGAACATCACAACTTTTTTCACGTTTGGTTTTCCTTTTTTTTGTCGCCGTCACGGTAGTTGTATCGCAGACATTTGAGGCGTTATCGGGAAACTATTGCATGTTACTGCCGTGTTGTGAATACGACGTTGACACACGGTTATTTCCCAGTGATAGACGGCGATATGAAAAATTGCGTTAGCCTATTTTGGCGATGTTTATCGCACGTTCTTGTGAATATCACCCAAAAGCTTTTACTTGAATTAATTTTACGATTAAACCGTAAGCGCGAATGCTTCTATGTTTTTAATCTACACAACAACATTTCTGAACTGGAATTAAATCCTGACTGGTGGAGTACAGTGCCAGATTAGGTCATTCCTGTGACTTATAATGCACGGAGGAGCTTGAGCTCTCTGGAACGAGGGGATAACATACATTTTTTAAGAAACAGTTGCAGTTCCCATGTTACTGTCACTGGTGAAAAACATCTAGAAGTCTATGAGCTAACCAGATTTTGTGCTAATTGCATAGCGTTACTCATGACTAACTATGATCTACAGAGCTGAGCTGTATTTCTTGTTAGTTAAGATGCTCCAACATTTGCTTGTTAAATTTATAATTATGTTCAGCAGGTATGCTTCTTTTAGCTGTATTTACTGTCCAATTCATAATATTTTTCTAATTCCAGAGCATCTGCTTGCAGGGCAAGAGCATTTGAAAAAATAGGCATTGTTGTGCCGACTTTTATGTAAACTATAAGAGATTCTGCTCTATACATTTTGAAAAGGTTCTGATTGGAGAAGGTGGCTAATACAAATACCCTGCCACTGTTTGATTTATTTTCTTGTGATATGTTGGTGAAACCTTTTTTTTGAATGGTAAAATGATCAATGCTATACTTTGGAAATGCATGTGGCATGTTAAAAATAAGTCTGCCCAGACCTTGCTTCCAAAATGTAAAACTCTTGCAAAAGTATCTTGAATACACTAGGTTGTTTTCACAAATCTTCAAAGAGAAAATGAAAAAAGTGGTTTATTTCTCACATTAAAATACACCAAAATCATGCTATACTGTTCGGGCTGGACTGTTCCCATGAGGCACAGGGTCAAGACTGACTGCATATGGCTGGGCCTAAACTGGGGTGGCATGGTGAGCAAAAGAACAATAGATTTAACCCAGATCTCTTGACTGGGGGTGAATTTTTGATTTGCTCTGCATTCCGTCCATCATCTGTTTGTCTTTTGCTGGTCTGAGGAAGGGCATCCATCACATGAAGGCAGAGAGGAATGTCCCGCAATGTCTGCCACTGAAAGAAATAGTTGTGTTTCTTTTGGGCTGTCTAGTGTACAAGTGCATCCTTAACACAACCCCTTCCTATTTAACCAGTCACATTCATGCCTTCATTCCTGTTAGAAAGCTCAGGTGAAGTCTTCTGCATCTGGGGGGTAAGACCTGTTTCAATATGTAATCCATACGGGGGACAGAATTTTGGGTGCACGGTTCTGGTTGCTAGAATGCACTTCAACTTCATCTTTGGCCTTCTGATTCTCTGATATGATTCAGCAGATAATTGAAGATTCATCTTTTCTAAATTGCTGGGACATGTACGATTGTCACAGAGAGACCTGCTAGGGTAATGTCAGTCATATAGTACAATAATTCAGTGTATCTGTTAATAAAGTGGAAGTTATAGGAAGAGACAAAAAATAGGCTGGAAAAGAAGCACATTTAATGAATACATTTGAAAACATACCCCATTAAATCTAATAAGGCTCTGATTTTGAGGACACCATTAATATAGATTTTCTTAGTGTTTTAATGAAGGAACGCATACATTTTACTAAAGACACATAGGCAAATATTATGCTTCTTTTGTCTTGCTTTATTTTTACAGAAGCAGTCAAAAAACAAACAAAAAACAACAATCCCCATGAGGCTTAGCAAGTAGTTGCCAATGGGAAGTGTATTGTAGTATTTAAGGAGAACCAATCCATACTCAGCAACACGTATAATGCCTGCCTTGACTGAAATACCTAAACCTCGTACATCAGAAAGACATGTTAGCGAAACTAAATACAGTAACATTGTAAGTTTGGCAGAAATCATTTTTAGAGATAAAGCATTATTATCAGACCATTCAAGAAACATATTAAGTACCAAATTAACATCCCGCAGTTGACTATATTTTGGAAGTGGGGGATTGCAAAATCTTACTTCATTTAACAGACAACACACTAGAGGATGCTCTCGAACTGGCTTTCCATTGCATGGAGTATGATTGACAGAGATTGCAGAATGATAGGTATTTATTGCCCAACACATTTTTCTATCACTTGCTTGTGAGGCCAAGACATTTATTATAAGATTACATCTGCTGAAAAGGGATCAAAAGATCTTGCCACACACCAGCTGGACAAAACAGCCCGTCTTATCTGTATGCATTAGTAGTGCCTAGAGTCTAGGAATATTGGCTATACTTTGGAACTTCTGATGAAATACCCAGAGTTGAGCAGGCTGTCCCACAATTGACCAGGTCATTAGGATCAATGTTTTGCCTAGAATTAGACTATGCATTTGACCTTGTGCTTTGAAAAGGAGGTCAGGAAAAGTTGGTATTAATTGAGGAAAATCTACAAAGCTGGGATCCACACTCAGGATTGCCAGAAGGATACTATCAGAACAAGAATGATTTTTGTCTTCTGACCTGAGCAAGTACTCTGTTGATCAAAATGAAAGGAAGAAAGGCATAAATGATGTTCTGAGACTATTCTTGAAGGAATGCATCTGTCGCAGATGCAAACAAACCTGGTCTGGTCACAGACAACGGGAACTGGGTAAGCATATGGAGGAGTTGAGGAAAATGGGTGCAAGTGTTCAACTAAAATTCCCTGTAATTCTGAAAGTCATGTGGGAGAATAAAATGCAAAATTTGTTAGACCTGGAGGAGGTGTACAAATTTATTGTGCAGGCTAAGACAAGGAGTGGAGAAGAACAATGCAAATAATGGGGTCAAGCAGAAATGCATAAACATGTTACTTCTGGGGAGACAAGCTCAAATGGGCACAAAGGAATGACAAGAGATAGATATGGCACCGTTTCCATGGGAGGGTGCGCATGAGGTGGGGAGCATGGGAAGAAAATGATATGTCCTCAAGTCACAATGATAGAATCACAAGGGAAACTTCAGGTAACCCAACCCATATTGACTATGAGCATGAGTATGGATCAGGTGGAGAATCAGAAAAGCAGGCAGGATCTCACAATTCCATGCTTGAATGTGAATGGATTGCGTAGTTAAGAGAAGGTAAAAAAGAGAACATATCCCAAATCATTATGCTGCAGAGACAAGAATGTAAAGATCTCTTTTTAAAACAAAGTTGGGTAGAAAATATGGTTTCTCCTGCTGAGCCACATTGTACCAAAGTATTTTATTTAAGTTGAACTCAGTTGTAGAAATAGTGAGGTACAGAGCGGATGAGGGTGCACGTTGGATAATTGCTGAAATAAAGGGACAACAAAAACTATTTACGCTAGATAGATATTGTGGTCCGAACACGGATGAGGTCTCCCCACTGACTCATCTCTTTTCTACCTTGGTGGAATATAATGTTCCTGTTATTTTAGGAGGGAATTTTAATATTCTGATTGATAACCACCTAGACAGATCTTGATTATGACGATTTTAATTCATAACATATTTAATTGATTGAGAGTGTGCACTGAACCAACCCAGGAAATGTTGAAGAAAAATTTATAATTGAAATTTATCTTTTTCATTTTTAGATTCTATGGGGCCGATTCCGATTCGAGCCGGAAAAAATACAGACCGACTGGGTACTGGAATTAAGTCCGACCGACACGTACCGGCGCCTTCCGACCCGGGTAGTACGATGAAATGCATGGGAATCACGACCGACTCGTACGGAACACAAGGCGAACGACCGACCCGGATGGAAACAAGCTATCCGGCCGGGAAACCATGCGAATCGAACCGACCGACACGCATCAGGAAATAACCCGAACGAAACGTACCTGCGAACTCCGACCCGCGCAGTACGATGCAATGGGTACAAATTCAGACCGATTCGTACGGAGCCCAAGCCGTACGACCGACACGCATACAAAACCAAGCCGAACAAACACAATACTCCACGACCGACGCGTACGCCGCATATGAAACTGAGCTGAAACACAGCGGGAACGACTCGGAGAGGCGCGCACGAGACAACTGCAATGTCCTACTCGGTCAGAAGAACGTCTCCTACATGCACAATAATCACAAATGAAAAAATACAAAAAAAAAGGGCCAAACAAGCAATGACAAAGCCAATAAATATAGGGGGTGAAAAAAATGGAACAAGGACACACCCCAACTCCACCTACATAAAGGCCACAAATCCCTACCATGATCCTTTGCAAATTCCACTGACCTGCCAGCACAGAACACCATCACACAGCAAACACAGACACACACACAGCTCATCCAACACAAAAGCCACACACCACTAGCACCTCAACAAATAGCACCCTCACACACACACAGCAAAACCTACACACACACACCCTCACTTGCACACACACACACATCAATAACCACCACCACCACCCATCACCATGCCCCTAAAGAAGAATCCAAAGTTCCTAGATAGTGAATTGGAAGTCATGGTAGACGGGATCCTGAGGGTAGAGCCACAGTTGTTTGGCACATTGGTCCAACAGACCCCCATGTCGCAGAAAACCAAGATGTGGGCGAGGATCGTCGACAGGGTGAACGCACAATCACCATGTTTGCGCACAAAGGAAGACATCCAGAACAGGTGGTATGATGTGCGCAGGAGGGTCAGAGACCTACTCAAGAAGGATTACCTCCTGAGCCAGCACACCAGCAGTGGCCCTCCTGCAAAACCAGTATACCTCAGGCCCTGGGAGGAAAAGGTGCAGGCCATCCTACCACCAGTGAGCGTATATGGACTAACAGACATCCCAGAGCCTGGTGAGTACACAACTAATATACACAATATTGTGTGCCAATACACACACAGCACTGTCAAGGGGACAGTCAAACCATCCACCCCTAGTAAATCAACAGCAACCAAAAGATAATCATCCCAAGATGTGTATGTCAGTTAGATAAACACAATACATGCCATCTCATAGTGATATGTAACTGTGTCATGACATGTACAAACCTAACAACAAATAGAGCAAGGCAGTGGCACAAATATAACCAACAAACACTGCCTGATATTTTGCCACCACTAGAACACCACCTCACAGGGAAGCTCACTTAAAGGAAGGAATTCTGTGTATGCTGGTGAAGTCAGTGTAGCCAATAGCATGATGGGAGTTGTAGTCACAGATACTGCTCACCCTCACAATTGGCCCATCAACACCACTCTGAACCATGCTCACATCACAGGAAGTGGATAAGGACTGACAAGATGGCTGACACTGGCTACTGCTGTGGGGAGCACAAGGCCCTGCTGGGAACTGTGCACCAACAAACAGCACAACACCACTGCCTGACATCCTGAAAGCCAACTTGCACTCTCTGCAATGCAAGCACGTTGCATGGTGGGATATCTGGCTGGGTGGGAAGGAGGACTCACAGCACTGACCATAGTTACAAGCAGCTCACCTCACACACCCCCTCAACACAAACTCCACATAACCCACCTGGGAGAATGCAATGCCTCACATACCAAATGAAGATCCCACAAAGAACCACCACCCTGGGTAATGCTGTGTGAAGCACAGGGACACACCTGGGACTTGTAGCCAAACAAACGCAAGGACAACACTGTCAGCCTTCCTGTCAGCACAGGCACACTACCCCACAGGGAAGCAGAGTCCAAAGGAAGGAAGTACGGGCATGCTGGGAAGGGGGTGTAGGCAATAGCATGATGGGAGTTGGAGTCACAGATACTGCTCACCCTCACAATTGGCCCATCAACACCACTCTGAACCATGCTCACATCACAGGGAGTGGATAAGGACTGACAAGATGGCTGACACTGGCTACTGCTGTGGGGAGCACAAGGCCCTGCTGGGAACTGTGCACCAACAAACAGCACAACACCACTGCCTGACATCCTGAAAGCCAACTTGCACTCTCTGCAATGCAAGCACGTTGCATGGTGGGATATCTGGCTGGGTGGGAAGGAGGACTCACAGGACTGACCATAGTTACAAGCAGCTCACCTCACACACCCCCTCAACACAAACTCCACATAACCCACCTGGGAGAATGCAATGCCTCACATACCAAATGAAGATCCCACAAAGAACCACCACCCTGGGTAATGCTGTGTGAAGCACAGGGACACACCTGGGACTTGTAGCCAAACAAACGCAAGGACAACACTGTCAGCCTTCCTGTTAGCACAGGCACACTACCCCACAGGGAAGCAGAGTCAAAAGGAAGGAAGTACGAGCATGCTGGGAAGGGGGGTGTAGGCAATAGCATGATGGGAGTTGGAGTCACAGATACTGCTCACCCTCACAATTGGCCCATCAACACCACTCTGAACCATGCCCACATCACAGGGAGTGGATAAGGACTGACAAGATGGCTGACACTGGCTACTGCTGTGGGGAGCACAAGGCCCTGCTGGGAACTGGGCACCAACAAACAGCACAACACCACTGAATGACATCCTGAGAGTCAACCTGAACCCACTGCAAGGGTGGCATGCTTCATGATGGGATAACTGGGCCAGGTGGAGAAGGATGGCCGGATGTCCATCAAATACAACCAATGCTGGCCATGCACACACCTCAACATTCATATTGAAATGCCCCAGGTATGCATGACAATGTGCTACACCAATATCAACCTCTTACTGTGACAACTTAGGACAATGCAATGTACATGCCCGTATCCAGAGGTACAGTCACAACTGTCAGGTGTGTGAACCATTGATGGCTGTAGAAATATTACATACAATGTGTGTCTCCTCCAAATACAGGTGATGATGATGGGGACACAGCAGCAGGCGAGGAGGAGTCCCTGTCCCAGGCTCCGGGGACACAGAGCTCACTGGTGTGGAACAGCCTCTGCCCTCCTCGGATGGCAAAGACCTACCTGGCACCTCCGGTGTGAGTCATCATGCAGCACCAGCTGGACCAACATCTCCACCCCTGCACCCACCCCTCCAACAACTGCCAACATACAGACCACCCCCGCCGACACGGACAGACCAAGGACCACCGCTGACAACAGCACAGGGCCCCAGGCCCACCGTGGAGCAATGGATGACAACACCACTAACAACCCCCAAGTGGGCCTCGGGTCACCTCTGCGTGCCACCGCAGGTCCTGCACATGTCACCAGGGGTGGTGGGAGGGGTGGTAGACATAGGTCTCTGCTTGCAGAGGGGTCTGGACTGCATGATGACCCACAACTGGCATGCATCGCTGATGTGTACCAGGATAGCACCGGAGAGGTCAGACAGGTAGAGGGGATCCTCAAGGACATACAACAGCAGCAGGCTGCCCATCATGCCCGCTTGGACTCCCACATGTCCCGTGTGGAGACACACGTCTCACATGGAGTCCAAGTGGGACACATTGCAAGAACTCACAGCGGTGCATAGGGACATATTGACATGCCTCCGCCAGATTAGCACCAACATGGCCACACCTCCCTGTGTGCCCACAACATCTGGTGCTGCAACAATTGACACTGCCACAGGGAGGGAGGAGGACTCTGGTGGAGACACCCCTGCACCGCAGCAGCCTGCACGTGAGGGTCCACCCCCAAAGAAGAGGGGTCGTCCGAGGAAGGAAAACTGAGAGGTTGATGGCCACGTACATCCCCCAGGAAGCCAACACCTGTTCCAGAAATTATCCTTTGTGTGCAAACGTTTCACCCTGTCGAATGCAACAGTACTTTCCCACATGACATGGGGAGTTCAAGTTGGACTAATGTATCATATGACTGTGGACTTCACTCAGGACATTTCTGCTACCAAGACTTCCAACTCATCTGGGAACTTTGGATCACAATCCCAATGTACAGCACCCACCATCCTGTGCACTATACACACACACATTTCTGTAAATAAAATCACTAGTACACCATACTTGCCACTGTTGTTATTCAAATGTGGATACTGTTATGGTGATGATGTTCTGCCAAATTACACTGTGTATGCTAACTGCTACAGCAAGTACAACACCGTTGTGTGAGTCATGGTGACGTGACACATATGAGGGAGACACACCACTAGGGCTACACAACACAGACACCAGGGCCATCGGACTCATTGCCCACAGTGATGTTGCCTGGAAATACAGTGGAATGCACAGACACCACACCTATTCAGAGTCTGTGTCAACTAGCCCACAGGTGCAGTAAGCAAATGTCAGTCAGATGTGTGACCACAGACAACGCACATCCCAAAGTGAAGCACAGGTTTATTACACATTAGCAACATGTTGTTTCCACTACAAATGCAAGGTTTACCCATGTGGCAGTGGCCACACAGTCAACAAGTGCAGAAGATATGAAGTCCAGGGGTGTGTGGCACATCACTTGTAGGAAACTACTGCTGCCACCCTGAAAGCTGAATCATGGTGTCGGGGATCCAAGTTGACCAAAGTACACAGTAAGCACCCTGTGAAGGACAGACATGACACACTGTTAAAATCACTGTAGAACAGGACAGTACTGCAATACTCATGCCCAATACATGTCACAAGACAACTACACAAAACCAAGTTAGCATGTCAGAACTGTTGGGGAGTTCAGACTACCTGGAAGGACACATTGCTGCACGCATCCACTCAAGTAGCACATGGCCACACTAAAACAGCACCAGAGCACCACCCACACATATCATGCAAACTCACGTCATTCACATTACTAACCCTGGGCGTAGTTCGCGAAGTTGCGCTACGCGAAGCTACGTGAAGTGCACCTCGCACTACGCAAGCTACGCGTAGCTACGCGAACTGCGTAGTGCACTGTGCAAAATGCTGTTCGCACTGATTGCACAGTGCCGGATGCTTGTCCGCACTGTGCAATCATTGAAAACGGCATCTTGCACAGTGCGAGCTGTCTTTTACTGCCGCTCGAGTAGATTTTTACTCGAGTGGCAGCTTTCTCAACGCGGACTGGTAGTTTCTCATCGCGAGCGGTCGCAAGCATGCGCAACCACTCGCAATGAGAATCCTGACCTCCCGCGTGTGAGAATCTCGCCAGGAGGTTTTTTCACGCTCGCGATCGGCAACTTGATGTTGCTGATCGCGAACGAGAAAAAGTCTCGCCGGGATGTCATTTTGCTTGCTCGCGGTCGCCAACTTGACGTTGAGGACCGCGAGCAAGCAAAATGACCGCTACGCGTGTTTGCACTGTGCTACGTGCAATTCGCGTAGTGCGAAGTAGCGCAAACTTCGCAAACTACGCGAGCGTAGCGTAGTGCTTTGCCCAGGCTTACACATTACATCTCCCTGGATACTCGCATTCAGGTGAAGAAGTTGGTGATGAGCTGTGTGCGGACATCACCATCATCACTGGCATCGTGGTCCAGGCCAGGATCCTCCACAGGTGGCGGACGTTGGTCATCGTCATCCAGGATGAGAGGCAACTCCTTCCGCACTGCCAGGTTGTGTAGTATGCAGCAGACGATGAAAATCTTGCACACCTTTGCTGGGGCATATGGGAGGGCCCCTCCTGTCTTGTCCAGGCAGCGGAAGCGGCTCTTCAGGAGACCAAAGGTCCGCTCTATCACTCTCCTGGTCCGACCATGTGCCTCATTGTAGCGCATCTGGGCTGGTGTCACAGGGTTCCTGAGGGGTGTCAGCAACCACGGCATGTTGGGGTATCCGGAGTCACCTACGGACAGACAAGTGCACATTAGCTGATTTGGAAAAGTGGGTGGAATACTACAGATCAGAACACACACAATGGTACAAAGTCAGTACACACCGACAAGCCAGGCACGCTGGTTCTGCATCTGTGCCATCATCCTCGGGATGCGACTACTCCTCATCACATAGGCATCGTGTGCTGAACCAGGGAAACGGGCACACACATGTGTGATGCTCATATCTGCTAAACATACCACCAGAGCATTGATCGAATGGTAATGTTTACGGTTCCGGTATGCCTGCTCATGTGCCTGTGGTGGTATCAAAGCCACATGTGTCCCATCAATGGAGCCAATGACATGTGGCATCCTCCCCAGGGCATAGAAGTCACTCTTGACGTCAGTGAGTTGTTGACGTGTAGGGAAATAGATGTACTGGTTCAGGCATCTCAACATTGCCTCCAAAATATCGCGTAGCACACGGCTGAACATAGTCTGTGACATCCCACCGGCAGTCGCAACAGTGTGTTGAAAGGTACTGGTGGCAAAGAAGTGTAGGGCTGCCATTACCTTCACCTTGGGGGTCAGCGCCGTAGGGTACGGCCGGCCAGGTTGCAACTGTGGTGCCAAGCGCACTGCCAAATCCTCAATCAGCTGCCTGGTGAAGCGGTACCGTCGGATGCTGTCACGTTCCACCATCATTGCCAGGTCAGGGAATGGTCTATGGACAGCTGGAGCCCTGCAGTGCATAGGTTGAAGGAAAAAGATTGTCAGTCACCCCACATATGTGCCATTCACCATACACAATTTCACATGAAACATCATTACGTGACACAAGTACTTGATGTGTGTGCCGTTCTGTCGGACATAACTCGCACCTACATGGCCATCATCTAACTTCTCAGTACAACATGTGTGCACACCAGGTACCAGGTTGTGCTATGGGAAACCATTAGGCTGTGTCACAGTACCCATTTACTGCTGTCACGTTCCACACACACACCACAGTGCCATGTCTGGACAGATGCGCCACAGGCATCACAGCTCATTGACAGGTAGATTCCCAGTGACCCTGTCTTGCCACATGGACACTGGCATGACATGGCGTATCATGTACACGTCAGAAAATGAAACATGATTCCCACAGGTAGCGGCCCCTGTTGCATCCGCAGAACAGACATGGAGGCCAGTGACGCACAACATCAAAGTCCATGCACAAACAACGTTGATGTGGAGACTGTCTCCCATCGTGCACATGGAATCAGAGACATCGGAAACACAACATGCACACAGACTGTGGAGGGACATCACTATTGTGGCAATGGGTCATCCTGTGACGTACATGCCTTCCCACATGGGACCCTGGGGGTATGTGACATGTCATACACATACACAACCTAGAAATGTGACCATGCCACATGCTCCAAAATGAACTGTTGCACATCACAGTGGTCATGTGCACAACACACAAAGGGCCCGATTCACAGAACTAACTTACGTCAAAATCCTAAACTTACAACAATTTTGGTATTCACAGAATGAACTTACACATTTGGGTATTCACAGAATGAACTTACACATTTGGGTATTCACAGAATGAACTTACACATTTGAGTATTCACAGAATGAACTTACACATTTGAGTATTCACAGAATGAACTTACTCATCCTAACTTTATGTCCGCACTCGGGCCGGAATTTCCGGCCCGGTGGTGGAGATTCCGGCCCGAGGTGGAGATTCCGGCCCGGAGGTGGAGATTCCGGCCCGGAGGTGGAGATTCCGGCCCGGAAGTGGAGATTCCGGCCGATGGTGGAGATTCCGACCGATGGTGGAGATTCCGGCCGGTGGCGGAGATTCCACCACCGGCCGGAATCTCCACCTCCGCGCCGGAATCTCCACCTCCGGGCCGGAATCTCCACCTCCGGGCCAGAATCTCCACCTCCGGGCCGGAATCTCCACCTCGGGCCGGAATCTCCACCACCGGGCCGGAAATTCCGGCCCGGAGGTGAGATTCCGGCCCGGAGGTGGAGATTCCGGCGCGGAGGTGGAGATTCCGGCCGGTGGTGGAATCTCCGCCACCGGCCGGAATCTCCACCATCGGCCGAATCTCCACTTCCGGGCCGGAATCTCCACCTCCGGGCCGGAATCTCCACCTCCGGGCCGGAATCTCCACCTCGGGCCGGAATCTCCACCACCGGGCCGGAAATTCCGGCCCGAGTGCGGACATAAAGTTAGGATGAGTAAGTTCATTCTGTGAATACCCAAATATGTAAGTTCATTCTGTGAATACCAAAATTGTTGTATGTTTAGGATTTTGACGTAAGTTAGTTCTGTGAATCGGGCCCAAAGGACCCTGTCCCCATGAACACATGCACAGCCTGGGTGTGGCTGCCCACAAGTGCCACCACAGAAACCACATGTTAACCCCCATACACAGAGAAGGAAATGCAGCCTTACATGCCTTAGGAAACAGTGTGGACTGGGTGTGGTGTTGTAGGTGTGCCCCTGGGTCTCTGGCAGGTATATGTGGCCGGCATACGTTCACCAGTAACAAGCATGGTGACATATGCGACTGACCTGTACAGGGACGCGTTGTACAGCAATGGACCGATCGGTGTGCCCGGCCGGCCCATTGCATGTGTTGAATCCCGAAATACACGTTGTACAGCAATGGACCGATCAGTGTGCCCGGCCGGCCCATTGCATGTGTTGTATCCCGAAATACGCGTTGTACAGCAATGGACCGATCGGTGTGCCCGGCCGGCCCATTGCATCTGTTGGGAGCGGGTACGTGTTGTACAGCAATGGACCGATCGGTGTGCCCGGCCGGCCCATTGCATGTGTTGTGTGCGGGTACGCGTTGTACAGCAATGGACCGATCAGTTTGCCCGGCCGGCCCATTGCATCTGTTGTGAGCGGGTACGCGTTGTACAGCAATGGACCGATCGGTGTGCCCGGCCGGCCCATTGCATCCGTTGGGAGCGGGTACGCGTTGTACAGCAATGGACCGATCGGTGTGCCCGGCCGGCCCATTGCATGTGTTGTATCCCAAAATACACGTTGTACAGCAATGGACCGATCGGTGTGCCCGGCCGGCCCATTGCATGTGTTGTATCCCGAAATACGCGTTGTACAGCAATGGACCGATCGGTGTGCCCGGCCGGCCCATTGCATGTGTTGAATCCAGAAATACGCGTTGTACAGCAATGGACCGATCGGTGGGCCCGGCTGGCCCATTGCATCTGTTGAGAGCGGGTACGAGTTGTACAGCAATGGACCGATCGGTGTGCCCGGCCGGCCCATTGCATGTGTTGTGAGCGGGTACGCGTTGTACAGCAATGGACCGATCGGTGTGCCCGGCCGGCCCATTGCATGTGTTTGGAGCGGGTACGCGTTGTACAGCAATGGACCGATCGGTGTGCCCAGCCGGCCCATTGCATCTGTTGTGAGCGGGTACGCGTTGTACAGCAATGGACCGATCGGTCTGCCCGGCCGGCCCATTGCATATGATGTGTGCGAGTACGCGTTGTATCCCGAAATACGCATTGTACAGCAATGGACCGAACGGTGCGCACACATTGGCTGGGGCCTGGCATGGCAACGGACGCGTTTTCGAAGCTCCAACGAGTCTGATGCAGTGAATTCAGTTGGCCAGCCCCAACAATGTTGCAAAATCATGGGTGTCATGAAGTTGAAGATTTGAAGGATGCTGTGGGCATGTATTAGTGCTGCTATTCCATGGATTGGTCAGATTCAGAAGATGCAAACGACTTGGACCTATCACTTTGGACACATGGTACAGTATCTGCCTCTGCAGCACACATATAATGCTGGCTGTTCCCCTGACAGCTCACTTGCCTGCACTACATGCTCCAGAACGACATCTGCCACCAACACTGCTGCTGTTTATGCATCCTCTGGCTACTGCAATGGCACGTACTGTGGAGAGAGCCCCAGCCTTCAGCCTTGAGGAGAACCAGGCCCTGCTGGACAGCCTCCTTCCACAGTACAGCAAGCTGTATGGGAAACCAGGGGAGCAGGTGAGTGTGCTGTCCACTGCCTTACTAATTGTGCATGTTGTCTGTCTAGCAGGACTTACAGTGTGCACACCACTGGCTAGCATGCTCACTGAGTAGTTGTCACACCCCAAAGTGTGTAGTTACATGCACTGAACTGGTACAGTGCATTAACAGTGCATTCCAACTAGGTTTACTTCCCATGCAATGATACCCTGTAGTGACTGCTGGCAAACTGTTCATAGCCATTGTTGCACTGCCTGTGTACATCATATGCCCCTGTGATTGAGACATGTATATCCAACTGTGTGATGCACGTATATGTTGCATGTGTAGTAATGGCCTTTTCACTTTGTCATCCTCACAGGTTGATGCCCACCAGAAGCAGGAAATCTGGCTGACCATCGCCCGGGAAGTAAGATCCGTGGGGGTCTACAAGCGCAGGATACGCAACTGCCAGAAGAGGTGGCAGGACCTTCGGGGCAGGACCCGGAGGATCGTAAGGGTCCAGCTGAAGCTATCGCCTCCTCACAGGAGGGGCGGACACCGGACCCTGACCCCCCACATGCTCAGGATCCTGGCGGTGGTCTTCCCTGACCTGGATGGGCAGCTGAAGGCCAGACAGCAGCAAGGAGGGGTGAGTCCAAGACTGCACTGTGCACTTTGTCTGACATGCTATGTGCCCTCCTCTGGCCTGGTTAAACTTCCACAGTACATCAGTCATGTGGTCCAGGACCCATGTCCCTCATTTGTGACATGCCCACTTCTCCTCTGATACGCATATGTGTGGCCCTTATAGTCAGGAAATTGTGTCATTTGGGGACTGTGTCATTGCATTTAGCTTTGCCCAAGGTGGGGGACAGCATTTGTTCCCGTGACTATGTTGTGCAATTCATGGGTGGGTCAATTGCTTACACAATGCCTAAGTTCTGACATGTAATCTGGGTGTAACTTTGATATGTGGTCCGCTTGCTGCTCTGACTCAACACATGTCCCTGGGGAATTTGGCACACACCCATGCTGCTGGTGGGAACAATGTTTGGGCCTCAGGAGTATGTGTATCCAGTGTGTCACACATGCTTAGCCACCTGCCTACTGTCCAGGACTCAACCCTCTTACAGGTGGAGCTGGACAATCATGCCTACTCCAGGGCATACAATACACTCTGTACTCCCACTCCCGTGTATCATCTGGCATGTTGTGATCAGTGAAATGTACCCTCAGGTGTCTGCCTCTGTCTCATTGTGCTGTGTCTTCGTTTTCAGGACTACTGGTATGTGTATCGGTTAGGGCTCAGCATGCCATCGGAGATGTGACCATGTTAGACAGTTGTGTTTCATGTCCCCCATATGTCCAGTTGGTATGACGTGGACAAATAGTAGTACAGATGTTGTGGTTTTTGGGGGATGGACATGTGCACTTGTCAGTCACATAACTTGCATTCCCCATGCCCTCGGATTGTGACACAGTGCAGACTGTTGTTGGCTGGCTGCCATGGCTATGTGACTTGAGACAGTAATGTATGACTTTGCACGCATTCCTGTGTCATGGCATTAAACTTCCTGAGACTGATCCTGCAGGGGATTGACATGTGCAACATGCACCCCATTGTGGCATTGACTATCCTTACATGGGTGCATCATGGTGTCTGGTGCTGCTATGCATCACATGCATTTCTATTTAGACTCTGGCCATCCCTTTATCCGGACACCTGCACTGACTCAGTGGCAAGAGATGTGATGTGTGCATGTGTGCATGTTCACATACTTCACCGTGTTCCCTGCAATGTCCAACAACTGTGTAGGTGGTGCATGTGTCCACACTGGGGTCTTACCATCAAAAGAGGCACCAGACAGATGGGTGCAAGGGCAGGAGGGGTGTGAGTCCCATGGTTGACCATCAGACTGACAATTGGCTTCCCCAAATCTGTGTGAGGACTTTAGGCAATGTTCAACTAAGGATGCCAGGGCTTGCTCTGTAATGTGCTGTACTTACTGTGGTGTGTGCGGTCAGTGCAGGTGACTGATGTTTGTCTGTTTCCCTAATTGTTTGCAGATACATCCACGGCCACAGGAGGGGACAGCTCCATGGACCAGGAGGAGCAGCGGAGCCAGACTGGGTCAGCATCGGACGAGTGGTTAGAGGGACCCAGTGGCATGGACGGCGAGGGGAGCCACACCGAGGAGTCCTCAGCACCATCCACCTCAGCTGAGGACCACAGCAGCTCGGAGGATGACTCCCTTGTGGAGGCGGGTCTCAGCAGCCACCAAAGGCCAGCTAGTCTGTCTGGCCCCGCCACCACCACCACCACCACCGCCCTCCCATTGGCTCCCATTCCTGAGGTCCGTGGAGGCTCCCATGCTCGGGAGCGTGTCTCCTTCGTGCCAGGCACCGCACCCCCTGCCCCTGTGTCCCCTGCTGCCCTGAGTGAGGAGTCTGTGTACCTCCTTCGGCAGCTCCATGTAGGGCAGACAGCAATGCTGAGTGTCCTCCATGCACACAGCACTCTGTTGACACAGCTGGTGTCGTTCATGGAGGGCATCTCGACGGGTATGTCTGCCCTACAGAGGAGCAATAAGTCCATAGACTCCTCCCTGACGGCAGCAGTGTCCCTCCTCCAACAGTCCCTCACCCCTCCCACCTCTGCCCCATCCACACTTCCTGCCCCCCTACCTGTCCAAAGCACATGCACACCTGCACAGTCACCCAAACACACAGACACGAGCAGCACAGACACACCCAAGAGAACGGCAAGACGTGCACACAAGACACAGGGGATGGGGAACACACACACACACAGGCATCCACATTCGCTCCGCAGTCCTCCAAATCCTCTCCCTCCAAGACCCCTTCCCTTACCTCGCCTGCTACCCCACCTACACAGCAGATCTTCCTGTGTGACCTCGGCCTCTTCCCCTCCAATCCTGCTGATCCAGCATACCGGGGAAGAGGAAGTCCACCCACACAGAGGGAGTTCCCCTCGCCCCGGACACCCTCCCCAGGCACAGGCAGACACAGGACCCCATTAGGAAGTCCCCCCGGACCAGGAAGAGCAAGACCCCACCACCACCACACAGCTCCACCGCCCAGTCTCTCTCCTCCATCCCCCAGGCCACCACTGCACAGGTTCCCCCGCCACACCCTGCCCCAGGTTCCCCCACACACCGATACCGCATTCCCAGACTGCTTAGGCCCTCCCCCCCTGCCACTTGCTCTTCCACCCCCAACCCAGACGCTCTGCCTGTTAGTGGCACTGTTGTGGAGCCGGGTCCCCCCTCTGTCCTGCCCACCTCATCTGCCCACCCTTCCACTCCCTTGGAGTCATGCACTGCAGTGGAGTCCACAACCACCACGTCTGACTCAGGCACTGCAGTGGATACCCAGTCCACTACATCAGTCCAGCCCACTGCAGTGGTTGCAACACCCACACCAACTGACTTGTGTACCACAGTGGTGCCGGCCCCCCCTGAGTCAGACACCTCCACTGCAGTTGCCGGTGACACTCCTGCACCCACCACCCCTTCACTGCCTCACTCTGCCATCCCCTGATCCTGTCCCTGCGGTGCCTGGCCTGCCCCTTGTATGCCCCTCCAAGGGGATGTCCCCTAACCGTACCAGTGCAGGCAAGCAATGTGTGACCAGTTGTCACTTCTCACCCTGTTGGGACTGTGATTTTGGACTGGCCATTGGCCTTAGTTTCTTTTGGAATTCCGTGTTTACCATGACATTTGCTGAATAAAGCCTCTTTTTGTTTACTTGTGGGTTTTCTTTTGATGTACATGATGTGGATGAGTAGCATCCTGCATTTGCAGTTGTAATAGTGTTCATATCAGGAAAATGAAGTGTTGCAGTGATGGACTCCATTTGGTCCATGGGATATGTGTCCTGTTGTAGTCTGGATCTATGGCATCCTTTGCTACAGTCTGAGGGTGTAATGTTCAGCATTTGACACAGGGATGTCCATTTTGCATTTGTAAATGAACATCTTTGTCTTACACTGATGCACATCTGGTGGGCTTACCACTGTTCAATGTTCCGATTTCCCTGACTGTGTGCCCAGCTCCACTGGACATGCAGTTTTGCACATCAATGTCGAAGGACTCATCTGTGTATACAGTGCAACTTGCTTGACACGTGTTTTGTGTGTATGCAGATGTCTGACGTGACACTCCCGTACCCAGGCTGATGTGAGCAGAGCCTTCTGTGTGTTGTGGTTGTTGACTCACTGACGGAGTGTTCTGCTGACATGTTTGGGTCGTGCACAGACAAGGTTTGGCACAGCGGACCTTCCACAGGAGTGGAGTGCCCTCATGGCAGTGTGTAATCCGGTGACATTGCGTGGGCCTGTGTTGTGTGTTGTGTAAGCATGTCTGTGCATGTTCCCTTCCCTTTTCCTACACAGGCTGTGTCCCTAGGGATGGTCCTGTTTGTGATGCTTGCTGAGTTGTTCTGTGTTCATCCAGCATCTTGGACCTGGTTTCTCCGTGATGTGGGTGCATGGCAAACTAATGTTCATGAGGTTGTCATACCAGGTTGTCTTTGTTGTCAGGGCTGGGGATGTGGGCAAACGCAGATGGGACACATTCAGGATTCCCCTTGGCACTTGTTGTTTACACAAGTCAAGTGATTTACAGTTTGTGGTAGCTTTCAGTGATTGTGACACGTTGTGTGTGTGACTGCTGCCACTCCTCAGGGTCAGAGCTGCAATGTTGGAAGTTGTGTACGTGTGTTCTTCGTGTGTCACCTTGGCTTCTTCGTTGGTGTGTGACTATGGCCAGGATCCCATTGATTGTGGTGCATTTCACATCATGCCCATGTACGGCATACTGTGCTGTGTGTCAGACATTGACGAGTCTTGTTGACTGGCCATGTGTGATGGGTTTCTGCACCTTAGTTCCCACCACCACCCCTGGTATTGTCATGGGTGCATGTCCAATGTCACCAGTCCATGTGAGCTTCACTGCTGCACATTGGTGGAGATCAGGGTGTGTGGTGTTGAGTGTGTGCAAAAGTGAGTTGTTGCACGGCTAGACCCCTACCTCCATATTGGCCTTGGCTGGCAGGCCGTGCTGTTTAATTGGAGCTTGTGTAGGTGTGATGGTAGTTAGTTGCTCAGGACACATGGCTGTGGTTCACAGTGTGAACGACATCTAACTTTGTCATCACAGTGGGATTATCATGCAGGCTAGTGTCAGCACAATGTGGGGTCCCTGGGGGTAGTGCTGTGGTGGGTCTGTCTCTTGCTGTGTTAGTTGCTGTTCCTACAAGCTTGTGTGACATGTGTAATTTGGGCTCCCTCTCATCTAACAATGCATGATTGCCCACATAGGGGTATCCGATCCATGAGTAACGTTTGTATGGCACTGTATACACATCTGTGTGGTTGGAATTCAGGCCTCCTCATGTGTTGTGTGGTTGCCTGGGGACACTGGCACACCCCCCATCACCTGTTGTGTTTGATATGCAGTGTGAGTCTGCCTGTTTGTGTTTGTGCCTTTGCACCACTGCATTGGCATATCTTGAGTGTGCCATTGGCTGTATGTTGTTTGGTGGCTTTCCCCTGCTGTCCCTGGGACTCCTAGGTCATCAGTCAGCACAATAATCATGGTTTGTATGTCCCATTGCTGCCATGGTTTGGTATTTGTTCACCTGACATCTACAGTCTCCACAGGATATCTACATTTGTGTGTCCATTGGTGCAGATATGTGGGTCAGCATTATGATGGTCACTTCTGTCATTGTGTTATTTGTGAATGTTGACAATGTGTGCCCCCATGGGTGATGTTTGTATGCACATGGCCAAAATGATGTTTCAGTGACACTGCACTGTTTGCCTCGACCAATCTATGTTGCTATGGGACACAGGCACTACTATGCCACTGATGTGTTTGTTGTTGTGTGACCAGGATTCATCCATGCAGTTTGGCTTTGGCAGCTTTTACCATGACTACACTTCCCTTTTGGTCACTGTGGTGATGGGGCTTTAGGCCCCATTGCCACACTGTTCAAAATGTGCATCAGCTATGGACACCACACTTCCCTTTTGGTCACTGTAGTGATGGGGCTTTAGGCCCCATTGCCACACTGTTCAAAATGTGCATCAGCTATGGATTCCACACTTCCCTTTTGGTCACTGTGGTGATGGGGCTTTAGGCCCCATTGCCACACTGTTCAAAATGTGCATCAGCTATGGACCCAACACTTCCCTTTTGGTCACTGTGGTGATGGGGTTTTAGGCCCCATTGCCACACTGTTCAAAATGTGCATCAGCTATGGATTCCACACTTCCCTTTTGGTCACTGTGGTGATGGGGCTTTAGGCCCCATTGCCACACTGTTCAAAATGTGCATCAGCTATGGATAGCACACTTCCCTTTTGGTCACTGTGGTGATGGGGCTTTAGGCCACATTGCCACACTGTTCAAAATGTGCATCAGCTATGGATAGCACACTTACCTTTTGGTCACTGTGGTGATGGGGTGTTCGACCCCATTGCTACAGTGGCCATGGTCGGCTTGCATTGTGGAGGCCACACACATTTCTGTGTGACACATGTGCTAGGGGGTCACATTGTATGTTCAATGTCATGTTCAGTGTTGTAGGCATTTGACACAGACGATACACACTTGTCATGGTGTTGGGGGGATGTAATCTTCTGTCATTCCTTATGTGGGAGTATGCAAGTTGTGTCATGCATTACCCGTCCTATGAGTAGGAGTGGTGTTAGTGGTAGGCATCCATCCCCCCATGAGTGGGGATGGTAGTAGTGACAGGCATCCAGGCCCCCCTGAGTAGGGGTGGTGGTGGTGGCAGGCATCTAGCCCCCCCTGAGTGGGGGTGGTGGTAGTGGTAGGCATCCATCCCCCTAAGGGTGGGGATGGCAGTAGTGGCAGGCATCCAGGCCCCCTGAGTAGGGGTGGTGGTAGTGGTAGGCATCCAGGCCACCCTGAGTAGGGGTGGTGGTAGTGGTAGGCATCCATCCCCCATGAGTGGGGATGGTAGTAGTGACAGGCATCCAGCCCCCTAAGGGTGGGGTTGGTAGTAGTGACAGGCATCCAGCCCCCCCTGAGTAGGGGTGGTGGTGGTGGCAGGCATCTAGCCCCCCCTGAGTGGGGGTGGTGGTAGTGGTAGGCATCCATCCCCCTAAGGGTGGGGATGGTAGTAGTGGCAGGCATCTAGTCCCCCCTGAGTAGGGGTGGTGGTATGGGTAGGCATCCAGGCCCCCCTGAGTAGGGGTTGTGGTAGTGGTAGGCATCCATCCCCCCATGAGTGGGGATGGTAGTAGTGACAGGCATCCAGGCCCCCCTGAGTAGTGGTGGTGGCAGGCATCTAGCCCCCCTGCGTGGGGGGGTGGTAGTGGTAGGCATCCATCCCCCTAAGGGTGGGGATGGTAGTAGTGGCAGGCATCCAGGCCCCCCTGAGTAGGGGTGGTGGTAGTGGTAGGCATCCAGGCCCCCCTGAGTAGGGGTGGTGGTAGTGGTAGGCATCCATCCCCCCATGACTGGGGATGGTAGTAGTGACAGGCATCCAGCCCCCTAAGGGTGGGGTTGGTAGTAGTGACAGGCATCCAGCCCCCCCTGAGTAGGGGTGGTGGTGGTGGCAGTCATCTAGCCCCCCCTGAGTGGGGGTGGTGGTAGTGGTAGGCATCCATACCCCTAAGGGTGGGGATGGTAGTAGTGGCAGGCATCCAGGCCCCCCTGAATAGGGGTGGTGGTAGGCATCCAGGCTCCCCTGAGTAGGGGTTGTGGTAGTGGTAGGCATCCATCCCCCATGAGTGGGGATGGTAGTAGTGGTAGGCATCCAGCCCCCCCTGAGTAGTGATGGTGGTAGTGGTAGGCATCCATACCCCTAAGGGTGGGGATGGTAGTGGTGGCAGGCATCCAGGCCCCCATGAGTAGGGGTGGTGGTAGTGGTAGGCATCCAGCCCCCCCTGAGTAGTGGTGGTGGTAGTGGTAGGCATCCATCCCCCCATGAGTGGGTATGGTAGTAGTGACAGGCATCCAGCCCCCTAAGTGTGGGGTTGGTAGTAGTGACAGGCATCTAGCCCCCCCTGAGTGGGGGTGGTGGTTGTGGTAGGCATCCATCCCCCTAAGGGTGGGGATGGTAGTAGTGGCAGGCATCCAGGCCCCCCTGAGCAGGGGTGGTGGTAGTGGTAGGCATCCAGGCCCCCCTGAGTATGGGTGGTGTTAGTGGTAGGCATCCATCCCCCCATGAGTGGGGATGGTAGTAGTGACAGGCATCCAGCCCCCTCTGAGTAGGGGTGGTGGTGGTGGCAGGCATCTAGCCCCCCCTGAGTGGGGGTGGTGGTAGGCATCCATCCCCCCATGAGTGGGGATGGTAGTAGTGGCAGGCATCCAGGCCCCCCTGAGTAGGGGTGGTTGTAGTGTTAGGCATCCAGTCCCCCCTGAGTAAGGGTGGTGGTAGTGGTAGGCATCCATCCCCCCATGAGTGGGGATGGTAGTAGTGACAGGCATCCAGGCACCCATTAGTAGTGGTGGTGGTAGTGGTAGGCATCCATCACCCCATGAGGGGGGATGGTAGTAGTGACAGGCATCCAGCCCCCTAAGGGTGAGGTTGGTAGTAGTGACAGGCATCCAGCCCCCTAAGGGTGAGGTTGGTAGTAGTGACAGGCATCCAGCCCCCCCTGAGTAGGGGTGGTGGTGGTGGCAGGCATCTAGCCCCTCATGAGTAGGGGTGGTTGTAGGGTGGTGTTGGTGGTAGGCATCCATCCCCCTATGGGTGTGTATGGCAATGGTGTTGGACATCCCACCCCTATGGTTCTGCTGTTGCTAGTGTACGTTATTTGTGCATCCCTATGTGTGTGTGACATATTTCGGGTACGTGTAGTTTGTTTGTATTGTTGGTGTTTGACTTACCGTGTGCGCCGTACGTGTCCGTGCCGGTCCGGGTAATAGATGTAGAGTATAGGTAGGACCTGCGCAATGGGATTCATGCTTGGATCGTCTCGTTCGGGTTTCTCGTGTCTTCGAGTCGTACTCGTAGCAGGTTTGTTCGTCTCGTAGCCGTGGATCGTCTTGTGGCGCGAAACGGAGCTTATGTACGGCTCGCCCGAATGCTCAAACGTGCCGGACATAGCGACGGGTTCGGCGCGTACGGATTGCGCATCGTACTAGTCCGGCCGGAAGGTGCTGTGTATTTGCTTCCGTGCGGCTCGATTCGGCGTTCACGGATCCGGCTCGGGCGGGGAACAGGAGCTGGATTGGGTGAGTACGGCTCGCTCGGAAACTGGGTTGTTATACGCATCGTACTTGTTCGTCCGGACGAGTGTACAAATCGGTCGGGAAACACGCATTCAGCTTGTATTTTTTCCGGACGAATACTGTTAGGTGCCCTACCGGCCGAGATCGGAATCGACCCCTATGTCTGATCATTATTAATTTTATGAAAAATCTGTGTATTTTGAATAAGTCCTGAAGAAGGCGGAGATAAAATAAAAGATCAGCCGAAACGCTGCGTCAACACATTTTTCTATCTTTACAAAATTAATTCTGCAACAGGGAAATTTCAAAGTTTTTAAAGAGAAGTTTTAAAAAAATAGTTTCTGTATAGGACTCTAAATATATGCAAGTAGTTCTGTATACAAATGTGAATGTTGATAACTAGACAAACTATTTGATTGTATTTGTAATAAAAAAATTTGGGGGGAATCCTCATCTTACCAATAGACTTCTGCAGACTAAAAAGCCGAATAGGCTCACCCTATTGGAAGGGAGGGTTCCTCAGGGAGTAGCAGGGCACGGTGGGGGAGGTTGGGTGGGAGGAGAGGGTCACAGGGTGGGGAGCAGTTGGGAGAAAATGTAAAAAAATAGTAATCCTCATCTTCTATGTATCTGGAATAAATTTTTAATAATAGAATTGTTATGAACTTATATGTGGAATGTATGAAATAAATTTATTTCAATATATTAGAATTGTCGGATACTCATCATTGGGTTGTGTGGGCTTGGTTCAGTGTACACTACTTAAGGTCTTTATTACGGTACAGAAGGGAAATTTGTTTGTCCTAAATAGTAAGTTTAATCCCTGTAGTGTCCAACACCTTTACCAAAATGGTGTAGACTGGAGTGGGAATAGTACATGTAACATTGTTAGTGTCTAACACCTTCCCAAAAATGGTTTATTTAGGAGTTGGAATAGTAAATGTAACCCTTTTGTATCTAACACCTTCTCCAAAATGGTATAGATTGGAGTAGGAATAGTAAATGTAGACCCTTTAATGTTCAACATTTTCCACAAAATGTGATAGATTGAATTGGGAAAAGTATATATAACCCCTTTAGTGTCCAACATCTTTCCTGATGTGGAACAGATTGAAGTGGGAATAGTAAATGTAACACCTTTATTATCTAACACCTTCAAAAAAATAGTATGGATTCGATTGGGAATAGTAGATGCTAAACCTTTAGTGTCCAAAACTTTCCATAAATTGTTTTAGATTGGAGATGGAATAGTAAATGTATCCCCTTTATTATCCACCACCTCCCCCAAAATAGTTTATAGTATACTGGGAACAGTAAATATAACCCCTTTAGTGTCCAACACTTTCTCTGAAATGGTTTGGATTGGAGTTTGAATAGTATATGTAACACTTCTAGTGTCCAAAGCTTTATCGAAAATAGTTTTCATTGGAGTTAGTATTTAATTTTTACATACATAGTTCACTTTTATACTTCTTATGATTATAAAGGTACATAACACACTTTAGCCCTGATTGCGATGTTGGGTTGGACCTGCTTCCGACCAATATAGTAGTGGAAACAGGACCGCCAGTGAAGGAGTTGGCGGTCCCACCTCCACTATTACAAGGTGACCACCTTCACAGTGGTCGGAAAGCGTATTTTTACTATTGCGGCTCGTGCTGCAGGCTGCAGCACAAGACACAATAGTATAAATACACTTTTAAAACATCCATGCTCCATGTGGCACTAGGTGCTCACCACACGATGTATGGATGTAAACAGGGCCACAGTCACTCATGGGGCACTGCAAAGTGGCCCTGGGGGCTCATGTTGTGCCCCCACTCACCTACATGCACTGTGTTCCATGCACCAGATGGTGCGTGGAACACGGTCCATGGACGTGCAGGAAGTGTTTCTTTTCACTGCGACTTGTGCTACAGCCCTTTTCCTCGTCCACCAGCCCGGTGGTCGCATCCTAATGTGATGGCCGGACCACTGACTACTTGTGCGGTCTCCTGACCACTGCAATTGCGATCAGCAGTTCTACCAATCGCTATTGAAATCAGGTCCTTTGTGTTTTACTGTTTTCTAAGTACATATTAAATTATACTATTGTTTTTATAGTATCATTTATTTTACACTTTACATAAGTGGTTAATTTTTATAACTTTTAAAGACATGTTTTAAATATTTTCACATTTTAAATATATTTAAAAAAAATGTATACACATTTTTATATTTGATCCCTATTGTTTTCTATAGGAAATTTGTATTTTGTTATTTTCATTTAGCTGTCTTTTTTTCCACTAACTCATCTTATGTAGGTTATTTTTCTTGTTTTCGGTTCATTTTCCTGGAATAAAGTTGTGGAAGTCCCATTCATCTGAGCAGGTAAGAACTATAGTTTTTGAAATGTTTAATACTTGTTTTTGTGTTTCTGCTGACCAGTCATTTCTGCTGGGCATCGGTTGTATTTGTTGGTAAGATATCATTGTTATATTTTATATTTTCTTTTACTATCAGCTTGTATGCTTTCATTGCTATGTTACTTTTATGTTTGAATGTACTGGTTTTTGTGTGTGGGTATTGTCTCTTTTTTGCAGGGTTACTGATTGGAAGATGTCACATGGACATTTAGATTTTAAGTTTCTTTTCTTTTTTTTTAAGAAAATCGTTTTGGTTTCTGGCAAACAAATATTTTACATTTCCATTTCCTTTGATGTTTTGGTTTTCCATGAGCATTTTTTTCTTTTCATAATATTTTAGACTTTTCATGGCTCCTTAAGAATTTGGGTTATTTCAATGGATTCCTAAAGGACCTGTTTTATATTTGCATTGTTTTTGGGCTTTTTTTCATTTAGTTTTTCCATTTTAGCAGATTGTACTTTTTGACTACATCATGATGGAGAACGATCTGCAGCTAAAAAGCTGTAAGTTATATTCAAGTTATTTATTGCTGGGTGGGAAATGTTATAATTATTTATGACTTTTAATTTGATATTATTGCTGTTTATTATAGTCTATTTTGTTTGTTTTATTTAATTGTTTTCCTCTGATTTTATTTATATTAAACATTTTAGTTGTTGGTGACTTTTTCATTTTTTTTACTTATTAATATAATATTAATTTTACTCATCAGCTTAATCTGTAATTTGTCTTTCATATTTTTTTAAACTGATGTGTAAAAATAATGTGTTTAATAACTAGTTGAACATATTTCATTGTCAGCTTTTACTCTGGTTTATTGGGAGTTGTGTAGGGAATTAGATTTTTTATAATAGGGTTGTGGTATTGACTCTAAGGGGCCGATTCCGATTCGGGCCGGAAAAAATACCGACCGACTCGGTACGGGATTATAGTCCGACCGACACGTACCGGCGTTGCCCGACCTGGGAAGTACGATGAAATGCATGGAAATCACGGAACTCAAGGCGAACGACCGACCCGGCTGGAAACAAGCTATCCGTCCGGGAAACCACGCGAATCGCACCGACGGACACGCACCAGGAAACAACCCGAACGAAACGTACCCGCAAACTCCGACCCGCGCAGTACGATGCAATGGGTGCAAAATCAGACTGACTCGCACGGAGCCCAAGCCGTACGACCGAAACGCATACAAAAGCCAGCCGAACAAACACAATACTCCGCGAACGACACGTACGCCGCATATGAAACGGAGCTGAAACACAGCGGGAACGACTCGGACAGGCACGCACGAGACAACTGCAACGTCCTACTCGGTCAGAAGAACGACTCCTACATGCACAATAATCACTAATGAAAAAATACAAAAAAAAAGGGCCAAACAAGCAATGACAAAGCCAATAAATACAGGGGGAGAAAAAAATGGAACAAGGACACACCCCCAACTCCACCGACATAAAGCCCACAAATCCCTACCATGATCCTTTGCAAATTCCACTGACCTGCCAGCACACAACACCATCACACAGCAAACAGAGACACACACACAGCTCATCCAACACAAAAGCCACACACCATTAGCACCTCAACAAATAGCACCCTCACACACACACAGCAAAACCTACACTCACACACCCTCACTTGCACACACACACACATCAATCACCACCACCACCCATCACCATGCCCCTAAAGAAGAATTCAAAGTTCCTAGATAGTGAATTGGAAGTCATGGTAGACGAGATCCTGAGGGTAGAGCCACAGTTGTTTGGCACATTGGTCCAACAGACCCCCATGTCGCAGAAAACTAAGATGTGGGCGAGGATCGTTGACAGGGTGAACGCACAATCACCATGTTTGCGCACAAAGGAAGACATCCAGAACAGGTGGTATGATGTGCGCAGGAGGGTCAGAGACCTACTCAAGAAGGATTACCTCCTGAGCCAGCACACCGGCAGTGGCCCTCCTGCAAAACCACTATACCTCAGGCCCTGGGAGGAGAAGGTGCGGGCCATCCTACCACCAGTGAGCGTATATGGACTAACAGACATCCCAGAGCCTGGTTAGTACACAACTAATATACACAATATTGTGTGCCAATACACACACATCACTCTCAAGGGGACAGTCAAACCATCCACCCCTAGCAAATCAACAGCAACCAAAAGATAATCATCCCAAGATGTGTATGTCAGTTAGATTAACACAATACATGCCGTCTCATAGTGATATGTAACTGTGTCATAACATGTACAAACACAACAACAAATAGAGCAAGGCAGTGGTACAAATATAACCAACAAACACTGCCTGATATTTTGCCACCACTAGAACACCACCTCACAGGGAAGCTCACTTAAAGGAAGGAAATCTGTGTATGCTGGTGAAGTCAGTGTAGCCAATAGCATGATGGGAGTTGTAGTCACAGATATTGCTCACCCTCACAATTGGCCCATCAACACCACTCCGAAACATGCTCACATCACAGGGAGTGGATAAGGACTGACAAGATGGCTGACACTGGCTACTGCTGTGGGGTGCACAAGGCCCTGCTGGGAACTGTGCACCAACAAACAGCAGGACACCACTGTCAGCCATCTTGCCATTGCTGTCACACTCACACACAGTGAAGTCCACTCAAAAGCAAGGAAGTACGGGCATGCTGGGAAGGGGGTGTAGGCAATAGCATGATGGGAGTTGGAGTCACAGATACTGCTCAGCCTCACAATTGGCCCATCAACACCACTCTGAACCATGCTCACATCACAGGGAGTGGACAAGGACTTACAAGATGGCTGACACTGGCTACTGCTGTGGGGAGCACAAGGCCCTGCTGGGAACTGTGCACCAACAAACAGCACAACACCACTGAATGACATCCTGAGAGTCAACCTGAACCCACTGCAAGGGTGGCATGCTTCATGGTGGGATAACTGGGCCAGGTGGAGAAGGATGGCCGGATGTCCACAAAATACAACCAATGCTGGCCATGCACACACCTCAACATTCATAGTGAAATGCCCCAGGTATGCATGACAATGTGCTACACCAATATCAACCTCTTACTGTGACAACTTAGGACAATGCAATGTACATGCTCGCATCCAGAGGTACAGTCACAACTGTCAGGTGTGTGAACCATTGATGCCTGTAGAAACATTACATACAATGTGTGTCTCTTCCAAATACAGGTGACGATGATGGGGACACAGCAGCAGGCGAGGAGGAGTCCCTGTCCCAGGCTCCGGGGGACACAGAGCTCACTGGTGTGGAACAGCCTCTGCCCACCTCGGATGGCGAAGACCTACCTGGCACCTCCGGTCTGAGTCATCATGCAGCACCAGCTGGACCAACATCTGCACCCCCTGCACCCACCCCTCCAACAACTGCCAACATACAGACCACCCACGCCGACACGGACAGACCAAGGACCACCACTGACAACAGCACAGTGGAGCAACGGATGACAACACCACTAACAACCCCCAAGTGGGCCTCGGGTCACCTGCTTGCAGAGGGGTCTGGACTGCATGATGACCCACAACTGGCACGCATCGCTGATGCATACCAGGATAGCACCGGAGAGGTCAGACAGGTAGTGGGGATCCTCAAGGACATACAACAGCAGCAGGCTGCCCATCATGCCCGCTTGGACTCCCACATGGCCCGTGTGGAGACACACATGGCCCATGTGGAGACACACATGTCGGGCATGGAGTCCAAGTGGGATACATTGCAAGAACTCACAGCGGTGCATAGGGACATATTGACATGCCTCCGCCAGATTAGCACCAACATGGCCACACCTCCCTGTGTGCCCACAACATCTGGTGCTGCAACAACTGACACCGCCACAGGGAGGGAGGAGGACTCTGGCGGAGAGTCCCCTGCACCGCAGCAGCCTGCACGTGAGGGTCCCCCACAAAGAAGAGGGGTCATCCGAGGAAGGAAACCTGAGAGGTTGATGGCCACGTACATCCCCCAGGAAGCCAACACCTGTTCCGGAAATTCTCCTTTGTGTGCAAACGTTTCTCCCTGTCGAATGCAACACTACTTTCCCACATGACATGGGGAGTTCAAGTTGGACTAATGTATCATATGACTGTGGACTTCACTCAGGACATTTCTGCTACCAAGACTTCCAACTCATCTGTGAACTTTGGATCACAATCACAATGTACAGCACCCACCATCCTGTGCACTATACACACACACATTTCTGTAAATAAAATCACTAGTACACCATACTTGCCACTGTTGTTATTCAAATGTGGATACTGTTATGGTGATGATGTTCTGCTAAATTACACTGTGTATGCTAACTGCTACAGCAAATACAACACCGTCGTGTGAGTCATGGTGACGTGATACATATGAGGGAGACACACCACTAGGGCTACACAACACAGACACCAGGGCCATCGGACTCATCGCCCACAGTGATGTTGCCAGGAAATACAGTGGAATGCACAGACACCACACCTATTCAGAGTCTGTGTCAACTAGCCCACAGGTGCAGTAAGCAAATGTCAGTCAGATGTGTGACCACAGACAACGCACATCCCAAAGTGAAGCACTGGTTTATTACACATTTGTAACATGTTGTTACTACTACAAATGCAAGTTAATCCCATGTGGCAGTGGCCACACAGTCAACAAGTGCAGAAGATATGAAGTCCAGGGGTGTGTGGCACATCACCTGTAGGGAAACGACTGCTGCCACCCTGAAAGCTGAATCATGGTGTTGGGGGATCCAAGTTGACCAAACAACTCTGTAAGCAACCTGTGAAGGACAGACATGACACACAGTCAAAACCACTGAAGAACAGGACAGAACTGCAATACTCTTGCCCTAAACATGTCACAAGATACCTACACAAAAGCACGTTTGCATGTCAACACTGTTGGGGAGTACAGACTACCTGTAAGGACACATCGCTGCACGCATCCAGTCAAGTGGCACATGGCCACACTAAAACAGCACCAGGGCACCACCCACACAAATCATGCAAACTCACATCATTCACATTGCATCTCCCTGGATACTCACATTCAGCTGAAGAAGTTGGTGATGAGCTGTGTGCGGACATCACCACCATCATCATCATCATCACTGGCATCGTGGTCCAGGCCAGGATCCTCCACAGGTGGCGGACGTTGGTCATCGTCATCCAGGATGAGAGGCAACTCCTTCCGCACTGCCAGGTTGTGGAGCATGCATCAAACGATGACAATCTTGCACACCTTTGCTGGGGCATATGGGAGGGCCCCTCCTGTCTTGTCCAGGCAGCGGAAGCGGCTCTTCAGGAGACCAAAGGTCCGCTCGATCACTCTCCTGGTCCGACCATGTGCCTCATTGTAGCGCATCTGGGCTGGTGTCACAGGGTTCCTGAGGGGTGTCAGCAACCACGGCATGTTGGGGTATCCGGAGTCAATTCAATTCAATTCAATGTTTACTTTATTCGATTTGAGACATATAAGCATTTACATTAAAATATATCCCGAGATTATCCCACCCCAATATTTCATAATACAAAAGGGAAGAATTGCTCCTAAACCATCAATTATTTCATATAATATCTAAAAATACTAACAGGTCATTTCTAAATATCATTAGCCACTCTCGTGGATCTTGATTTTAGGGCCGTTTTTAAAAAATTTACCACACAAGACAAGGTTAAAACATCAGCGGAAAGTTTTAAAAAGAGCAGTGCCACCCATGCCTGTCTAATCCTGTCTAATCCCGGTAGTCTGTAATAAAGACTTCAAAAACCTTTTTCTAGGAAGGGCATAAAAAGAACAATTAAAAAGGAAGTGGAGGGTATCCTGCGGAGACGCATTGTCGCAGCCGCAGGGCCCTCTTTCTCCTAGCTTTACGCTAAAACCTGCGGGGACCGCCAAAATAGGGTGAATCAAATTAATTCTAAAACGTGTAATTAAAAATCTATCATGGGCACTTGTCATAATGGTTAAATATGGTTCTATCCTCGAGGAGGTTTTAATTAAAACATATTCTCTCACTGTCGGTTTTACCAATTCATTGCCCTCACGTTGCGCCATACTAAACTGAAAAAACAACTCTTTAACAGCTGCCTTGTCCCTCTGTCTTATATTATCTGGCTCATCGAACAGTGCCTGCCGTCCCATTTTTTGTAGGCAATCCCGCACATATTTTAACCATGGGATCTTCATTGCGTTGGCCAAAGACAAGCAATCCTGAACAACAAGCCTTGTTAGGCCTATCTCTTCGTTTAACCAGACCTTCAACCAGTGAATTATAGGTCTGACAGCCACTGAATCTGAAGTATAACTAGCTCCCAGTTCTTCATGGGCAATAAATGCCGGGGTGCTGTGGGGGACCCTTAACAGACGCCTCATATATTTGTTTTCTTCTGTTTGTAGGTTGTTAGTTTTCACAAAACCCCAGACCTCACTACCATACAGCACCTTGGCACAGCAGCTTGAGTTGTACAATTTTAAAATCACATCCGGAGTCCACAACCCAAGTCTGCTTGCAAAATTCGCAATTGAACCTGTGGATCTAATTAAAGACAGAGATTTCTCTTCTAATAAGTGTTTAAAATTAAGCTTCCCATCAAATAATATGCCTAAGTAAGCAAAAGCTGGGACTTTACCTAAAACATGCGATCCTATGGTATATTTGTATGATTTAACAGGCTTTTTCCCCCAACTCCATTACATATGATTTGGTGAGATTGGGGGACATCTCGAGTTTTTCCATGAACTCTACAAAACCGTTAATAAAAAAGTTGTAGGCCATGAGGGGTGCGGGCCAAAAGCACTGCATCATCTGCGTATAATAAAACCGGAACAGTTCTATCCCCTATTCGTGGTAAGTCTGTCCTAATGTCCCGCAGTGCCGCATCCAGGCCATTGATATATAAAGTAAATAAAAAAGGTGCCAGAATGCATCCTTGCCTGACACCGCTTGAACATCTAAAATGATCTGTGACTTTTCCCTCCTGGGTATACCTTACTGCAGCTGTGGTGTAGTTATGCAATGATTGAAGTATATTTATTAGTTCTGGGTCCACCCCTGGTTTGCCATTACTAGCCACAGCTTGTTCCGGTTCACACGGTCAAAGGCCAGATAAAAAGCCCCCCCTTTTACCAGAGTATATTTAGCGGAAATAAGATAGAGATTAAGACACTGGTCCACAGTTGATTTCCCTGGGCGGAATCCGTATTGAACATCAGTAATTATGTTGGCAGACTCGGCCCACTCCATTAGTCTATTCAAAATTACCCGCCCCAAGACCTTGGCTGAAACATCTATCAGAGATATTGGTCGGTAACAGTGCGGGCTATCCCTGTTACCCTTCTTGAAAATCGGTACTATAATTGCTGAGGACCAAGAAATAGGCATTGAGACACTTATTGCTGCATTTAGGACCCTTGTTAATAAGGGTGCCCAGACCTGTAGGTTGGATCTAAAGAGGTCGGGCGGGATCCCGTCTGGGCCTGGAACCTTATTTCTCCTCAACCCTTCAATACCGATAGTAACTTCCTCCAACGAGAAAATAACAGAGGTAGATCTTCTAGATATAGGTAACAACTGCGCATCTGCCTGGCTGGACGAGTGATTATATAGACCCTGAAAGTACTGCTGCCATTGTTCAGGGAGTATATTACCGCTTAGCCCAGGTTTGTTTGGGTCCGAGAAGCAGGGACTATTTATAACCCTCCAAAACCGTTCTGAATCCTTCTGCTCCGCTGCTTCAAGGAGCTCCTCCCAAGCTGTCCGCTGTAGTTGACCTCTAAGTTGTTTTAACACTAACTTATAGCTTGAGCGACACGCCACCACCCTCTCTCTATCCCTGGGAGACTGCTTAAGAGCATCCTTCAATTTCCTAAGGGTGAGCGAACATTGGTGATTGAACCATCTTGGGGAATCCCCCCTGTTCCCTGGTATCCGGAGTCACCTACAGACAGACAATTGCACATTAGCTGAGTTCAAAAAGTGGGCGGAATACAACATAGCAGAACACACACAATGGTACAAAGTCAGTACACACCGACAAGCCAGGCACGCTGGTTCGGCATCTGTGACATCATCCTCGGGATGCGACTACTCCTCATCACGTAGGCATCGTGAGCAGAACCGGGAAACGGGCACACACATGTGTGATGGTCATATCTGCAAGACATACCACCAGCGCATTGATCGAATGGTAGTGTTTGCGGTTACGGTAGGCCTGCTCATGTGCCTGTGGTGGTACCAAAGCCACATGTGTCCCATCAATGGAGCCTATTACATGTGGCATCCTCCCCAGGGCATAAAAGTCACTCTTAACGTCAGTGAGTTGTCGACGTTTGGGGAAATAGATGAACTGGTTCAGGTTCCTCAACATAGCCACCAAAACATTGCGTAGCACACGGCTGAACATAGTCTGTGACATCCCACCAGCAGTCGCCACAGTGTGTTGGAAGGTACCCGTGGCAAAGAAGTGTAGGGCTGCCATTACCTTCACCTTGGGTGTCAGTGCCGTAGGGTACGACCGGCCCGGTTGCAGATGTGGTGCCAAGCGCACTGCCAAATCCTCAATCAGCTGCCTGGTGAAGCGGTACCGTCGGATGCTGTCATGTTCCACCATTGTTGCCAGGTCAGGGAATGGTCTATGGACAGCTGGAGCCCTGCAGTGTATAGGATGAAGAAAGAAAGATTGTCAGTCACCCCACAGATGTGCCTTTCACCATACTCAATTTCACATGATACATCATTACGAGACACAAGTACTTGATGTGCGTGCCGTTCTGTTCGGACATAACTCGCACCTACATGGCCATCATCTAAGTTCTCAGTACAACATGTGTGCACAACAGGTACCAGGTTGTGCTATGGGAAACCATTAGGCTGTATCACAGTAGCCATGTACTGCTGTCACGTTCCACACACACACCATAGTGACATGTCTGGACAGATGCACCACAGGCATCACAGCACATTGACAGGTAGATTCCCAGGGACACTGTCTTGCCACATGGACACTGGCATGACATGGCGTATCATGTACACATCAGAAAAACAGAACATGACTCCCACAGGTAGTGGCCCCTGTTGCCTCCGCAGGACAGACATGGACGTCAGTGACACACACACGCACAACATCAAAGTCCATGCACAAACAACGTTGATGTGGAGACTGTCTCCCATCATGCACATGGAATCAGAGACATCGGAAACACAACATGCACACAGACTGTGGAGGGACGTCACTATTGTGGCAATGGGTCATCCTGTTACATACATGCCTTCCCCCATGGGACCCTGGGGGTATGTGACATGTCACACACATATACAACCTGGAAATGGGACCATGCCACAAGCTCTGAAATGAACTGTTGCACATCACAGTGGTCATGTGCACAACACACAAAGGACCCTGTCCCCATGAACACATGCACATCCTGGGTGTGGATGCCCACCAGTGCCACCACAGAAACCACATGTCAACCCCCATACACAGAAAAGGTAATGCAGCCTTACATGCCTTAGGAAACAGTGTGGAGTGGGTGTGGTGTTGTAGGTGTGCCCCTGTGTCTCTGGCAGGTATATGTGGCTGGCATATGTTCACCAGTGACAAGCATGGTGACATATGCGACTGACCTGTACAGGTACGCGTTGTACAGCAATGGACCGATCGGTGTGCCTGGCCGGCCCATTGCATGTGTTGTGTGCGAGTACGCGTTGTACAGCAATGGACCGATCGGTGTGCCCGGCCGGCCCATTGCATGTGATGTGTGCGGGTATGCGTTGTACCCCGAAATACGCATTGTACAGCAATGGACCGATCGGTGTGCCCGGCCGGCCCATTGCATGTGTTGTGTGCGGGTACGCGTTGTACAGCAATGGACCGATCGGTGTGCCCGGCCGGCCCATTGCATGTGATGTGTGCGGGTACACGTTGTACCCCGAAATACGCGTTGTACAGCAATGGACCGATCGGTGTGCCCGGCCGGCCCATTGCATGTGTTGTGTGCGGGTACGCGTTGTACAGCAATGGACCGATCGGTGTGCCCGGCCAGCCCATTGCATGTGATGTGTGCGGGTACGCGTTGTACCCCGAAATACGCGTTGTACAGCAATGGACCGATCGGTGTGCCCGGCCGGCCCATTGCATGTGTTGTGTGCGGGTACGCGTTGTACCCCGAAATACGCGTTGTACAGCAATGGACCGATCGGTGTGCCCGGCCGGCCCATTGCATGTGTTGTGTGCGGGTACGCGTTGTACCCCGAAATACGCGTTGTACAGCAATGGACCGATCGGTGTGCCCGGCCGGCCCATTGCATGTGTTGTGTGCGGGTGCGCGTTGTACCCCGAAATACGCGTTGTACAGCAATGGACCGATCGGTGCGCACGCATTGGCTGGGGCCTGGCATGGCAACGGACGCGTTTTCGTGGCTCCAATGAGTCTGATGCAGTGAATTCAGTTGGCCAGCCACAACAATGTTGCAAAATCATGGATGTCATGAATTTGAAGATTTGAAGGATGCTGTGGGCGTGTATTAGTGCTGCTATTCCATGGATTGTTCAGATTCAGAAGATGCAAACGACTTGGACCAATCACTTTGGACACATGGGACAGTATCTGCCTCTGCAGCACACATATAATGCTGGCTGTTCCCCTGAGAGCTCACTTGCCTGCACTACATGCACCAGGACGACATCTGCCAACAACACTGCTGCTGTCTCTGCATCCTCTGGCTACTGCAATGGCACGTACTGTGGATAGAGCCCCAGCCTTCAGCCTTGAGGAGAACCAGGCCCTGCTGGACAGCCTCCTTCCACAGTACAGCAAGCTGTATGGGAAACCAGGGGAGCAGGTGAGTGTGCTGTCCACTGCCTTACCAATTGTGCATGTTGTCTGACTAGCAGGACTTACAGTGTGCACACCACTGGCTAGCATGCTCACTGAGTAGTTGTCACACCCCAAAGTGTGTAGTTACATGCACTGAACAGGTACAGTGCAGTAACAGTGCATTCCAAAAAGGTTTACTCCCCATGCAATGACACCATGTAGTGACTGCTGGCAAACTGTTCATAGCCATTGTTGCACTGCCTATGTACATCATATGCCCCTGTGATTGAGACATGTATATCCAATTGTGTGATGCACGGATATGTTGAATGTGTAGTAATGGCCTTTTTCACTTTGTCATCCTCACAGGTCGATGCCCACCAGAAGCAGGAAATCTGGCTGACCATCGCACGGAAAGTAAGATCCGTGGGGGTCTAAAGGCACAGGATCCACAACTGCCAGAAGAGGTGGCAGGACCTTTGTGGCTGGACCCGGAGGATCGCAAGGGTCCAGCTGAAGCTGTCGCCTCCTCGCAGGAGGGGCGGACACCGGACCCTGACCACCCACATGCTCCGGATCCTGGCGGTGGTCTTCCCTGACCTGGATGGGCAGCTGAAGGCCAGACAGCAGCAAGGAGGGGGTGAGTCCATGACTGCACTGTGCACTTTGTCTGACATGCTATGTGCCCTCCTCTGGCCTGGTTAAACTTCCACAGTACATCAGTCATGTGGTCCAGGACCCATGTCCCTCATTTGTGACATGCCCACTTCTCCTCTGATACGCATATGTGTGGCCCTTACAGTCAGGAAATTGTGTCACTTGGGGACTGTGTCATTGCATTTAGCTTCGCTCAAGGTGGGGGACAGCATTTGTTCCTGTGACTATGTTGTGGGATTCATGTGTGGGTCAATTGCTATACAATGCCTAAGTTCTGACATGTAATCTGGGTGTAACTTTGATATGTGGTCCACTTGCTGATCTGAATCACCACATGTCCCTGGGGAATTTGGCACACACCCATGCTGCCGGTGGGAACAATGTTTGGGCCTCAGGAGTATGTGTATCAAGTGTGTCACACGTGCTTAGCCACATGCCTACTGTCCAGGACTCAATCCTCTTACAGGTGGAGCTGGACAGTCCTGCCTACTCCAGGGCATACAATACACTCTGTACTCCCACTCCCGTGTACCATCTGGCATATTGTGATCAGTGAAATGTTCCCTCAGGTGTCTGCCTCTGTGTCATTGTGCTGTGTCCTTGTTGTCAGGACTACTGGTATGTTTATCGGTTAGGGCTCAGCATGCCAGCGGAGATGTGACCATGATAGACGAAACTTCTGTGATTTTTAGGTGTCTGATCACTTGACTGTGCACACAGGTGTATGCGACTGTGACTTTCAGGCAGCTGTTTCTCATTCACAGCACACTGTGAGGTGCTCATGTTCAGAGAGTTGTGTTTCATGTCCCCCATATGTCCAAACTGGTATGACGTGGACAAGTAGTAGTACTGATGATGTGGTTTTTGGGGGATGGACATGTGCACTTGTCAGTTACATAACTTGCATTCCCCATGTCCTAGGATTGTGACACAGTGCAGACTGTTGTTGGCTGGCTGCCATGCCCATGTGACTGGAGACAGTGATGTATGACTTTGCACTCATGCCTGTGTCATGGCATTAAACTTCCTAAGAGTGATCTTGCAGGGGAGTGACATGTGCAACATGCACCCCATTGTGGCATTGACTATCCGGACATGGGTGCATCATGGTGTGTGGTGCTGGTATGCATCACATGCATTTCTATTTAGACTCTGGCCATCCCTTCATCCGGACACCTGCACTGACTTAGTGGCAAGAGATGTGTTGTGTGCATGTTCACATACTTCACCGTGTTCCCTGCAATGTCCAACAACTGTGTAGGTGGTGCATGTGTCCACACTGGGGTCTTACCATCAGACAGGCACCAGACAGATGGGTGCAAGGGCAGGAGGGGTGTGAGTCCCATGGTTGACCATCAGACTGAAAATTGGCTTCCACAAATCTGTGTGAGGACTTTAGGCAATGTTCAACTAAGGATGCCTGGGCTGGCTCTGTGATGTGCTGTACTTACTGTGGTGTGTGCGTTCAGTGCAGGTGACTGATGTTTGTCTGTTTCCCTAATTGTTTGCAGATACATCCACGGCCACAGGAGGGGACAGCTCCACGGACCAGGAGGAGCAGCGGAGCCAGACTGGGTCAGCGTCCGACGAGTGGTCAGAGGGACCCAGTGGCACGGAGGGCGAGGGGAGCCACACCGAGGAGTCCTCAGCACCATCCACCTCAGCTGAGGACCACAGCAGCTCGGAGGATGACTCCCTTGTGGAGGCGGGTGTCAGCAGCCACCAAAGTCAAGCTAGTCTGTCTGGCCCCGCCACCACCACCACCACCACCGCCCTCCCATTGGCTCCCATTCCTGAGGTCCGTGGAGGCTCCCGTGCTCGGGAGCGTGTCTCCTTCATGCCAGGCACCGCACCACCTGCCCCTGTGTCCCCTGCTGCCCTGAGTGAGGAGTCTGTGTACCTCCTTCGGCAGCTCCATGTAGGACAGACAGCAATGCTGACTGTCCTCCATGCACACACCACTCTGTTGACACAGCTGGTGTCGTTCATGGAGGGCATCTCGACGGGTATGTATGCCCTACAGAGGAGCAATAGGTCCATGGACTCCTCCCTGACGGCAGCAGTGTCCCTACTCCAACAGTCCCTCACCCCTCCCACCTCTGCCCCATCCACACTTCCTGCCACCCTACCTGTCCAAAGCACATGCACACATGCACAATAACCCAAACACACAGACACGAGCAGCACAGACACACCCAAGAGAAAGGCAAGACGTGCACACAAGCATCCTCAGGGGACTGATACCACAGACACAGAGGATGGGGAACACACACACACACACAGGCATCCACAGTCACTCCGCAGTCCTCCAAATCCTCTCCCTCCAAGACCCCTTCCCTTGCCTCACCTGCTACACCACATACACAGCAGCTCTTCCTGTGTGACCTCGGCCTCTTCCCCTCCAATCCTGCTGATCCAGCATACCGGGGGAAGAGGAAGTCCACCCACACAGAGGGGAGTGCCCCTCGCCCCCGGACACCCTCCCCCAGGCGCAGGCAGACACAGGACCCCATTCGGAAGTCCCCCCGGACCAGGAAGAGCAAGACCCCACCACCACCACCATGCAGCTCCACCACCCAGTCTCTCTCCTCCATCCCCCAGGCCACCACTCCACAGGTTCCCCCGCCACACCCTGCCCCAGGATCCCCCACACACTGATACCGCATCCCCAGACTGCTTAGGCCCTCCCCCCCTGCCACTTGCTCTTCCACACCCTGCCTGTTAGTGCCACTGGTGTGGGGACCGGGTCCCCCCTCTGTCCTGCCCACCTCATCTGCCCACCCTTCCACTCTCTTGGAGTTATGCACTGCAGTGGAGTCCACAACCACCCCGTCTGACTTGGGCACTGCAGTGGGGACCCAGTCCACTACATCAGACCAGCCCACTGCAGTGGTTGCAGCACCCACACCAACTGACTTGTGTAGCACCGTGGTGCTGGCCCCCTCTGAGTCAGACACCTCCACTGCAGTTGCCGGTGACACTCCTGCACCCACCACCCCTTCACTGCCTCACTCTGCCATCCCCTGATCCTGTCCCTGCGGTGCCTGGCCTGCCCCTTGTATGCCCCTCCAAGGGGGATGTCCCATGTCCGTACCAGTGCAGGCAAGCAATGGGTGACCAGTTGTCACTTGTCACCCTGTTGGGACATGGATTTTGGACTGGCCATTGGCCTTAGTTTCTTTTGGACGTCAACTTTTAATTTTACATTAGCTGAATAAAGCCTCTTTTTGTTTAATTGAGGTGTTTCTTTTGATGTACATGATGTAGATGAGTAGCATCCTGCATTTGCAGTTGTTATAGTGTTCAGTTCAGGAAAATGAAGTGTTGCTGTGATGGACTCCATGTGGTCCATGGGATATGTGTCCTGTTCTACTCTGGATCTATGGCATCCTTTGCTGCAGTCTGAGGGTGTAATGTTCAGCATTTGACACAGGGATGCACGTTTTGCATTTGTAAAGGAACATCTTTGTCTTACACTGATGCACATCTGGTGGGCTTACCACTGTTCAATGTTCCGATTTCCCTGACTGTGTGCCCATCTCCACTGGACATGCAGTTTTGCACATCAATGTTGAAGGACTCATCTGTGTATACAGTGCAACTGGCTTGACACGTGTTTTGGGTGTATGCAGATGACTGACGTGACACTCCCGTACCCAGGCTGATGTGAGCAGAGCCTTCTGTGTGTTGTAGTTGTTGACTCACTGACGGAGTGTCCTGCTACATATTTGAGTCGTGCACAGACAAGGTTTGGCACAGCGAACCTTCCACAGGAGTGGAGTGCCCTTATGGCAGTGTGTAATCCCGTGACATTACGTGTGCCCGTGTTGTGTGTTGTGTAAGCATGTCTGTGCGTGTTCCCTTCCCTTTTCCTACACAGGCTGTGTCCCTAGGGATGTTCCTGTTTGTGTTGCTTGCAGAGTTGGTCTGTGTTCATCCAGCATCTTGGACCTGGTTTCTCTGTGATGTGGTTGCATGGCAAACTAATGTTCATGAGGTTGTCATCCCAGGTTGTCTTTGTTGTCAGGGCTGGGGATGTGGGCAAACGGTGATGGGACACATTCTGGATTCCCCTTGGCACTTGTTGTTTACACAAGTCATGTGAATTTCAGTTTGTGGTAGCTTTCAGTGATTGTGACACGGTGTGTGTGTGACTGCTGCCACTCCTCAGGGTCAGAGATGCAATGTTGGAAGTTGTGTACGTGTGTTCTTTGTGTGTCACCTTGGCTTCTTCGTAGGTGTGTGACTATGGCCAGGATCCCATTAATTGTGGTGGATTTCACATCATGCCCATGTACGGTGTACTGTGCTGTGTGTCAGACATTGACGAGTCTTATTGACTGGCCATGTGTGATGGGTATCTGCACCTTAGTTCCCCCCACCACCCCTGGAATTGTCATGGGTGCATGTGCACTGTCACCAGTCCATGTGAGCTTCACTGCTGCACATTGGTGGAGATCAGGGTGTGTGGTGTTGAGTGTGCAAATGTGAGTTGTTGCACGGCTAGACCCCTACCTCCATATTGGCCTTGGCTGGCAGGCCGTGCTGATTGATTGGAGCTTGTGTAGGTGTGATGGTAGTTTGTTGCTCAGGACACATGGCTGTGGTTCACAGTGTGAATGACATCTACCTTTGTCATCACAGTGGGATTGTCATGCAGGCTAGTGTCAGCACAATGTGGGGTCCCTGGGGGTAGTGCTGTGGTGGGTCTGTCTCTTGCTGTGTTAGTTGCTGTTCCTACAAGCTTGTGTGACATGTGTAATTTGGCCTCACTCTCAGCTGACGATGCCTGATTGCCCACATAGGGGTATCCGATCCATGAGTAACTTTTGTATGGCACTGTATACACATCTGTGTGATTGGAGTTCAGGCCTCCTCATGTGTTGTGTGGTTGCCTGGGGACACTGGCACACCCCCCATCACCTGTTGTGTTTGAAATGCAGTGTGAGTCTGCCTGTTTGTGTTTGTGCATTTGCACCACTGCATTGGCATTTCTGTAGTGTGCCATTGTCTGTATGTTGTTTGTTTGGTTTCCCCAGCTGTCCCTGGGACTCCTAGGTCATCAGTCAGCACAGTGATCATGGTTTGTATGTCCCATTGATGCCATGGTATGGTATTTGTTCACCTGACATCGACAGTCTCCACAGGATATCTACATTTGTGTGTCCATTGGTACAGATATGTGGCTCAGCATTATGATGGTCACTTCTGTCATTGTGTTATTTGTGAATATTGACAATGTGGTCCCCCATGGGTGATGTTTGTATGCACATGGCCAAAACGATGTTTCTGTGACACTGCACTGTTTGCCCCGCCCAATCTATGTTGCTATGGGACACAAGCACTACTATGCCACTGATGTGTTTGTTGTTGTGTGACCAGGATTCATCCATACAGTTTGGCTTTCGCAGCTTTTACCATGACTACACTTACCTTATGATCACCGTGGTGATGGTGCTTTGGCCCCATTGCCACACTGTTCAAAAGGTGCATCAGCTATGGACCCCACACTTACCTTTTGGTCACTGTGGTGATGGGGCTTTAGGCCCCATGGCCACACTGTTCAAGAGGTACATCAGCTATGGACCCCACACTTACCTTTTGGTCACTGTGGTGATGGGGCTTTAGGCCCCATGGCCACACTGTTCAAGAGGTGCATCAGCTATGGACCCCACACTTACCTTTTGGTCACTGTGATGATGGGGTGTTCGACCCCATGGCCACAGTGGTCATGGTCTGCTTGCATTGTGGAGGCCACACACATTTATGTGTGACACATGTGATAGTGGGTCACATTGTATGTTCAATGTCATGTTCAGTGTTGTAGGCATTTGACACAGACTACACACGCTTGTCATGGTGTTGGGGGATGTAATTTTCTGTCATTCCTTATGTGGGAGTATGCTGGTTGTGTCATGCATTACCCATCCTATGAGTAGGGGTGGTGGTAGTGGCAGGCATCCAGCCCCCCCTGAGTAGGGGTGGTGGTAGTGGCAGGCATCCAGGCCCCCATGAGTAGGGGTGGTGGTAGTGGCAGGCATCCAGCCGCCCCTGAGTAGGGGTGGTGGTAGTGGTAGGCATCCAGCCCCCCCTGAGTAGGGGTGGTGGTAGTGGTAGGCATCCATCCCCCTATGGGTGGGGATGGTAGTAGTGACAGGCATCCAGGCCCCCATGAGTAGAGGTGGTGGTAGTGGTAGGCATCCAGCCCCCTGAGTAGGGGTGGTGGTAGTGGCAGGCATCCAGCCCCCCTGAGTAGGGGTGGTGGTAGTGGTAGGCATCCAGCCCCCTGAGTAGGGGTGGTGGTAGTGGCAGGCATCCAGCCACCCCTGAGTAGGGGTGGTGGTAGTGGTAGGCATCCATCCCCCCTCAGTAGAGGTGGTGGTAGTGGCAGGCATCCAGCCCCCCCTGAGTAGGGGTGGTGGTAGTGGTAGGCATCCATCCCCTATGGGTGGGGATGGTAGTAGTGATAGGCATCCAGGCCCCCATGAGTAGGGGTGGTGGTAGTGGTAGGCATCCAGCCCCTTATGAGTGGGGATGGTAGTAGTGACAGGCATCCAGGCCCCCATGAGTAGGGGTGGTGGTAGTGGCAGGCATCCAGCCCCCCCTGAGTAGGGGTGGTGGTAGTGGCAGGCATCCAGCCCCCCTTAGTAGGGGTGGTGGTAGTGGTAGGCATCCATCCCCCCTCAGTAGGGGTGGTGGCAGTGGCAGGCATCCAGCCCCCTTGAGTAGGGGTGGTGGTAGTGGTAGGCATCCATCCCCCTATGGGTGGGGATGGTAGTAGTGATAGGCATCCAGCCCCCCATGAGTAGGGGTGGTGGTAGTGGTAGGCATCCAGCCCCTATGGGTGGGGATGGTAGTAGTGACAGGCATCCAGGCCCCCATGAGTAGGGGTGGTGGTAGTGGCAGGCATCCAGCCCCCCCTGAGTAGGGGTGGTGGTAGTGGCAGGCATCCAGGCCCCCATGAGTAGGGGGTGGTGGTAGTGGCAGGCATCCAGCCCCCCTGAGTAGGGGTGGTGGTAGTGGTAGGCATCCATCCCTCTATGGGTGGGGATGGTAGTAGTGACAGGCATCCAGGCCCCCATGAGTAGGGGTGGTGGTAGTGGTAGGCATCCAGCACCCCTGAGTAGGGGTGGTGGTAGTGGTAGGCATCCAGCCCCCCCTGAGTAGGGGTGGTGGTAGTGGTAGGCATACATCCCCCTATGGGTGGGGATGGTAGTAGTGACAGGCATTCAGGCCCCCATGAGTAGGGGTGGTGGTAGTGGTAGGCATCCAGCCCCCCCTGGGTAGGGGTGGTGGTAGTGGTAGGCATCCATCCCCCCTGAGTAGGTGTGGTGGTAGTGGCAGGCATCCAGCCCCCCCTGAGTAGGTGTGGTTGTAGTGGTAGGCATCCATCCCCCTATGGGTGGGGATGGTGGTAGTGACAGGCATCGAGGCCCCCATGAGTAGGGGTGGTGGTAGTGGTAGGCATCCAGCACCCCCTGAGTAGGGGTGGTGGTAGTGGTAGGCATCCAGCCCCCCTGAGTAGGGGTGGTGGTAGTGGTAGGCATCCATCCCCCTATGGGTGGGGATGGTAGTAGTGACAGGTATCCAGGCCCCCATGAGTAGGGGTGGTGGTAGTGGTAGGCATCCATCCCCTATGGGTGGGGATGGTAGTAGTGACAGGCATCCAGGCCCCCATGAGTAGGGGTGGTGGTAGTGGTAGGCATCCAGCCCCCCTGAGTAGGAGTGGTGGTAGTGGCAGGCATCCAGCCCCCCTGAGTAGGGGTGGTGGTAGTGGTAGGCATCCAGCCCCCCCTGAGTATGGGTGGTGGTAGTGGTAGGCATCCATCCCCCCCTCAGCAGGGGTGGTGGTAGTGGCAGGCATCCAGCCCCCCCTGAGTAGGGATGGTGGTAGTGGTAGGCATCCATCCCCCTATGGGTGGGGATGGTAGTAGTGATAGGCATCCAGGCCCCCATGAGTAGGGGTGGTGGTAGTGGCAGGCATCCAGCCCCCTATTGGTGGGGATGGTAGTAGAGACAGGCATCCAGGCCCCCATGAGTAGGGGTGGTGGTAGTGGCAGGCATCCAGCCCCCCCTGCCTGAGTAGGGGAGGTGGTAGTGGCAGGCATCCAGCCCCCCTGAGTAGGGGTGGTGGTAGTGGTAGGCATCCATCCCCCCTCAGTAGGGGTGGTGGTAGTGGCAGGCATCCAGCCCCCCTGAGTAGGGGTGGTGGTAGTGGTAGGCATCCATCCCCCTATGGGTGGGGATGGTAGTAGTGATAGGCATCCAGCCCCCCATGAGTAGGGGTGGTGGTAGTGGTAGGCATCCAGCCCCCTATGGGTGTGGATGGTAGTAGTGACAGGCATCCAGGCCCCCATGAGTAGGGGTGGTGGTAGTGACAGGCATCCAGCCCCCCCTGAGTAGGGGTGGTGGTAGTGGTAGGCATCCAGCCCCCCTGAGTAGGGTGGTGGTTGTGGCAGGCATCCAGCCCCTCCTGAGTAGGGGTGGTGGTAGTGGCTGGCATCCAGGCCCCCATGAGTAGGGGTGGTGGTAGTGGCAGGCATCCAGCCCCCCCTGAGTAGGGGTGGTGGTAGTGGTAGGCATCCATCCCCCTATGGGTGGGGATGGTAGTTGTGACAGGCATCCAGGCCACCATGAGTAGGGGCTGTGGTAGTGGTAGGCATCCAGCACCCCCTGAGTAGGGGTGGTGGTAGCGGTAGTCATCCAGCCCACCCTGAGTAGGGGTGGTGGTAGTGGCAGGCATCCAGCCCCCCCTGAGTAGGGGTGGTGGTAGTGGCAGGCATCCAGCCCCCCCTGAGTAGGGGTGGTGGTAGTGGTAGGCATCCATCCCCCTATGGGTGGGGATGGTAGTAGTGACAGGCATCCAGGCCCCCATGAGTAGGGGTGGTGGTAGGCATCCAGCACACCCTGAGTAGGGGTGGTGGTAGTGGTAGGCATCCAGCCCCCCCGAGTAGGGGTGGTGGTAGTGGTAGGCATCCATCCCCCTATGGGTGGGGATGGTAGTAGTGACAGGCATCCAGGCCCCCATGAGTAGGGGTGGTGGTAGTGGTAGGCATCCAGCCCCCCCTGGGAAGGGGTGGTGGTAGTGGTAGGCATCCATCCCCCCCTGAGTAGGGGTGGTGGTAGTGGCAGGCATCCAGCAACCCCTGAGTAGGGGTGGTGGTAGTGGTAGGCATCCATCCCCCTATGGGTGTGTATGGCATTGGTGATGCCCATCCCACCCCTATGGTTGTGCTGTTGCTAGTGTACGTCATTTATGCATCCCTATGTGTGTGTGACATATTTTGGGTACGTGTAGTTTGTTTGTATTGTTGGTGTTTGACTTACCGTCTGCACCGTACGGGTCCGTACCGGTCCCGGTAATAGATGTAAAGTATAGGTAGGACCTGCGCGATGGGATTCATGGTTGGGTCGTCTAGTTCGGGTTTCTCGTGTCTTCGACTCGTACTCGTCGCTGGCTTGTTCGTCTCGTAGCCGTGGATCATCTTGTGTCGCGAAACGGAGCTTATGTGCGGCTCTCCCGGATGCTGAAACGTGCCGGACGTAGCGACTGGTTCGGCGCGTACGGAGCGCGCATCGTACTAGTCCGGCCGGAAGGTGCTGTGTATTTGGTTCCGTGCGACTCGATTCAGCGTTTATGGATCCGGCTCGGGCGGGGAACAGGAGCTGGATTGGGTGAGTACGGCTCGCTCGGGAAATGGGTTGTTATACGCATCGTACTTGTTCATCCGGACGGGTGTACGAATCGGTCGGGAAACACGCATTCGGCTGGGTTTTTTTCCGGACGAATACTCTTAGGTGCCCTACCGGCCGAGATCGGAATCGGCCCCTTAGGGTTGATTTTTGTAGATGTCTCCAGAGACTCTGGTTAAAATGATAATAGCAACCCTGGATTGCTGTGTGTGGATAATTTTTCAGTATAGCATTTATCATGGCTAATTCAAAATCAATAATTATTTTTGAAGGAAAATAATTATTGCTTTCTTGTTTTATTTTACTGAGTATATCTATGTAGGTAGTTTGCTGCTTATTTGGTAATAGGGCATAGATGAATGGAATATTTGAATGTTGGTACAATCCATGCACTGTGTACAGCTGGTAGAATGGTTTTGGACAGACTTTGAAAGTTCCATCCATCATCCAGGTGTCACATTGCTGTAATTTAACTAAATTGTTTGCAGTAGCAAACATAATTATTCTTTTATCAGGGCATTTGTTATCCAAAAATATAAATGGTTCTTTAGTGTGAGTAATGCTTAATTCTGGGGGAATAACTACTTCTGCAAACGTTTTAGGGGCAGGTATGGTACTTGTAGTTGCTTTTTTTGTCTGGCAATAGTTCTTTTTAAAGAAGCTATGGAGGGTAATTGTCCTGATGCATGTTGAGGTACTTTTAATAGTTGCTCTTTCAGTATTTGGGTCGTTGGTTTATCAGTACTAGTGCTTGCTTCTTTAATACTTTCAAGAGCATCTCTAACCTCAATCTCTGTTATGTTTGGGGGTGATTATGTTCTTTTACAGAAAGAACAGTAGTTTCATGAGTAGTAGCTCTTCCATAGCATTTGTTAGAGTAGTATTTGCTACACTTCCAAAACACTTTAAGGCCAGTTTGTTTCTCCTGTGTATAGACATACCCCATATAACATAATAACATTTTATTTTTTTGTGACATTACAAATTCTGCACCTTCAGTCATGTTGTTTTGTCTTATGCTAGGGGAAATTAAAAAACAAATTTTTTAATATAATAAATACCACATATTTATTAAATACAGTTACATTTCAGTGAATATACTTACAATGTTTAGTTTGATGTAAATAAAATCGTCCAGGAAATTATTTCAAGTTTTATTTTCTATTTTCTTGATGTAATTTCTGTTGAGAAGAGAAAACAAACATTTTAATAATTGTATTACATTGTTTGTAGATGTTAGGGATTTTAGGGGAAAAGGGATCTTTGGGTGGGTATTTAAGGGTGTTTAATAATTGAAAATTATATACTTACTTTTTAATTGTATTTAGTTGTTTATTGTTGATAAAATGATTTTGGATGCTTTTGCAGTTGGCTGTAGAGGAGATAGATAAAAAAGAATATATATATTAGTGAATTACGTTTGAAAAATAATTTTAGGTACCTTGGAAAAAATTATAATATACTTTCATTTATTGTTCTTTTATTGGTGAGGATGTTGAAAATATTTTGCTGGGTTTGTAAGATATCTGTAGAGCAGATATAAATGTCAGCAATGAAAGAATAGTAAATTAGGTCTGAGAAATAATTAGGGTTGAAGGCTAGTAGTATCGTTATATTTTAAATACAGTTTTACTTACTTAGTGCAGTTTTAAAGATTTCTTCAGTAATGAAAGTTTTCTTTCAGGAAACAGTCGGGCAGAGTTTCACCTTCTTCATTATTGTAGGTTAGAAGTGTAAAAGAGATGCAAATATTTCATGTTTATATAGTGTTTATTTAATTGGTTGCTTTATGTTATTGGTGTATTTTAAAATGTGAGTATTTGATTCGTTCAAGTTAATTGTTTTTAGTGTTTTGGCAGTTTGTTTCCATATAAGGGAAACGCTAATTAAGAACTTGTTAGTAGAAAGTTATTATTTTTCGTTTTTATTTTTTAAAATATATTAAACATTGTTTTGAATGTGAAATGATGCAAGTATTATAGATTTTAAAGTTTTTATTTTATTACTGTAATTGTTTGTTTAGAAAAAATTTAAGTTTTATATATTGATGTGTTTGCAAATTATTATTTTATGTTATTTAAGTGTTTTATATTGTTTTATAATGTGAATTTATATTTGGTGCTAAACATATTTAATTGACCAGTTTTTCAATAGTCGATATTTTTAAAAAATCGATAATATTGATGTCTATATTTTGGTATTCGATATTTATGATATTTTGTATGTTATTTAAATTTGAACGATATTTAATTTAACGATATTTTGTATTTCGATATTGTGGTGTACGATATTTTTTATGTACGATATTGTGTACTCGATATTTTAGTATTTTTTTAAATAAGTATTGGTAGTCGATATTATTGTAGTCGATATTATGACGACGATATTTTGTCAATACGATATTTTTGTTGTCGATATTATGTCAGTGATCCGTCTGGGAGGCCTGCTTTCGTGACTGTTCCCTTGACTATAAGCTGCCAGGTCATTTGGGGACTTCAAACCGCCGTAAGAAACAAACTTTTTATTTCTGATTTGATTACCGGACGACCCGCTCAGGGGGCCTTTGCATATAGCACATTTGCACATAGCAAAACTGCTTCCTGTTTTTAAGATAAGGGAGACGGAGTTAGCTCTCTCAGCGCCTTAAAGGCAGTACTCTTACTCTGGAGATGCCGAGTAAGGTCACCCTCACTCTATTATAAACACCGTAAACCCCTTTGACAATACTAACTGGAACATGATGTAAGTGACTCATCCTTCTTACGGATAGACCTCCATTTAAGGACAACAGTAAGAACTGTCTAGTATCTGGGTGAAATTGGCAGTTGGGCAGAGGTACATCTATTGGAAATGGGAAAAAGAAAGCTAATGGAAGTACCGCAGGGGAAATCATGGCCCAAAATATCTAATGCAATCACCAATTATCTAACCAATGCTGTGGGTCTGATTGAACGAAATAAGCAAATTGGAAGAAAGGCTTGCGGCTACTAAACAGATTGTTAGTAGAGCAACCCATAAAAGATCAATACATGACGAGGAGACAAACTGTTTTGAGGCCTGGTAAAGGGAAACCCGGGGAGAAACGTCTACGTCACATGGAACAACCATGTGTATTTAACAAATCCTTAGAGCTAGATGAACTCGCAAGATATAAACTCGCCTTCCACTAAGAAAAGCAAACAACCTGCGGACCTGAGCATGGTAACTTCCATAAATCATAAGACTGGTCACAGTACCCGTGGGAGAACGTTCTCTAAAAAGAAAAAAGTGGCCAAAGTAAAAGAAACAAATGACATTGGTAACCTAGAGGGACTTTTAAATAAGCTGTATGCGAAACTAGAGAATGTTGAGCAGAGAGTCATAGTCGAGCTCGCTGAAATTAAGGGTAGACTAATAGCACTAGAAAGTGCCCCCATGAATGCAGGGAGGGAGTCGGCAGAGGCAATCGACAGGGAGGCCCTGCCATCCGATACACAACCCCCAGATATGCAGCGCCCTGTGGAAATACAACATCCTAGACCAAATAGCCCCCTGCACCATTCGTGCTAAGTGCTGAGACAACGCAAAACAGGGAGGCCTTGTGTGGGCATCAAAGTTTAAAAATACCAAGAGCATGGAACCATACCCCAGAGACATTACATCTTCCCCCTGAGGCAACACCATATATTATCATTTTAAAAGGAGCTCCTAAATTAACTTCTCAAGCTAAAAAATCTTGGATAGAATTAAGAAATAAAGTGGTGCACTGGATGGCTAGTTTTGATATAAATATTAATCTCCTCTGCGAAGAAATCATAATGGTGAGATGCGTGAACTGGGTGGGCCCTACAGAAAAAACGGGTACTGGGGTTTGCATAGTTATCAACTTACGACACCCAGAGGTGGCAAGATTCACAATCAAGAAGATTCAGTCCAGACAACAGTACATGATTAACTGAGAAGAACGAGTGGCTGGCACCCCGTTAGGATTCTTCTATAAACCTCCTCCCTTATTTGCTATTCCACCCACCCACAGCAGGGATAACCCTGTACATACATTTAGTATGGTCTCACAGTAGCCTGTATAAACCGATACGCCCCACTCTCTAGTTTAGCCGAACAGGATTGACAGAATGAACATGGTGAGATAGAAACAAACACCAGGGAGGGAAGCCTAAAGGAGTATAATATCGGTGGTCAAACTAAAAAAGCCATCAATATAATTAGTCAAATAAATCTCAGATCATGGAACATAGCCAGGATTAAAAATAAGCTTAAGGATAAGGAATGGCTAGATAGTACTAAATCACTACACTTATTGTGTCTTCAGGAGACTTGGCATACCCAAGAACCATATATTGATGGCTTTGCCACTGTCTCAACCCCAGCTACACCATCAGTATCTGGACGAGCAAAGGGAGGCTTGGCAATTTTTATTTCCACCTCAGCGCCAATGGAACTTAAAAAGGTGTATAATGGCTCCCCCTATTTTCAACTCGCTCTTTTAGCAATGGGGAAAAGTCAACCTTTTATCTTGATTCATTTTTACAATAACATTTTTAATGTTACTCAACACAAGGTTGTGGATGAGCTAGGGAAAGTACTGGCTAACTTTGTAAAGGGGGTGGACCCCGCATACACATGTATCTGGGTTGGGGATTTTAATATTAGTAAGTGCAGCTATTCAGGAATGAGTGTTTGTGGATTCACCAATATAACTGGGATTAACCAACGTCACTTCCCACACGATAGCTATGTCTTCTGTGCAAATACAGTCTTGAAGTTTTAGCATCAAGAGGGGAAGAGGGAGAATTACCAAATACAACCTTTCAAGGCAGAGGAAACCCAACATGCATTGACCACAATACAGGGGCCGATTCCGATTCGGGCCGGAAATCTCTCCGACCGAGCCGGACCTGGAGAGATTTCCGACCGAATCGGACCCTAGCAGTCCGACCGAACGAGTACGATGCGCACGCATGCTAACAGACTCGATTCGGTTGGACTCCCATTGAAGTCAATGGGAGCCGGTCGTACAACGCGTACGTGGGCTCCCATTGACTCAATGGGTGCGAGGCGAACAAGGGCGCCCCCTACAGCGGGTACGCGTCGAAGCGGGTCGCGGCGTACATGCACAGGTAGCCTGTGTGCGACACGCGCAGCTAGGCGTACAGGGGGGTCCGACACGGTCCCTCAAAGTGCGGCTCTGACTGCTCTTTTGAGCCGGACGGCGCGAGTCGGTCGGACTGCTCGAGGCGCGCATCGTACTTACCTGGCCGGGGAACGTCTCCATTGCGCGGTGCGAGTCGTGTCCGTGCGAGTCGGTCGGAGTGGTCGGCTTTCGCGAACGAGTCGGTCGGTGCGGTTGGGTCTCACGAACGAGTCGGTCGGAGATTTCGCATCGTACTCGCTCGCCCGGACGCACGTACGAATCGGTCGGGAAACAGGGCTCCGAATCGGATCCGGTAAAGCCGAATCCGATTCGGAGCCCTACTGGCCTTCACTGGCCTTCACTAGATACAGTGATCATGCTTCACTGACGCTGCCCTTAAGTGTTAAAACAAACTGGCCTGAGGATAAATTACTGTTACCAAATATAGCGGTGGCTGGAAAAAACAGTATTAGCATAAAATGGACAGGGATATATGAAGATACCATGCTGCAAAAGGTTGTTAAAGACAACAAAGAAAGCTTCTCCATCTGTACTGACATCAACTCCTCCCCTGACATGATTACGACCGCATTTGAAAGAATCACCACGGCAATAGCCACTAATCTAAGAAAAGACAGCACTATGAATAAGAGAAAGACAAAAGGCTGGTTTAATCATGATTGTACACGGGCCAAACGAGAATTAAATAAGTCCCTACATACAACACCTAGAGATAGGATAGAAATCAAGCGATACATATCATTTGATAAACAGGCCTTAAAACGAAGGCAGAAAGAGGTACAAGAGGAGGACTGGCCAAAATTGAATCAAGCCACAGACACAAGGGATTCCACCCTTTTCTGGAAGGTGATAAATTTGCCGATGTGGAAAGATGAACAAGACCCCATTATTGAAACAGTCTATTGCCCCAAATGATTGGCTTACAGATTTTCGTGGAATTTTTAATATATCTACCAATAATATATAGCAAAAATAATCTCCTATAGCTTCCATACCCCTACAACCGATTAGGTTAGAGGTGGTAATTATGGCAATTAATGAGATGAAGAGAGGTTGTAAGAAAGGTTTTAACCGAATTAAACAGTACATTCATTTACCGATACGCACAACCTTTTACACTGTAGCGCATATACCGGTAATTGCCACGTTTAGCCGCCACCTCGGTATTTCACTGCCGTTTTTGCTGCCTTTCTCACGGTCACTACGGCACAATACTTATGTACATGACTAATACCTACTTTGCCTAAATTCGCAATTCATCTGTATGTTTGTTTGTTTGTCCTGTTTTATGTTTTTGAATTACAGGAATGCCTTAAGAGGGAATTCCCCTCGTACACATAGTGCACCTTAGGGCGTGCTACACACTTCTGATCTAACACGCAAGCTTGGTTAGCACACTTCACACATATTTCTAGGTCCTGAGGAAAGCCAGTACACATTCAAGGCCTGGCTGAAACATGTAGACCGTTTTTGGATGTAGGAGTTCTTAATTACCACTCCACGCACATCCACTGCCTTGTTTTTATTACTGCCAGAGGCCCAAACATTAAAACCAACCCTGTGGGTAATGGGACCACTGGACAGTTTTTAACTTCACTTTCACATCACCTCACTGCACACTCAGTAAATATACCTGCTCTGTTGTAAATCAGGCGTTGTAGCACACCCGGGACACACTCGGTGTCACCAGGTGGGCCCGATGATGAAGCATGCCACCAACTAGGTTGGTGGGTGAGGGCTTTATAAAAAAGAAAAAAAGCTTTTTTCTTTTTATTACAAAAATCATACAGTTTTGTTATCACGTACCCTCAGACTAGTTCCTCTTGATGATACACAATTAATGAGATGAAACAGGGTAAGGCTCCGGGACCCGATGGGGTTCCGGCCGATGCCTACAAAAAATATACACAGTTATGGGCTCCTATTTTAACTCAGGTCTGTAATGAAGCTGCTAAAGGTTGCGTTCCTTATGCATGGACAGATAGTATAATTTTCCCCATTTTTAAAAAGGGGAACAGGGGAGACGCGAGATGCTACCAACCCATATCCCTTTTTAGACTCATCTGTAAAGATCATGGGGCGGATAGTCCTTGGAAGATTGGAGAACTGGGTTAACGATAGCAACATCTTGACAGAATCTCAATATGGCTTTAGGGGGGAGATGGGGATGGTAGAACATTGCATAAATCTGAATGTAATCATTAATAAATATACGATGGCCAAGGAAGAACACATCCACTTATGCTTCGCAGACCTAAGCTCGGCATTTGACTGTGTAACCATGCTAAACTGTGGGAAGCAATGATTGATATGGGTGCCCCTGATGATATTGTTTCATTTTTATCACAACTATGTGCGAGATTGACATCGAGAGTAAGGTATGGGAGGGAAGGAGAGTGCACCCCAAGTTCCAAGGTGTCCAGGGGAATAAGACAGGGCTGTGTCATCGCACCCCTTCTCTTCTCACTATACATTAACGGTATTGACAAACCTCTCCAAAATTTGAATACTGATGCCCTGAAAAAAGACTTGCGCCCAACCCCGCTACTCCTGTATGCAGACAATGCAGTCTTAATATCCAGAACTGCAAATGGACTATAAGAACTGGTCGAAGCTTTCGTCTCATACATGGAGCAAAAAGACCTAAAACTAAATCTCACCAAAATGTTTGTGATGGTTTGTGGTCGAGGTAGGGCTAAGAAAAAGTCTCATTATGTAAGGGATTATAAGTTAACAGAAGTCCAAAGCTTCTCCTGTCTAGGCATTTTATTTTCCTTTAATAGTAATTGGGGCCCCCATTTAGACCAGTCTAGACTTAAATTTATTAGAAGTATGGAGGCGATTTTCAGATTTTGTAACAAGATAGGCAGTAAACCTATTCGCGATATGCTTAAAATACGGCAGTAAATGCCTACCAGTAGCAACCTATCGCTCTGTAGTATGGGGTAATGCCAATCTAAACATATTAAAATCCTGTAAAAATATTTTTTTCTGTCGTATGCTGGCTGTACCAAGGTCTACCTCCATATACCTTTACATAAAGAGCTGGATGCACCATATGTTGCCGGCTTAATTCAACTAAGAGCCTTATGCTCTTGGCATAACATTTGGTGCAAGGATAGACCAAAGTTTACAAGGGATATAATTAAGGACTGCTTAGCACTGGAACACACTAACAAAATCCCATGGCTAGCATATATGAACAAGCTGCTGAAGAATATCTATAAAGACCTATCAGTGAAAAATCCCGCAGGTATTCTGCAATATGGCAAAAACAAAATTAAAAAGATGTACATGGAGAAACAAAGCCAAGAAAGAGCTACTAGAGACAAGAAAAAAACAAGTGTATCAAGATATAGGGCTAGCATAAAGCTGTCTGGTCTACCTGACTATCTGGTCAAAGTCAAAAATACCCAGGACAGATTTTATTTTACAAGGTTGCGTTTGGGAATTGTCCATGAACTGGGGGCTTTTCCAAAGCATGAACGATGGCAGAAAATAGTTTTCAGATGCCCATGTGACGGGAAAGCCATCCAGTCCACGATGCATTTTATGTTGTTCTGTAAGTTTTATCGAGACATAAGGAAAATCTTTTTACGGCCAATTTTTATTGCACAGAAACTATCACGCCTTATAAGGATGCCATGAAATGTATTTGTATCCTTGACAACGAATTAGCCTGCCGAGCTGCCACCGGTTTCATAAGCAGGGCTATACAAAGAAGGAAATCGCTTGGATCTTTAGACCATTTAGTCTACGAAGCTGATTGAAGGATGACCTCAGGCTGATAATAATTTTTAATATGATAACAAGGTGATTTGTACAAATTAAGTCTTAACTGTCATTGAATAAGCCTTAACTCTATGTAAGATGTGTTTTCTATTTCATGAATTTTATTATATTAATTGATAGTACGTTTTTAAATCTATGCACTTTTATGGATTGATAAAAAGAGTCGAATAAAGTTAATATGATGATGATGATGAATTACAAAAACCAACAAATTTATCATACACAGAAGTAAGTGATCATAGTGCCGACGACGCAGTGCTCCAACAGTGAATATATTTACAACATACATGAACAACGTCACTGTACAAATCCCAATGCTTTTCTACCTTAATTGATAAGAATCATGGCAAGGATGCATGAATCATCATACTATCTCTTGGGGATAATTTCCAATAGCAACCAAATGGGAGGGCTTGTTGCTGTTTTGACCCTATGAATGGAAGGGTCGCATCAGGCCATAGGACATGATTACAAGTTTGGTGGTCTTGTAGCAGGCCACCATGCCAGCTCCCCGCACCAAGACCGCCAAACCCATAGTCTGGCCGCCCATCGTATTCTGATTGGAATAAAGGTCGGGTGGTCCTGCGGCGGCGGTCCCATGGTGGCGCTCACTGCCATGAAAACTATGGTGGTGCGGAACTCGTAATAAGCTTGGAGGTGCTGCAGCAGCACTGCCAGGCATATTGCGGGTCTCAGACCACTGCAAAACCATCACACAGATCCCTGGCAGTAGTAGTGGTCCTATGGCGGTCTGAAAGCCCAACTCGTAATATGGCGGTCGGACTGCCATTGCAGCAGTAGCCGCACTGCCACCGCTGATTTTGGCAGTCTATTGGACAGCCAAATACTTAATTAGCCCCATAGTGATCCTACTAACAAACCTGCATGGAAGAAAGGACAGAGAACAATAAAAGTTTCTGAGTTTTGTGCTTGAGCCAAAATATCTATCTCAAATGACCAGTCATTGAATTACTCAACACCTAAATAGTGTGAAGTCTTGCTTGTTATAAATCCACCAAGCTTTCAAACTATTTAAAGTTAAATGGAAATATAGAGGGAGCAATCACCCATCTCTGTAGCATCTCACAGGCTGCCAATGTGCATACCAGGACAATAGGTGTAGGAAGATACGCTGGTGGACCCTCATCAAGATGCAGCACATCCCACCACATCTGTATCATAGGAAACTGCCAACAATTTATGTAAAAGATCATGCTTGTGTGACGGGGTGTAACTACTGACAAACATAGCAAGCTGAAACCTGATTATATATGCGTAATGAGGATATGGAAACCACCACCAGGTCATCTTTACTGTGCCAGACAAAGCATGAACAGTGTGCGAACCCATGAATCCCAACTAGAACTAGCGACCAATTAGATCAAACACAATACCTTACTTGGCCCACTAATGCCATGCCTGGCAGTATATATAAAGACAAGTGCCGATCCAGAAGGCAGCAAGAATATAAACCATAACTCCGAGATATTCTAGAACCCATCTAGGATAAATAAATCACAAGCAAAATCTATTTGGCTATTCAAAACAAGCTAAAAAGGAAAAAGAAAAGTGGATGGTGAAGCGCTAACTGACTCACCTCTCTGTGGTGAAACAAATCCATCCTACTGTATTGCATTCCTGTGTGTAAAGACTAACCAACTCACCGATCTGTGGTTTAATTAATCCATCTCATAGTATCGCTTTCCCATGTGGAGAGACAGAGTGAAAAAGCAGCAGACATCCCCAGGTTATCTGCCCTGCTGCATCCAGAATGCTAGAACGCTAACTAGGGCCCACCATCTTACATGGATCCCGTCTCACATCTGAGAGAGAATCGCAAGTACATGCCTACTCTAAGGTCTAATGTAGTACTATCTAATCAGATCAGGATAGCTCACTGACAACAGATGTTTTGGCATCACAATAGACTTAATACAAATGATAATGTATCATGACTGATAATCTTTATGCATAACTTGGAGACCCTGTCTGAGTGAACATTATTAAAAAAAGAAGATAGAAGAAGAAAATCATTAACAAAGAGAGAAGAACTCTCCCTTAATGTGGCCAATGTGGTAATTTCAATACAAGAGTTGGCATGTGTATTCAACATTTAATAGCGAGTATATGCATTTCAATAATGTCAATCAGACCATAACTAGTGCCATTCAAAAGATCCATCTATTGCATTCTTTCCAGTCCAGCAGTGCCAAAATGTCACCTCCTCTGCTGTCAAGGGCTAGTACCTCCAATACCTGCTAGTAATTTGGATTCTGCAAAATGTTGCAATAATGGTGCTCCTTCCACTTTGCATCTGATATGGCTACTTTGATGGGCGATGCACTGTTTGATCACTTGAGATATTTGTCTCACATAATCCTTTATACAAGGACATGATGTTGTACACAACATTATGAGTATCACAATTGGAAAAGGATCAAGAATTAAAATTTCTGTTGTTGTTAACAAAGGATTTACAGTATGAGGTGAATTTGCAGATAATGCATCCTCCACATCTATAGTGACTTAGAAGTTTAGACAAGCCCCATAATGCTCTGTCACTTTTTACCGCAGTTTCTCTATAGACCCTCAGAACATAATCCTTGACATTTTTATTGGGCTCAAAGGCAGACAACAGAGGTTCTGCATATGTATTTTGAATAAGGGACCAATGTTTCAAAATAATCTTTTTGACTGTATTATTCACAAACAAGATTGTACCCACAATTGCAACTCTGTCTTCAGATTCCTCGCTTTGTCTAGGTGTCAACAAACTCTCTTGTGGGCAGAATGATGTCCTCTTCCTGGCTCCGGAAATTATTTTCTCAGGGGTACCACTTTTCCAAGAGTTTAAGTTTAAGTACTTCTGCCTCTTGAAAGTAAGTGTCCTTAAGATGACAACTATGTCTATGTGTAAAATTGTCCAAACGGAAAGTTGTCTCTCAAGGCACAGGGATTATGACAGTTGTATCTTAACAACAAATTGGTATCTGTCGGTTTTCTGTACAATGTTGTGTAAAGAGTGCTATTTCTTTACCTTACCATGAGATACAGACAGTTGATCTCTGTAGTGCTATAATTATCAGTGTAAATCTTGACTCTGATTATTTAGCCAAGTAATAAAATCTTTCAAGTCATTCATATTCCTATGCCAGAGTAGAAAATCATCATTAAAATAACATTTCCAAAAACCAATATGAGTGAGCTGGGGCTGCTCAGTGTCGTGAATCATTTTTGCCTCAAATTCTCCTACGTACAAATCAGCCATATTTGTAGTTAAGCAAGTCTCCATAGCTATACCTTTGATTTATAGAAAGTAATCTTTTTTAAACATAAAATAGTTTCACCTGAGGGCCACCACAGCTAGCTCAGGGACAAATCCACACCATGCATTGTCTCTACCCTCTTTAGAAACACATCTCCTGATTATATCAACAGCCTCATCTTGTGGGACATTCATGTACAATGACTCCACATCTAGAGCTAGCAGAATGCCCTTACACTCGTTAAAAGGTTGGCCCTACATGTTGTTGATAAACTGCATCTTATCTTTGCCATATGGTTGCAGTCTGGGAACCTTACTTGCAGGTTTAACTATGTCCTGATGAGACCATTCCATTCATTTGGGGTTGAAACATCGACAAAGCCCTCCTTTTGGTGGCTATTGAAAATTATCCCAAAGGAATGGCATAATGTTTCATGTAACCATGCATTCTTATCAATTAATGTAAACAACATATGGGATTTGTACAGTGTCTTTGTTGATGTATGTTGTAAATATATTCACAGGAGCTGAGTTAGATAGGTAAAACTAATATTTTAAGTAATTCAAAATTGCCCATGATATAAATACAATGAAAAATTCAAAATAGCATGATTACATTTTGATGTCTGCCATTTTTAAGCCCTGTAATGTCTGTTGTACCATGTATTGGTATCACAAGATCAGGGCATGCTGAGCCTATTTTTCCAGGTTTGTGGTGAATTTGTGAAACCTTGAAGAACATTGCAGAAGTTTAACTAGTTCTTCAGGTAATATTAATCCTCATTAAAATTGTTCTTGTGCATATGACACAGTTCATTGAGCTCTTTGCTATTGCACAGTCCTGCAAAAAAGGAGGCTTTACATCTTTTTTGCTGTTTTTTGTTATAACAATGCTTTTTGGGGCACATGCATCAAGGTAGGCTTTGCGATTCCTTAATTGCGATTATTAAGGAATCGCAATTAAGGAATCGCAAAGCCTATGCATGTAGGAATCGCTATAAAAATAGCGATTCCTAAACATTCCTTAATTGCGACTCGCTAATTGCGAGTCGCAATTAAGGAATACCTCCCCATTAATTCCTATGGGCCTAGAGGCCCATAGGAATGAATGGGAAGACATTCTCAATTAGCGATTCGCAATTAGAGAATCGCAAATTGAGAATGCAATTTCAAGGGTGCCAGGGTGTCAAAATGACACCCTGTTGCACCCTGAAATTGTGATGTGCACCCATGTTGCAGCACACACATGCCCCAAGGGCATGTGTGTGTGTAACCTAAAACTTAAAAAATGCATTTTAGAGCATTTTTCGAAGGTTTTGCAAATTACAGACAAGTTTGATTTGTCTGTAATTTACGGTCCCAAATAGCGAAATCGCTATTTGAAAGTGCTTCTAGCATTGCATTTAAGGAATCGCAAATTGCGATTCCTTAAATGCTAATCGCAATTTAGGAATTCGCAATTAATTGCGAATTCTTAAATTGCGCATAGGAAACACTTTCATGCATCTCCAAAGGCCAATTTGCGATCGCAAACGGCCGATTTTTGCGATTCGCACCGTTTGCGATCGCAAAAACCTTTGATGCATGTGCCCCTTTGTTCCTCAAAAATGCCTTCTGCCAGAAGATTATGAAATGAGAAATCCAGAACAAGAGAGGGAAAAAGAATTGGAATTAATTGAATGAAAGATTTTCACCATTCGACTTGGTGAAAAAAATTACAAGTAAATATGTGAGAACCCAGCAAAATTCTGTTTTAGAACCACATGACTTTCGAAGCATCTTAATGCATGGCATGAACTGCAGTTCTTTGCAGAAAAAATGAAGAAGATTCACATAAAACAGGTGAGTACATCTCCTGCAACCATGTTATGGGCCATCCCTGCTGGATATAGATTGCCAGGAGGAGCAGGAAGCCATTGATCGCTATGAACAAACTGTGGATTTGCATTGTTTAGTGTGTGGCAGGACTATTTGCTGTGATGAGCAAAATCAGGATGCTCGCTGAAGCAAATTAAATAACAAAGAGCAAAGGAGGTTTTGCAAAACATGTTATCTTCAGTTATCTGAGTAATTTATTCCTGAGTTGTACTTTTTGGGAGAAATAGTAGTGTCATGAAACTAAGATTGTTATTGGTTTCCCCCCCAAAAAAAAATTACAAAAAATATGTCTATAAAAGACAAAGAATTGTTCTTTCCAGAAACAGATGTAATGGTATAAAAATATGGTATTTACATTGTATGAAAGAGAGTGAGAGAAAGTGAGTAAAATTGCAGCAGAGTAAGAAAGTGAGTGAATGAAACAGTGAGCAAGAAAGTAAGTTAGAGACTCAATGAGGAAGGGACGAAGTGAATAGGAGGGACTGAGTTGATCAGTGTGAAAGTAAGATAGAGAGTGAGTCAGAGACAGTGACTGAAAGCAAGGGATGGTATGAGGTAGTGTATGAGGGAGAGAGAGCAAATGATAGAGTGGGTAAATGAAAATTAAGTGAGAGACTCAGTGAGAGGGCAAGAGTAAAGAGGGACATATTAAGTGGGAAAGATTGAGTAAATATAAGAATATCAATGACTGATAGTACGAGTGAATGAAAATGAGGCAGTGAGTTAGAGGGAGTGAATATAGTGGTGAGATATAGCAAGTGAGAGACTCTACGTCATTATGAAGGAGCATGTGAATGAGTATGTGGGATAGACAAAGTGAACATGAAAGTGAGTAAATGGCGAAATTAAGGATATACTCCTTGAGAGTTACTGATATTCAATGCACTGCCGTGCATTGTTCTTCCAACTATAATCAAATAAAATGAGTGGCTATTTACTTAATTGCTGTTTGTTATTCTCTGTGAAGTTATATTACCATGCTGTATGCACTTGCAGTAGAGTTTTTCTGTGTTGCAGTTTTGTGACCCACCAGACCTTATCAGCAGGACTCAAAACACCATTAATTTCCACTTGCTGTGTAATTACCCTGTAAACTGTCTTAAAAAGTTCTATCTCTGAGTACTCAAATCTCTGGATCAGGTTTTACTATCCCTCTTCCATACACAAAAGTCTGCTCCTCCCCCTATGAGCTAAACTCAGCCTGATTTTGGAATGCTGCTTTGATATAAATCTTCCAGTTCAGATGCAGTTAAAAAATCTCTTTTTTAAATTGCTGTTGTAAACTAAAATATTGGATGAAATTATCACAACCGTAATACCTTTACCCAATAGTGAAATGTCCCGCTCTATTAGTCAGGACAGCACATAAGGTGCAGGGAGCCATTTACACTCATCAGTCTGTGCGATTGTATTGTTATGTGTGTGGCAGGATAAGCTGCTGTGTGATCAAAATCTGGAGGCTCAGCTGAAGCAAACAAAAGAATACTAGAAAATTTGAAAATAATATTTTTCTTCAGTGGTCCCACTTTTGTAATCCCTTTTTGTACTATTTTTGATAAATACTGGACTGTTTTTTTCCCATCAAAAAATTTACAAAGTCACAACAATTTCTAGAAAAGCCAAAAATGGCTATGTTCAGAATCAACTTAAATGGTAAAAAAAAATATGATTTTTATGCACGTGAGTAATAGAAAGTCAGTGACTTTGCAGAAGGGGAGGAGAGTAAGTGAATGGGACAGTGAGTGTGAGAGTGTGTTAAATGGAGGAAGTGAGTAAGAGGAGCTGAGGGGATGAGAGTGAAAGTGATGAGTGAGTCAAAAGAGTATGTAAAAATGAAAGTGAGTGTGACAAAGGTTGTGAAGGAGAGTGAATGCATGAGAGAGTATGATTGAGGATGAGAGTGAGAGTCTTAGTCAGAGGTGATGAGTAAAGAGGGAGTGAGTACAAGTACCGTAGTCAGTGAGAGAAAGTTTGAGGCAGTAGAATTGAGAGTGTGAGTGAGATGGAGCAAGTAGAACAGTGTGACAGTTATAGATAGCAGAAGTGAGCAATAGTTAGTGAAGATGACAGAAGGTATGAGAAAGAGTGTGAGGGAAACATGTGAATGAAAGTGTGGACGAGTCAGAAAGTGAGTGAAAACCTGAATGATATTGAGTGAACAAAAATTGATTCACAGTGAGTGAGAGAGAACAATAAAAATTATAGAGTCAGTGAATTAAATGCATGAGTAAAATGATTGTATGAGTGAGAGAGAGTCAGTGGGCATGTATAAAACGTAGAGATATTGAGTGAGAAACACTGAATAAAAGGGAAGAATAGAGTGAGGAAGGGTGTGAGGGAGAGAAAGAGCATGCTAGAGTAGGTGATTAAAAAACGAGTGAGAGACTGAGTGGGAGGAAGAGAGTAAAGTGACTGTGAGTGAGTGATTGGAGCTGGGAAATTGTAAGGGTATCAATGACTGAAAGAATGAGTGATAACAAATGAGGCAATGAGTGAGAGCGAGGGAATGGGTGAGTGTGATAGTGAGAGATAGTGAGAGACTGTGAATCAAAGCGAAGGACTGAGAAAAGGAGTATTTGAGAAACAAATTGCACAAGAGAGTGAGCAAATTGGATGAGAAACTCAGGACTGAGATATTCCATGCATTGCATTGCAGTACACCATTCTTCCTACTATGATCAAGTAAAATGAGATGATTTTTACCTAACTGTTATCTGTCATTCTGTGCGGAAGATATATTAGCATGCATAATATACCTGCTCTGTGCTCTGTTTGCACTTTGTGAACCACCCATCCATATCAGTAGATATTAGAATATCATTACTAAATTGCCTTTGACTTTCCACTTGCTGTTTATCGCACTATAATTATGGTTATTTGTTCATGTTTTAAGAGTCTCCAAAGGCCTGGACGTGATACCTCAATAGCACTGTTGATAAAAGAGTCTGTTTTAATTTGTAACATGATTTTTCTGCCTTTGTTTATTTTAAGTATTAGTTGGGAATTATTAATGCAACTCTAGAACACAATTTAAAGTATCTTCTTCTTAAATGTGCTGTTTAAAGTATGAACTGCCTTTTAGTCTTTTTTTTAGCTTTGGTACAGGCTGGGAGATTAAAATAGAATGAAGATAGAAAACTGGTCAGGTGACAAACCTAATCTCTCTTTTTCTTGTTTTTATTTTCGTAAGATGAAAAGACATTTACAAAGTAGAGATCAGCTGATGTAATATAAAATATTTCACACATTTAGAATACGTACATCACATAATATCAGATTAACCTAAAAATTCATCTAAATAAGGCATTTCAATCATAATGACATTACAAACAAAAAATAAACTCAAGGAAGAGAGATCAAAATATTATAGCATTAATGCTAAGCCTCAACAGCATGTCAATCCTTACAAAACTTAGCAATAGTGTGATTGCTAGGTGCATATAAAAACTCAAACTTTCAAACCCACAGAAATGTTATCTGCCATTGTACCACAGGAGATATATTATTTGATTTCTAACATTGTAGTATCAGTGGTTGAGAGATAGAGATGGCAACAAACATAAACTGCTTGTCTGATTCTGTAAAATATTATTGTTAACAGAATAGTGAAATAAAAACATACATGGGACAGGTACAATGACTTTGCATATCCTATACATAATACATTTAAAATAATTCAAATCAAAACTCAGACAATGCTGGACCAGTAAAAAATACATGCAACCACTTACTTGCAGAGTCAGATTAGCATCTAAAACATTGAGAAGAAACTGATAGAAAATATGTCACTAAAAATTGAGGAGTATAATAAAGCATCTATTGGGACATAAAAGGCCATTCTTTCAAAATTGGCTGCCCGCAACAATTTATGTTTACATTTTATTACCGTTTGTGACTTTTCAAATTTTATCTTAAAAAATGGGGATAATCGACAAATGCGATTCTGATGAAGTACTTTACACCAACATCCAACCCCGCAATAGTTTAGTTCTAAATAGTAATTAAACTATTGCATAACCATTTAATTTATGTTAGGGGAGGAAAACTTCAGAAAACTATCCATCCGGGCATAGCTAAACCACAAATAAGGCTTTGGATCAGTGAAATTGAGATTTATCTGTTCCTGGGTCTTCCCAGGATGATTGGCCAGACAATCACCTATATAATTAAAACCAAATAGGTTTCAGGCCTGGATTGTAGCTTTAGATAAATGTAATCCTAGATTAGCACAATCTGTCAATGACATAAGAATTGACAATTGGGGATCTTAAATTCTGATTTAATCTAGATTTTAATATATGAATCATATTTATATCTTGTTTTTGGGGAGTTTAGCTGATTTCCCCCCAAAATGATCTTCCTTCAGCATACTGATAAGAAAAAAATGATCTAACACAGTAGGATTTTTTTTAAATGTACAAGTAATATAAAAAAGCATGGTCGAGTCCAAAATGAACTAGTGCTAATCCTCTATGTTCCTTACTAAGCAGTAAACATTGATCAATCAGTGATGACTTGTAGAGCGCTGATGATCTTGCTGCAGTTGCTCAGTCAAACAACCTGATCTTGAGTCCTTTCCTGAATTCCAGCAGCAAGGGTGAGCAAGGGTGAGGTCCAGAGGTGGTGGTGATGATTGCCATTGATTCAAAAGATGTCTAGCATTTTTTAACATAGAGATATAATTTAAAGCAAACAACTCTGAAAACTTGAAGTAACACAAATACCGAAATAACGATTAGGACATGCAGGAGAATATTGATTTCTAACATGACCAGGAAGATCCCATTCAGAAGCATTGAATAAAATGATGTCAGATTTAGAATGATTATTCTGTATCAAGCTATTGATAAGAACGCCTGGATCTTACTGAAAGTTGATTTCATCAGAAGATAACTATAGTATGATATCAATCAATATAATCTTCATTAGATTTTCCAAAAGCAGATCATAAAAGATAAACAGATAAACATAGGCAGTAAAAGACAATAAAATGTACAAATAACATTAAAATATCCACAATAAGATCGATTAAAAAGCATCCACTTGGAAGAGTTGAAAGTGCGTGGATCTAATTTCAGCGTCTTAACCAAAAACAAACAATATTAAATACAAATATACTCACTGCCACTATGTTTAAAGCAGCACATTCCTCCGTGATAGAATTCATTGCATAACAGCAACTTCAAGAAATTGAAAATGCACAGATCAAATTTCAGCGTCATGATAAAAACCAGCAGCACAAAGCGTAATTATACTCGCTATCACTATATTTAAAACAGCATGCTCCTCCTTTGGGTTAAAATGCTCTTCATCAAGCAAGCGACTGAGTAACACATGTCACAATCATTTAGTTGCTGTAAAAAAAGTAAGGCAGCTTTGCACTTAGAGAATTTGTACCTACGCAACACCAGTAATAAAAATCTCCTTGTGAATGGCAAGTAATAATTACAAAAGAAAACAAAATGCAATAAGGATTGGCTTGATTGCTCATCACATGGGCAGATACCTATATCTAGAGTAGAGTTTTTTGCTAGTGGGAAACATATCAGCCATCAAATTGAGCCTAGCCTAAATCTAGCCAATAATTTTCTCTCATGCACGTTTGCCACAAAAAGTAAATAAGGTGCAATCGTAGGTGACATCTGGTTTATTCAATAGTTGCTACTTCCACTAGCTCCCTAGCGGACCTTCTATGCTTAATGAAACTATCTTGAACCCAAAACTTATCCTTTTTCATAATGGGCTCAGGATACTCAAACAAATGCACACAGTCCAAGGCTGAAAAATAATTTAAAATATATTTTAACCATGGAATGGTCAAGCCATGGCTGCAAAGCAGGCAGTCTCTAATGTCATCCCAATTAAGCTCAGCTTCCTTATTTGCTCCCATTTAGTGCCTGAGGACCAAAGGAGCAGCATTAATAGTATCTTGCACATACTCCATGCCTAACTCCTGGTGCAAAGAAAATTGGGGTGTCGAAGGGAGAACTCCTAATAGCCGGCGGCAGAATCTATTCTCCTTCGCCTGGATTGCCCCAACATCACTACAGCCCCAAATATCCATGATGTATGTTAAAATTGGCAGACATTTCCGGTTGTATATCTCTAAAATTTGGGCAATCGTTTTTTGCCAATGGACGTGGCGAGTGAGAAAGTAGTGCTCAGGCTATCCTACTTTTAATGCAGGGTAACCAGGAGCACACATCATCAAACTCCAGGCCAATGTATGGAAAGGATCTCACTCTATCCAATTTTCTGTAACCTATCCTTAAGGTGTGAGTTTTGTATTTCTGGGGCCACATACCATTGTAAACGTTTTAGTAAAATTAGACTCCAGTTCCAGACCCCGTCATAAATGACACAAACCTAGAAATTAAAATCTTAAGACCTTTGGCCGTTCTAGCAAGAAGTATTGAATCATCCACATATAATAGCACAGACACGGCCTTCTGCTCGACATAAGGAACATCCGCCCCAAAAGCTAATAATGTTCTCTCCAAATCATTATTATAGAGTAGGAAAGGTATAGGGGCAAGAACACAACCCTGGCACACCCCTTGGTTAACTTTAAAACATTGAGTACATTCACCAGCGTTGCCAAATCTTACAGGTGCCGTAAGATCATGATGTAAGGGTCTTAGAAAAGAGACCAAGCCCGCATTGCACCCATAATCTCTATAGTGGCCCCAAACTTGGATCTACTGAGGCAACCAAAGGTGCTGGATAGATCCATGAATGTTAAATGGGTGGAAGAACCCTTGGCATATTTATATTTGGCAACAATTGTCATGAGCCCCTTTCTAACCCCATACTGTGTTTGGGAGAGGATATTATTTTCATTCAACCAAAGAAGGAGACAATCCAACACAACTCTCCCAAAGATTTTAGCCGTAGAGTCAAGAAGGGATATCGGGTAATAAAAGCTAGGGTCGTGAGCATTGCTTTTTTTCAAGATAGGGACAATTTTTGATATACGCCAGGACAGAGGCACACCCGCACAACAGACAGAATTACCTACGCAGGTGAGCACAGGGGTCCAGAACCCAGGGTCTTCCCTGAATAAAACAAGGGGGATGCCATCCGGACCCAGTGCCTTCTTGCACCAGCTGTTGAGAATGGCTTTAAGCACCTCTTCCTCCCTAAAATTAATTTAGCACAGGAGGAACTAACCATCTGTACTTCTTCTACTGACCCACTACCAGGTGAGTACATTGCTGAAATGTGCCTTCACTAGGCCTCTTCCGTAATGTGAACAGTAACTCTGTCGGGGAATATCGAAGGAGATAGAACTGACTGCACTGCCTTCCAAAAGGCTTGGGAATCTTTAAGCTGACAGGCACCAAATATTGCCTTCCATTTCTCCTCCTTAATGGCTAGCTTCCTTTTCTTTAGAGTCAGAGCATAAACCTTTCTGCTGGCTGCTATTGAGCACTGATCTCTGGGAGTCTGTCTTAGCGCCCAACGCAATGATTCATTTGCCGCGCTACAATTTTTGTCGAACCAGGATTTAACTTGAGTAGAAGTCTAGGCTATGGGTCTAAGCAACAACCCTTTAATCTGGGTTATAAGGGCGATAAAGCGGTTTAGTAGGAACTGGCATAATGAGTATCCAATTTATAAGAATTCACCAGCGCCTTACTATAGCGGCCAACCTGAGTCATAACAAGCTTCATATTCACAGAACGCTATACCACCGTACGCCCTGCATTCTTGGCAGTTAGTATTTGGCTGGGAATCAGCTTTGGGTAATCGCACTTTAAAGGTGCAACAAACTGCATTGCAACAGCATTATGGTTGCTAAATATCTGGACAAGAACCTCACTACCTGTAATAGAGGGAGCCAAACTTTGGGAAGTAAAAACATAATCTAGCATAGTCCGGGAGCGCCTCCCAATAAAAGATGGGATGGCTGAACTAGAAGGATTTGGGGCCTCATTAGCTAAATCACGATCAGCCAACAAAGAAAACACGACCCTAGCATCCATAGCATTGAAGTCAACTTCCCAAGCTAAAGGGTCAAAAATTGTTGGTGATAAGGAGGGCAAAAAGCCTAACTTGGCAGTAAAGTCACTTGCTAAGAGCAAATTGAAAGGGATTTTGTCCCATGCCTCTTTTTCAGCTAAAAGATCAATTACAGAAAACAGACCCTGAAAATGAGAATCACCTTTACTAGAGAAATTTTTATCATAAAAATTCACCATCTAAACCCTGTGTTTCCCAACCCAACAAAGGCCGAATTCCCTAGTCTGAAGGAATGGATGCGATTGAACAGCCATTAATCACTTTAAATTAGGCAGTCAACACCCCCTTTGGCATGCCCAGCTGGAGAGGGTATGGCTGGAAGGCTAAAACACATATAACCATCAAATGACACTTTGTTCACTTCCCATGTTTCCTGCATAAATACTATATCATGATCTAAAATAAAATATTGCCTACCTTTTTTCGAGGCCAGGCGAGTCATGTTTCAGTTTAAAAAAATGAATACATGCACAACCCTCTGCTCCTACATCTTCGGGTATGCCTGCTTCTATCACTTCCTGGGACTTTAAAGAATAGTCTAAGAATAATTCCCCAGCCAGATTACCAGAGTTTATTGGTAGTGGGAGAGTGGTCCAATGAACCCTGAGGATATCTGCACTAGTGGTACCACCGTTCCCTGGGGTGCAAGCACAGCGACTCTCCCTAGTACTCTGTCAATCATTATCTTCCAGCCCTGCAAGAACTGCAAATTCATTATGCAAAGGGAGTAACGGGTGCAAGGGGGGTCTAAGAGGTTCTTGATTGGGTGCATTGACTCACCAGGCCTAAAAACGGGAAATGCCAAAAGCCTATAAAAAAAAAACAGCTGCAAAATTTGCACCGGGCTAGCTTTAACCATTCCGGCCCTGGCTAAACCCAGAATTTCATTAACAACCGTGGGATTTTGGAAGTGTATAACTATAACTTCTCCATTATATTGCTTATCCATGCCACCAATGCCCCCCACACATCTTGCAAAAAGAATCTCATTAGAGAAATCCCAATGGCCACACACATTAATGTTCAACCAATATCATAAGTCCCCTTGTGGATTCTGAACTGAACTGTTGGCAGGAAGATGATGTACGTTTGCCTATACAATTACATAAGGATATGAAGGGTGAGGAAGATCAATCACGGGGAGGGGAACCAAAGGGTATCTCCTTTCGACTTGCTTGACCACCTGCTTGACAGGAGAGCGTGATCCTCATTGCTCTGTGGCACCCTGTTCAAAGCTATATGGTAGTAGTATCTTGAGCTTGGCTGTTAACAGCCACTCCACTCCGGAGTTGGGAGCCTGAGGAAACGTGGTTGATGGTACAGAGTTAGATGTAGGGGCAGCTAGAACACACTGGGTTTCCTGAGGGCAAACTGGGATCCTATTAGTGGCCAGCTTTACCAGTTGGGCCTCAATGGAGGCAATAATATCAAAAACAGGGTGCAGTTTATCGTCCAACAATTCACATAAGTTTTTGCTCATATGCTCCCAGGAATCTGGTGGAACTGATGTAGACAGAGGAACAGGCTCAATGCCAGCCCTCCTACGGATCACAGGTAACCCTTAAGTTCAGAGGGCTTGGTTTTCAGGGATTTCTCCCTGTGTTTGGCTATTGGCCCAATGTCTAGGTCAATATCTAGGTCAGGCGAACAAATATTTACAAGCTCATTCTTTTGTACTTCTCCCCCCACCTCGCCCTGCATGCTATTACAGATAGGCCCCTTATCCGAAGGGCACACATCAGCAATTACTCCGGTCTTTGGTTTTGAGCGCAGAAGCACTAAAAGCTCCTAAAGAAGGAGGATCAAGGGTGTTTGGAGATACATAACAGATGTCTTGGAAGGAGTGTGGAAGTGGAACAAATTCCTCAGGCGTAATTCAAAGACAATGTTCTGCAAGTCGAATTTAGTTGAATACTATATCCACTGCCCGCGTCAACAAATTGTCAACTGTAGAGCATGAATGCAGAGGAGGGACAGTGGCAGCCCCAGAGGCATGCTTCCTTTTCCCATGTAAATATGAGCAGCAGAGTTTCAAAGAGGAAAAAAAAAAAAACACTGGTCCAAGGGAAAACTGAACAAAACACACAGTACCTTTAGATGCATGTCCGCTTCTGAATAGCATAAGGTGCCAGATCGCAGAACTAAGAGGGGTGGCCCAGCCTAGCCTATGCTAAGTCATGAAGGGCTAAGACAGGCTTGTCTTGGCCCAGTCTTTGCCCAGGTGCACACCGAGGCCAGCCCCATGCTGCATGGCTGCAGGAGGCTTTAGAGCTCAATGTCTGGGCCAGCAGCATTCGGGGGATGTAGTCCCACCCTAGAGATACTGTCCGTGCAGAAATCAAGGCTCCTGCTGTGCAGCAAGTCACATCTTGAGTATGATATCATCTGCAAACTATTTTATTTCAAAATGCCCACCAGAGGAGGCCAAATGAAATCATGATTTCAAAGTAAGCAAGCCTGGGGCTCTATGGAGAAAGTAAATAATAATGGAGACATTGGCTCACCTTTGACGAGTTTCTCTATTGAAAGTCACCTTTCCAATCTCCTTAGAATTAATCAGAATTCTAGCATCCACCTAAGAATAACGTTTTTTTAAATATGGTAACAAATTGTTGGAGGAAAGTAAATGTGATTTAGTTCTGAAGTAGAGCTGTTCAATTAACTAGGTCAAATACCTTTGCATGTTTGATCATTATAATTGTGGCTTTATCATTATTGCCTGTATTAAATAGGTTGTATTTGTGGTAATTGGTCTACGTGGCAAAAAGCATTCTGGTTCTGATGGATCATCCACTGAGCAATAGGCATAATCCATCTTGCTAAAATGTTTGTAAAATGTTTGTAATCTGCATTCAAAACATGTATAGGTCGGGAGTCGGCAGCGCGCGCGAGGCAAGATGGCCGCTGCGCCTTAAGCTCCGTCCTCACCTGCCTTATCGACGATCTTTTCTCTACGAAAGGGTAATCGCTTTTGAACTCCCCTTCACCCCAGCTGCTCCTTGTTGCTTGGGGAGGCGACAGGCTGAATTCCAGGAGTCTGGTGCCTTCGTGAGCAGTGCAGTAGACACATTTCATTTCTCCTCAGAAGGGGCTCTTGTCGTCTGCAGTGCTCTCTGTGAGCTGTGAGGAGGCGTGCATACCTTCCTTGGCACCTCCTCTCTTCAGAAGCCTTCCACTCCCTTAAAGGGATTTTTCAGCCTCCTGGTTTGCTTTAACTCCTCACTTTCAGAAGTTTAAAGGGATGTTTTCCTTTTTATTCATTGAAGCTTTATTGAAACCTCATTCAAGACTCTCTAGATCTGTTTTTCTCATTAATTTTAATATTTTGCCAGGAAAGCCATAGCATACTTTAAAGTCTCTGCAATTTGCTTTGTAATTTATTCATTGTCATTTGCCTGCTCTCTGTCTAACAGTATGGAGTCCAAAACGGTGTCAAATAAGCATAAACAAGCTGTTTCGCCTCCTCCTACCAAATCCAAAGCTATTGATTCACAAGATAATTTACTATCAAAAATGTTGGAGGAAATTCAAGCTATTCATATAAATACTGACACAATTTCTTCAGGTATTAAAAATATTCAGAGAGATATGGATTCCCTATCTATGAGAGTCGCAGATAATGAGATAAAAATTTGTGACAATACTGAAGCTATCACAAATATGGCTCCACTTATTCCTCACGTTGATTCTCTCCAATGCTCATTACTTGACTTGGAAAATAGAAATAGACAATACAACCTATGCATATTTAATGTCCCAGAGGGAGTTGAGGGACAAAGTTGTCGTCTTTTTTTGAAAAACCTTCTACCTAAACTGTTAAGCGTCAAATTTTCAGAACGCTTTGAGATTGATAAAGCTCACAGAATACCCTCTACCCGTAAACCTCACCAAGTCAAACCAAGACAAATCATATTTAAAGTTCTGCTGCATCATCACCTCCTACTCTTACGCAAGGCTGCCCGAGAGATCCCTTCTCTCTTAATTGAAGGAAATAAAGTCTTTATTCACCAGGATTTTGCAAAGGAAACAGTTCAAATAAGACGTCAATTTTGGGATTTGAGGCCTCGTCTATGAGAAACTGGATATAAGTATGGCCTCTTTGATCCTTTGGTTATGCGCATCTGGAAAAATGATGTCTCCAAGTCTTTTTCAGCTCCTTCAGACTTAATAAGATTCCTGGACCAGCATGATCCTATTCTCATGGATTCTCAACCATCTGGTTCTACAGGCTAACATTTCCTCCCCTTATTAAAGGATGTTATTCTTTTTTCTATCGCAGGTGCACATAAGGTGGTGTTCTTGCTTTGTACCTCCATCTCCAATGTTCTATTGGTATGAGGTCTTGGAGATTGACCTCTTTATATGTTGTATATCTTTTTTTGTCTTTTTTATGTGGGCTACTTACTTTCTTTTCTTTCTTTGTTTTTCTCTTATCCTTTTCTACTATTTATAGGATAATATGTCCATGCCACATAAGTTAGTAGTTGCTTCATTAAATGTGAAGGGTTTGAGGCACTCAGTTAAAAGACGTAAAATTTTAAATATCTGTTTTTTACAAGAAACGCATGTGGATGATAAAATGTTACATACTATGTCCAAGGGCTGGATAGGGCTTATAGTTTCATCTCCTGCTGCAAAACGTAAAAATGGGGTAGCTATACTTTTCTCACATAGAGCTCATGTACAAATATTGTCTCATCACCATGACTCAGATGGTAGATTTGTTTATGCTCAAGTTAAAATTGACAAACTAATCTTAAACTTGGTCAATAAATACGCTCCTACATCTGATGATCCTGCCTTTTGGTCATACGTTTTTGCTGAAGTACTCAAAATCGGTAACATGTTTCTTATAGTGGGTGGTGATTTTAATCTCATCTGTGATCCTTTGTTGGACCGTTCTTCTGTATTTAAATTTCGGCCTAACAAAGCGTTCTTTTCTTTGAAATCTTTTCTTTCTGTTACTAAGTTGATCGATTTTTGGAGATTGGAACATTCTACGGACAAAGAATTTACTTTTCATTCTAATGCACATTCTTCTTTTTCTAGGCTTGATTACCTATTGACTTCACATAATCTATGCCGCATGATTAGTGAGTCAGTTATACACCCTATTACAGTTTCTGACCATGCTCTAATTTCCTTTTCCTTATGTATTTCCAACCCTCACACTCCTAATAAAAGATGGAGAATGAACTCTGAAGTAGTTCTTAATCCATTCAATTCTAAAAAAATTGCTTCAGCCATTAGTGAATATTTTTTGAACAACAATCCATTTGATACTTCCAAAGTTATCTATTGGGACACTTTTAAAGAATATATTTGAGGAGTTACAATTTCTATTATGGCGCATGAGAATAAATCACTTTACTCCCACCTCTCCAAATTAGGGAAGCATATAGCAACTGTGGAAAGACTTTTCATTTCTTCTAGAGACCCGCAATATAAGTCCCAACTTCAGAAATATAGATACGAATATAATTGTATGCTTAGTAAAAGAGCAGGTTTACTTATTTCTAAAGAAAAATCAAACTTTCATTTTAATTCTAACAAATCTGGCCGACTATTAGCTAACTTTATACGCATCAAGAGAGACAGAATTCAAATCCCGGCCATCAAAACAAATAATGGTACCTTATTGACAGATGTTGAGGAAATACTGAAAGAGTTCCTATCCTTCTACTCCTCCTTATACCATGAACCTTTCACCCCTCATAATAATGTCATCATTGATTTCCTTAATTCTTGTCAACTGCCTCAGATTTCCGATGCTGATAGATTAACTTTAGACAATCCCATTGACATTCAAGAGATAACTGCAGCTATTAGTGCACTAAATTCCAATAAAACACCTGGCCCTGACGGTATTCCGGCTCAATTCTGCAAATGTTATCAAGACCAATTATGTCCTATCCTACTTTCTATTTTTACAGACTTTCAGCGCACTTCCATGATGGGGGGCTCTTTCAATGAAGCCACTATCATTGTCCTCCCCAAGCCTAATAAAGATCCTACTTTAGTATCAAATTATCGTCCCATATCTCTAATTAACCAGGACTGTGAAATATATGCCAACATTTTTGCAAATAGATTATCTCCCTTGCTTTCCAATATTATCCTCTTCGATGCTCATGACGGCACCACGCCGTCATGAGTCACGGTTGAGCTGGTGCCGTCACGACCACGCCCGCAATTGGAATGTCCAGCACCTGGCTGGAATTCCTGCCGCAGGCAAGCGGTTATTCAACCTGATCAGACTGGCTTCATGAAAGGTAGACTATCAGCACATAACACTCGCTTGCTTTGTCATGCCTTGCCTCTTGCTAAAGACACCAGCTGTCCAATTGGTGTAATGGCCTTGGATGTGGAAAAGGCATTTGATAAGGTTAACTGGCAATTTTTATTTAAACCTCTGGAAGTTTTTCAGTTTGGGCCCATTTTTATTAATATGATTAAAGCATTGTATTCAGCTCCCTCAGCCTCCATTTGTGTCAATGGTGCATGTTCTTCTTCATTCCATTTATATAGAGGCACTCGCCAAGGGTGTCCACTATCTCCTTTGCTTTTTCTTATTGCCATAGAGCCTCTCTTATGTTCTTTCCGCACTAGTGATAAATACACAGGTGTTATTTTGAAAAATACTAACATTAAAATTTCTGCATACGCTGATGATGTATTATTATATGTTAATGATCCCCTTACCTCTGTACCTATTCTTCTCAATATCATTCATAAATATGCTGGTGTTTCTGGTTATTCCCTGAATACTAATAAGACAGAGTTTTCTCCATTAAATTTTTTTTGTAATTCTACAATGTTAGCAAATACCGATAGAGTGTGGTCTCCAAATAAACTCAAATATCTAGGCGTAACATTTACTGATTCGGTTAAAAGTACAGTTGATACCAATTGTTCCACAATTTTAGCTAGTACCAAAGAGAAACTGGATAGATGGTCTAATCTTCATTTAAATTGGCTGGGACGTATTGAGGCAATTAAAATGTCCAGAACTCCACAAATTCTTTACTTGTTGTCCATGATACCCTTTTCTTTCCCATCTACTTTTTATGTTAAATTATATAAACTATTTACTAAGTTCATCTGGAATAATAAACCTTCACAAATTAGTCATTAAAAACTTGCAATTGCCCAAATGTGATGGTGGGGTTGGTCTTCCAGATTTAAAAAAATATCATTTTGCATTTCTTGTGGCACAATGTTTTTTATGGTTTCATACTATTTCTCCTTCTAATGCACCCAAATGGCTTATCCTAGAGAAGAATATTTTGGCTCCACATCCATTACTTGCATTTCTTACTATGGCAAATGGTTCATTTGGCAAACGTTCCCCCATTATCGCAAAATCTAAACTTGCCCTTCTATCATTTGATGGTAGATTTTCTATTGCCATTACATCCACTAAAAAAGTTTCTCTTTGGTTCAATCCCAAACTCCAATATCATAAGCATATTTCTTTTTGGAATTTATGGATTGCTGCTGGTATTTTTTTTGTTGCTGATATATGTCAATATGATATGTTTTACTCATTTGATGCTATTCAAGCGAAATATAACTTACCTTTATCTGACTTTTTCAAATATACTTTACTATGTAACACTGTTCTTAATGCTTATCCGCAACTGCTTTCTATGTCTCAGTCATACAGGACATATAGCCTATAAAGTCTATAAAAACTTTCTACTCCTAATTCCTTCTTCACACATCTTAATCAAAAATGGTCACCATACATAAATTATCAACCCTCTATTGTGTCCTGGAAGGATATTTGGAAGTCCAACACTGCTAGTTATCTCCCAGTTACTCTCATACAAACTAATATTTATCTGCTTTACCAATGCTTTTGGTCTCCGGACAAATTATTTAAAGCTAAACTATTAGACCCTCCAAACTGTTGGCATTGTAATTCTGCAACTGGTGATTTACAACATCTATTTTATAATTGTTCTATTATTCATCAGTTTTTGTCAGACATATGGAATATTATAACTCGGATCCTTAAGATCCAAACAGCTTTGTCTTTCCATATTCTATTCCTTAAATCTTCTCTCCTTAAGTCTACATTAGCCCCTATGGATTGTAAACTTTTGGACTTCCTTATTTCTACTGCAATCAAATCTGTCACTTCTAGTTGGAAAAATGCTACATTACTTTCAGTTAATGCATGGTGGGATTGGATTATTTTTCTTAGACGAGAGCACTGCTCATTTCCACGTTCTCCTAATGATTCATTTCCTTCGAGGTCTAACATGTGGTCCAGTCTTGATTCTTATATTATTGCATGTTCTTCAATTTAAAGCACATATTTTAGTCATTACCAGTCAATATATGTTCAATATAGCCCCTTTTTTTTGTTCATATTATCATTTATATCTCTTATGTATGCAATAGTTTTCTTATAGGTATTATATTTAGATGCAAATGGATGTTTACATTCCTTGTATTTGCAATGTGTTCTTATACTTCCCAGTTCAGTGTTATTCTCTGTATTGTGTTTAATATCTATGAAAAAATCATTTAATAAAACATTTTGATCAGTGAAACATGTATAGGTCTAGACAATCAATCAATCAATCAATCAGACATTTGTAAAGCGCGCTACTCACCCGTGAGGGTCTCAAGGCACTGTTGGGGGGGGGAGCAGCTACTGATCAAACAGCCAGGTCTTGAGGAGTCTCCTGAAGGTCAGCGGGTCCTGGGTCTGTCGAAGGTGGATGGGGAGGGTGTTCCATGTCTTGGCGGCAAGGTGGGAGAAGGATCTGCCACCGGTGGTTGTTCGGTGGATGCGTGGGACGGTGGCGAGGGCGAGGTCGGCGGAGCGGAGCTGGCAGTTGGGGGTGTAGAAGGTGAGTCGCTTGTTGAGGCATGCTGGTCCGGCGTCGTGGAGTGCTTTGTGAGCGTGGGTGAGGAGCTTGAAGGTGATCCTCTTGTTGACGGGAAGCCAGTGCAGGTCCTTCAGGTGGGCGGTGATGAGGCTGTGGCGGGAGATGTCGAGGATGAGGCGTGCAGAGGCATTTTGTATGCGTTAGAGTCTTTTCTGGAGTTTGCCCGTGGTTCCCGCGTAGAGGGCATTGCCATAGTCCATCATGCTGGTGACAAGGGCCTGGGTGACCGTCCTTCTGGTTTCGGAGGGGATCCATCTGTAGATCTTGCAAAGCATACGGAGGGTGTTGACGCAGGAGGAGGAGACGGCGTTGACTTGTTGGGTCATTGACAGAGAAGAGTCCAAGATGAACCCCAGGTTGCGTGCGTGGTCGGTGGGTGTCGGTGCAGTTCCCAGCGAGGCTGGCCACCAGGAGTCGTCCCAGGCGGAAAGGGTGGATCCGAGGATGAGGATCTCCGTCTTGTCTGAGTTCAGTTTCAGGCGACTGCTCTTCTTCCATTCGGCGACGGCCTTCATCCCTGTGTGGAAGTTGGTTTTGGCAGTGGCGGGGTCTTTGGTGAGGGAGAGGATCAGCTGGGTGTCGTCGGCATATGAGACTATGTTGAGGTCGTGTGATCGGACGATGTTTGCGAGCGGTGTCATGTAGACGTTGAAGAGGGTCGGGCTGAGGGATGATCCTTGGGGTACGCCGCAGGTGATCTTGGTGGCTTCGGATCGGAATGGAGGGAGGCGGACTCTCTGGGTTCTGTCGGTGAGGAAGGAGGTGATCCAGTTCAGTGCTTTGTCGCGGATCCCCGCGTTGTAGAGATGTGTGCGTAGGGTGTGGTGGCAGACGGTGTCGAAGGCGGCCGAGAGGTCCAGGAGGATGAGGGCCGCGGCTTCGCCGTTGTCCAGCAGGGCCCTGATGTCGTTGGTGGCGGCGATGAGGGTGGTTTCGGTGCTGTGGTTGCTTCGGAATCCAGATTGGGATGAGTCCAGGGTGTTGTTCTCTTCGAGGAATTGGGTCAGTTGTCTGTTGACGATTTTCTCGATGACTTTCGCCGGGAACGGGAGCAGGGAGATGGGCCGGAAGTTCTTGAGGTCCTTAGGGTCTGCCTTGGGTTTCTTGAGTAGGGTGTTGCTCTCTGCGTGTTTCCAGCTTTCCGGGAAGGTGGCGGTCTCGAATGAGCTGTTGAAGATCTTACGGAGTTGGGCTGCGTTGACAGAGCTCGCTTTGTTGAAGATGTGGTGGGGGCAGAGGTCTGATGGTGAGCCGGAGTGGATGGTGTTCATGGTCTTGATGGTGTCTTTGTCGTTGACGTGGTTCCAGGAGATCAGACGGCCGGTGTGACTGGGGGGCGGTGAGTCTGGGGTGTCGGCGGCTGTCGGAGAGGTCTGGGTGTTGAAGCTGTCGTGGATGCCTGCGCTCTTGCGGTGGAAGAAGGTAGCTAGGGAGTCGCAGAGGTCTTGTGACGGTGGGATGTCGTTGGAGCTGGAGTTGGGGTTGGAGAGTTCCTTCACGATGTTGAAGAGCTCTTTGCTATTGTGTGCGCTGTTGTCGATGCGTTCCTTAAAGGAGGTCCTTTTGGCCATTCGAATGAGTTGGTGGTGTCTGCGGCTGGCGTTCTTGAGGGCTGCCTGGTTGTCCGGCGTTTGCTCGTGGAGCCATTTCTTCTCGAGTCTCCGGCAGGTCTGCTTGGATGTCTGGAGGTTGGCGGTGAACCAGATGGCTCTTCTGTCGGTGCATCTGTTTGTGGGTTTTTTGAACAGGGCGAGAGTGTTGGTGCAGTCGTCGATCCATTGCTTGAGGTTGCGGGCGGCTGTGTTGGTGTCGGTGTGGTCGATCGGTGGGTCTCGGGCAAGGGTGGTGATTAGCTGGTCTTCGGTGACATTGTTCCAGCTGCGGTGGGGGATTCTTTGCTGGAGGTTGTGTGCGGTGGTTTTCTTGAAGGAGAAGTGGATGCAGCGGTGGTCGGTCCAGTGGAGTTCGGTTGTGTGGCTGATGGAGACGTGGCTGCTGGCGGAGAAGATGGGGCCGAGCGTGTGTCCGGCGGAGTAGGTGGGTGTCATGAGGAGCTGTTTGAGTCCGAGGTTGGTGCCGGAAAGGGAGAAGGGTGAACAAAAGCTCACATGAAGGGACATCTCACACACAATGCAGCACACACACATAGGAAGCAGAGTACACCAACATCCAACACAATGTTGTCCAAACACAAAGATTCGCACAATCGAACACAGGACACAAATGCACTCACCTGAGGCGGATAAGCGTCCAAAAGCATCAGTACGAAACGCATAAGTACAAACCCACAGTCTGGATGGGGTAGCAATTCACGTATGGCAGGCAGCCAGAGAGTCCGTGACAGACACACATTGGCATACAAATGAAGACACTACACATTTGGAGACAAGTGAAAATGTGGAAACTTTATAAAAAAAAGTGCGTGTCAGTACGGCCAAGAGTAGTGCCACGATATGCAGAGAAATGCAGCAGCATGGCTGAATAAGGAACGTAGGAAAACGTCCATGTTCCCCTCAGGGTAGTCCATCACCAACACACGTCAGTGTCAAGCAGCGTTGGTTGTCCGCGCTTCTGACATGATTCGACGCCAATGCAGCCATGTCCTCTGTTGTTTTGGGACATGTGACCAGATGTACAACGTGCAATGATGCGAAGGGACACGTGCAATGTGGCACATCGAGTCGTGGTTGGAGGTAGCTTGTCACTCGTCCATGAACGCGAGTGCAGCTGCGTAAGCCACTATCTCTAATGAGTGATGGTTGGCCACAATATTTGACATGTCGTCGACGTAATCCATCAGCTGACCGGGACAGATGTGCTGACTCCAACCACTGTACCCAATGTGCACCAAAGCAGAATCGGGAAGTGGGTCAATTTGCTCACTGCATACTACGACACGTGCAATCTCCCAGGCCCAGTTCCCAACATGCATGCCAAACATCCATGCATGCCATAAACGGGCATCACCATGACAGTCCTGGTCGTGGGCCAACAGGAGGCGCACACACCTGTCGTAATCCATGTCAGCTACCCACTCGTTGGAGAGGCACACGTCCATGCACCACTCGGATAGGCACGTGCGACATTGCAATACGGTTGAACACAGGTGACGTCCGCAATGCGGAAGCACAGCCGGTAAGTGATCCGCAGTACTGCCAAAGGCAGTGCACCCAGGACATGCAGCAGATGTGCAAGGTATAGGTGGACGTGCATGGAGTCGACCATGTGTTCGGGATGCTCTGCCATTGCGTCAGTGGCTCTGCTTGTAGCTACACTGGCTTGCCGTGTGCCAGTCTTGTTGATGAAATGGCACAGCTTGGTGCAATGAGCCGGGTCTGTGTGCAATGGTTGCAGGGCAGGGGTGTGGTGGGAGTACGTGTGAAGGCCATTTCACGCACGCTAACTACGACGAAGGACTTTTGAGTGTGGGATGTGTACTCGTTGTTCTCAAATCGGGCAGTGCGTAGTGTGGGAGACGGATGCAAATATTATCGTATCTGTCAGGGGGGGCTGGCTGGCCACTTGCAAGTTCCTTCTCGGAGCAGCAGATGTGCTACTGCAAGATAGCTCAGACAAAGAACCTTTCATCCCTACAGTAAGTTCTCCAGCTGCATTCATACAGGATGTGTACAAAGGCCGGTCGTGGGTGTTGTGGGATGTCTGCGACCCTGGTCATCATGGATGAGATGCCCAGCACGTGGCACATGGGCGGGTTCACTGTGTGTTACATTGCCAAACAGCTGCTCCTCCCTCCCACGAGCCCCCACACTTTTGTACGGTGCACTGTTGTATCCCATGCACTCCTACGCCACACCATTGTAATGCCTATTTGCGCATGTCCTGTGGCATTCCAACCACACGGTGAGACTGCAGTTTGGAGGTGGTGCATGCCACTGTACAACATCGACTGCTGCGGCCCTTGTGGCGGCCACACCAGAACACAGAGACACACTTACCGCACTTCCTGAACACGGACATGTCCGAGACACCCCATTCCCCTTGCCGGATAGGCAGACCCCTGCGCTGACCTGTGTACGCCGGACCAGCATACGCCGCTTGTGCATGCAGGAGGACGCGTGCGTAGCTACATGTCCAGGCTCACTGCCAACGCTGAGGTGACATGGTAACGTCCGCTGACACTGTGATGTTGCAGGGCCGGTGCCTATCATGCTAACACAATGACCACATGGACACACTTGCTCAGATGCGGGTTCGGGGGGCGTTGGCGGTCCTGGGGTTGTTGCGATGAGTGTTGTGGACCTCATGGGTATCCGTGTATCATGCTCATTGACTGTATGGCACCTGTGGGTGTTTCGGTGAGGCTCTTGGCTGTGTTCCCTTTCATGCTGCAGGTAGTCGTCCTGCTTAACACCAGCAGAAAGCAGGTGTAAAATCCCTGGTGCTAACGCGGATTATCGCCGGAATTTGTTTCGCATCGCAGTTGTTGTCAAAGTTGTGATGTGGTTTTTTCGTGTACAGAAAAATAAACGAACTGGGCAGTGTATCCCATCAAGATCCAGCACCTGACCCACTATTCCCAATCAATATAAATACAATGACATTTCTTGATTGATTTTGTGTGTACACTGTAAGTGCACCCACTACCACAGTGCAATTCAATACAGGATTTTAGTATTTAGAATAAATCGCAAAGGTGCACCTTGTGTCTTTTTGCACGGGAATGCCTACTCTGCATTTCATTATCAGCACTTTAACCCCTTCCATGCTCATGACGAGCTCAGCTCGTCATGCTGCGCAGTGCTCGTGTGCGCATGACGAGCTGAGCTCGTCATGAACCCGTCCGCTTAATGAAACGCCTCTCACAGGGCGAAAATCGGCCGCGCATGGAAGGGGTTAATGCAACTAAAGTTGAGATAAATATAACACACTATTCAGAAGCTGGTGCAAACTGCAGACATCACCAGTATTCCTGTGATAACTGCCCCAAAATGTAACACCATGGTGGATACCACGAAATAACAGTAATAAGAACGAGAAAGAGTCACACAACACTTAAGTAACAACCAAAAACTTTATTGAATTTTTTTTTTTTTAATCAACTTTATTTTTTCATAAACGTATATATAAAGGATAAACTAAATTTAACAAACTGAACACAAAACAACAAGGCGGAAGACTCCTGTCGGGACCATGAATGTCGACGACACAGCCTGGAAAATAAAGCACAAAATAAGGATGTGTGTAATGCGCATATCAAAGGAGTGAGACACAGAGAAGGAAAAAAAAGCCAGAGAGAAAAAGAGAGGGAAGGAAAGAAAGGGAGTGAGAAAGGGAGAAGGGAGATAGAGAAAGAGAAGAAAAGGAAGGAAGAGAGTGAGAGAGAGTGAAGAGAGGGAAGTGAGAGAGAAAGAGAGAGAGAGATACTGCCGCCCCTGCGCATCCATGACCAAATAATTACCTGCTGCCACCGAAGTGTCTACCAGTGGGCACTCCACGTGCCCGTCAAAGCTCCGCGGCCCGGCAGATCTCACAGATGTCGCTGAGTCCTGAGTCATGAATGGCAGAGACCACATCAGCTTCTACGCGGCCCGGCAGATTTCACACATGTCGCTGAGTCCTGAGTCATCAATGGCGGAGACCTCATCAGCTTTTGGTGCCGCTAACCCTGTGCAACGCAAGTCAGCGCCACCTGGTGGTAGGCCGCTGACGGCCATACAATTTAGGGTGCGACTAACCCTGTGCAACTCAAGTCCGCGCCACGTGGTCGAAGGCCCCTGACGGCCACATCAGCTTCGGGTGGCACTAACCCTGTGCAACTCAAGTTCGCGCCCCGTGGTGGTAGGCCCCTGACGGCCACATTAGCTTCGGGTAGCAGTAACCCTGTGCAACTCAAGTCCGCACCATGTGGTGGTAGGCCCGTGACGGCCACATCAGCTTCGGGTGGCAATAACCCTGTGGAACTCAAGTCCGCGCCACGTGGTAGTAGGACCCTGACGGCCATAGAGCTCAGGGTGCGACTAACCCTCTGCGCAACTTTTCATGAGTCTTTATGATTGCGACCCGTGGAGCGTCCGCCATCCAGTCACCACCGGCAATAAAGGATGAGACGTTGTGGATCCATTATATTTGCGTGGTCACATGGCCTGTGACGCATGTGCCGGATGGGTGTGGTGTGTGTGCAAACCTGCCCTCAGGGAGTGGCCGTGACATGTTGACAACTAGACCACTGACCTGCACACCAACAGCGAGTACGCCTGCGACAGGTAGCTATGTGGTGGGTGTGAAAACATGTTTTCTCAATGGATTTTCCATAGGAAACTTTAGACAAGGCTACAGGTCAAACTGCTGAACGGAATTATGCCAAATTTGGCAGGGAGAAAGGTCTTGGTCCAGAAAGTGCGCGTTCTCGCATCGAGTGAAAAAATTAAAAGAAAGGTCTCGGGGGCAATTTAATATACCGGAGCTCTGTTTCTGCGAGATAACTCTTTCACGCTCCGTCTGCCCAACATCACCACTTCGCAGCTATGCTGTTGGAAGCCAGTCCGTCGGCTCGCAGCTCTCTACGTTTGCGAGCTAGTACGCTACTATGCCTGTACCTCTGCGAGGTACTACGCTGCTGTTCCTTTGGGAGCGGACGGGTCGTAGTACTGGGTGTGTGAGTCGAGCGGATGGGCCGCAGTTGTCCCTCTGCGAGCCTGGGTGCGAACTGTTCATAACTCACACTACATAAGCATTGAAAAACCATTTTGTGATTCAGTCAGTCAGCTGGCATCTGTCCGAGGCATTTCTGAAAACATATCGGAGTTCTTTCTGTGAGAGATACCCCTTTCACGCTGCCTCTCCCCACATCAGCAGGTAACGCAACCTCTTCCCACATTACCAACATACCCCCAACAACCTTCTTGGGCCCGGAAGTGTCCCTGTGCGGTTGGACAAACAAGAATCTTAGTCATGTATAGGTTTACATATAAAACATTTTATTTAAAGAAAACAACAACAAATAAAACTTGAAGAGAGTCTGGTGCTTTGGTCGCTGCCACGAAGTTGGGGTCACTGCCATTCAGGACTCAGGACACAGTTCCACATGTGGGATCGGCTTGTATTGAACAGGGTTAGTGGCACCACGTGTCGCGCCTTGTGTTGTTCAGGGTTAGTGGCACCACGTGTTGCCGGCCTTGCATATGGAAATATGCCTCACTAACCAAAGGGCGTCTGGTGCTGTGGTCGCTGCCACGGACTTGGGGTCACTGCCATTCAGGACTCAGGACACAGTTCCACATGTGGGATTGGCTTGTGTTGAACAGGTTTAGTGGCACCACGTGTCGCCGGCTTGTGTTGAACAGGGTTAGTGGCACCACATGTCGCGGCTTGCGTTGAACAGGGTTAGTGGTACCATATGTCGCAGGCTTGTGTTGAACAGGGTTAGTGTCACCACGTGTCGCGGCTTGTGTTGAACAGGGTTAGTGGCACCACGTGTCCAAAGTTGGAATTGCGAGCTCTGCTGCCCGCAGTGTAGACTGCTAATGAGTGTTCGTTTGCACTTGAAAATGAATTTGGTGATTGTACTAAAGCTATAACTGATATTAAAAATGTTCTTGAAGAAAGGATACTAAAAGGATATTATGTAGATTTTAGGCCTGTGATAGTTACTTGCCTAGTGGACTCTGTAATTAATGAATCAATACTTAATTTTAATTGTGAGCCCTACTGTTCGCAGTGTAGGTGTATCATGAAAAGATTAAATAAGTATAGAATACACTGACGAAGTGTTGTATTTTCTGAGTACAATCTTCTTGTTCGAAATTAGCATTTAAAAATCGAATTGTGAGCTCTGCTGCCCGCAGTGTAGACTGCTATTGAGTGTTCGTTTGCACTTGAAGATGAATTTGGTGATTGTACTAAACTATAACTGATATAAAAAAAGTTCTTTAAGCAAGGATACTAAAAGGATATTATGTGGGGTTTAGGACTGTGATAGTTACTCTTGCCTACTGGACTCTGTAGTTAATGAATCAAGAAATCATTTTAATTGTGAGCCCTGATGACCACAGTGTAGGCCAGAGGTAGCGGTCAGCAAGGGCCCATAGCCAAGTGGCGTTGAGTTGAGGTGCATAGTTAGTGGCACCAGAAGCATTGAGACTCTATGAGCCTGTGATGATGCTTGGTGCGGACGGGCTGCACTGGGAGCAATGTGTCTTGCCTACTGGTCTGCGTCATGTGCAATCGGGACTGTATGTGAATTGTGAGGCCTGCTGACCGTAGTGTAGGCCAGAGGTAGCGGTGAGCAAGGGCCCACAGCCACGTGCATAGGTTAGTGGCCCCACCGGCCTGCGTAGTTCAGGTTCAGTGGCACCACGTGTCGCCGGCCTTCCATATGTAAATGCCCATCACTAATCGAAGGGAGTCTGGTGCTGTGGTCGCTGCCACGGACTTGGGGTCACTGCCATTCAGGACTCAGGACACAGTTACACATGTGGGATCGGCTTGTGTTGAACAGGGTTAGTGGCACCACGTGTTGCCGGCCTTCCATATGGAAATATGCCTCACTGATCGAAGGGAGTCTGGTGGTGTGGTTGCTGCCACGGACTTGGGGTCACTGCCATTCAGGACTCAGGACACAGTTACACATGCAGGATTGGCTTGTGTTGAACAGGGTTAGTGGCACCATGTGTCGCCAGCCTTCCATATGCAAATACATCTCACTAATCGAAGGGAGTCTGCTGCTGTGGTTCTCTCAAGGAGTTGGGGTCACTGCCATTCAGGACTCAGGACACAGTTACACATGTGGGATCGGCTTGTGTTGAACAGGGTTAGTGGCACCACGTGTCGCCGGCTTGTGTTGAACAGGGTTAGTGGCACCACGTGTGGCGGCTTGTGTTGAACAGGGTTAGTGGCACCACGTGTCCAAAATTCGAATTGCGAGCTCTGCTGCCCGCAGTGTAGACTGCTAATGAGTGTTCGTTTGCACTTGAAGATGAATTTGTCGATTGTACTAAAGCTATAACTGATATAAAAAAAAGTTCTTGAAGCAAGGACACTAAAAGGATATTATGTAGGTTTTAGGCCATTCATTCAAACAATGGTCCTGCATAGATCCTACCTAACCCCACAGAGAGTACACCGAATGTTCCCAGAAGCCCAACATTGCTGCCCCCGCTGCAAAGGCGATGAGGCGGATTTTATACATATGTTATGGGGCTGTCCTCGTATACTGGAATACTGGAACAGGATTAGACACTGCCTGGGAGAAGTCACACACATGCCCGTCCAGGACAATGCCTTAGAGTGCCTCATGGGGATGCGGAAATATAATAAAACACAAAAAGTACAGCGAGGTTTCACTGACCTGGCCCTAATACTTGCCATTAGAGGCCTCACTATGTGATGGAAATCCCCTAGATGTCCGACACTGACCAGTTGGCAAGATGAAATGATACGATGGGGTGAAGCAGAGAGCATGGCGATACGCGGAGAAGAGGAGAAGGGATTACGGAAATTGCCCATCTCGATGGCATGGGATATTATGCTGGAAGACTTCAAACACCTAGACCTAAGTCCTGCACAGCTTACCCCCACACAATAGACCATGTAAAGTCCCATCAGGACTACGGACAGACCCACACGGACCCTAGCCCACATAACACCACTTACAGAGGCAGCAGAACGCATGATAACATGACACTAACCCTGCTAGGCACCCATACGACATGGAATTAGCAGACCAGGGGGTGAGGGAGGGATGGGAGGAGTAGGGACTAGTTGGTACATTAAAGTTAGCCTTATCATAGATTTGTTTGGTATTATCGAATTTAGCTGAGTGCAGCGGAAAATTAATGTGACAATTTCCCCTATATTGCTATAACGAAGGTTTGTTGACAGATATATGTATGTCGAAGTAACTCCATGGTTAAAAATGTGGAATGGTTCAATTGGATCCAGCAAAAGTGAAATACTTACATGTCATAATTATTATGGTGATAATCTAGATGAAAAGGCTTAATAAAGTTTGCTTAAAAAAATGTAGGTTTTAGCCTGTGATAGTTACTTGCCTACTGGACTCTGTAATTAATGAATCAAGACTTAATTTTAATTGTGAGCCCTGATGACCGCAGTGTAGGCCAAAGGTAGCGGTCAGCAAGGGCCCATAGCCATGTGGTGTTGAGTTGAGGAGCACAGTTAGTGGCACCAGAAGCATTGAGAATGTATGAGCCTTTGATGCTGCTTGGTGCGGATGGGCCGCACTGGGAGCAACTTCTCTTACCTACTGGACTGCGTCATCTGCAATCGCGACTGTATCTGAATTGTGAGCCCTGCTGACCGCAGTGTAGGCCAGAGGTAACGGTGAGCAAGGGCCCACAGCCACGTGCATAGGTTGGTGGCCCCACCGGCCTGCGTAGTTCAGGTTCGGTGGCACCACGTGTCGCCGGACTGCCATATGCAAATACGCCTCACTAATCGAAGGGAGTCTGGTGCTGTGGTCGCTGCCACAAAGTTGGGGTCACTGCCATTCAGGAGTCAGGACACAGTTCCACATGTGGGATCGGCTTGTGTTGAACAGGGTTAGTGGCACCACGTGTCGGGGCTTGTGTTGAACAGGGTTAGTGGCACCACGTGTCCAAAATTCGAATTGCGTGCTCTGCTGCCCGCAGTGTAGACTGCTAATGAGTGTTCGTTTGCACTTGAAGATGAATTTGGTGATTGTACTAAAGCTATAACTGATATAAAAAAAGTTCTTGAAGCAAGGATACTAAAAGGATATTATGTAGATTTTAGGCCTGTGATAGTTACTTCCCTACTGGACTCTGTAATTAATGAATCAAGACTTAATTTTAATTGTGAGCCCTGATGACCGCAGTGTAGGCCAGAGGTAGCGGTCAGCAAGGGCCCACAGCCACGTGACGTTGACTTGAGCTGCACAGATTGGGAGCATACAGTCTTCTTAACCGATTATACTCTCTTACACAATTAGAATCGGCACTAATCTTGAATTGTTAGCCCTGCTAACCGCATTGTAGGCCGGAGGCAGCGGTCATCAAGGGCCCACAGCCACGTGGCGTTGACTTGAGCTGCACAGAGTTAGTGGTACTTGAAGCACTTAGCGTGTGCGCAGTCAGCGATGATGCGTGGTCCGGGCTGTCCGCACTGGTAGCAATGTCTGTTGCCTACTGGACTGCGTCATCTGCAATCGCGAGTCGCTCTGAATTGTGAGCCCTACTCACCGCAGTGGAGGCAGGAGGCAGCGGTGAGGAAGGGCCCACAGGCACGTGTTGTTGACTTGAGCAATGTCGCTTGCATACTGGACTGCGTCATCTGCAATCTCGACTCCATCTGAATTGTGAGCCCTACTGACCACAGTGTAGGCCGGAGGCAGCGGTCAGGAAGGGCCCACAGCCATGTGTTGTTGACTTCAGCAATGTCTCTTGCCTACGGGACTGCGTCATCTGCAATCGCTACTCGATCTGAATTGTGAGCCTTGCTGTCCGCAGTGTATATCGAAGGCAGTAGTTTGTACAGACATAAGTCTGCGGTGCTGTGCCGCTGGGGGCCTGTGTGGCGGAAGCCAGCGATCGGCTGAGAAGGCTGGCGGTCATGTTGGCGGCCTCGTGTCAGGGTGAGGGGCGCCGCCCTGGCAGACGCTTTGGCCTTCCCACAAGTGAACCACGCCCAGAGCTCCGGCCTATTTATTCACACTCCTACGCTGAAGTGGCGTACGTCAGACCAGCCCACTCCGGTTACGCTTATGCTTACAGGGGGGGACGACACAGCTACATGACTGAGATCTTCCCTAGTGTTTGACGTAACATGGTTAGGTCCACTGTCCACAACACTACAAGCACCAGTAGTATTTGTGCACATGGAGAGGTGTGTGTTCTGCATACTGAGATGTGTCCAGCACATCACCGCTACACTTTGCATTGTGTGCATTGGTAAACATGGGTGAATTGCTTCCTTCACATATAGTTTGTTCACACCTGTCCCAATATTCAGCTATTGTGTGGCTGAGGGGCCATGCCGCTTTTGGAAAGTTCGCTGTCTTGTTCTGCGCTGCCTCGGTGGTAGAGGGGGAGGGCCTGGGGGTGGTGGTGGGTGTTGTGGCGTTCTTGGGTGTCGGAGCTGCTTGATCAGTAGGTCTATGACATGTGTTGGTCTTCAGATGTGGCTCTGGGCTGGGCTCCCTTTCATACTGTATGTAGTTGTTTAATATTTAAAAAACAAGAAGGCATTATATAGTTTAAATAACAAATCAAAAAAATTACAGTAGGGAGAGGGGTGGTACGGGGGGAGGTACTGAGGGTTGTGGCAGTGGGTGTTGTGTCCTTCTTGGGTGTCGGAAAAACTATAGGTTAAATAAACATTATAATTAGAAGTTAGCATTAAAAAACATTGAAATTCACTGAAAAAACCATTTGTTTCAGGCACGTTATAGTTAGAAATTGGCATTTAAAAATCCTTTGAAATTCACTGAAAAAACCATAGGTTTCAGGCACGTTATAGTTAGAAATTAGCATTTCAAAACCTTAGAAATTCACTGAAAAAACCATAGGTTTCAGGGACGTTATAGTTAGTTGGACATTTCACTCATACAAAACCATAGAAATTCCACCGTTATAGTTAGTTCAGCTAACTATAACTCGCGCCTCGCAATGCACTGCTGATGACGTCACATATTACATCATTCATGACATGGTCAGTGACATCACTGATGACATCACTGATGACATCTCAAATGACATCACTGATGACATTATCCATGTGACAATCTGATGTACCTCGTCACACACTAATATAACCTTTGATACACTCACTGTAAAATACAGACTACCATTTTCGATACCATTGACACACTAATACCAGTTACTACATACCCACTCAGTGATTCCTAGGTCTAGACACACATCTACTCATTCACCCATACAATCAGTCATACATGCATTCACTGATCAATAGAACACTATCAAATGCACTCATACACCTATATAGACATTGACACACCAGCACTCATCCTAGTCAGTTATGTACTCATCCTAAACACAAATGGTATGCAGTTCCTAATGTTAAAAGCAGGAGGAAGTGTTTTTCAATATAGAGACTCCACATAGAGATATGGAGTGGTGAAAGGTGGGGAGAAGAATCCTCTCCTCTTGGAAAAGACCCTCACACACCCAGCCTGCTAGGTGTCATGCTTCATCATCGGGTCTGCTCCTTATCGGGTCGGCGCTGCAATCCCCGATCGGCACCCGTGATGGGGCCTCCTTGGCGAGATCTTTATTCCATATGCCGGTGGGTGAAGTGCGTGTGAGGGCCCTAAAACAGTGTAGGTGATAAAGATGTGTAGGAAAATAAAAAAGGGAGGTGGTCCACTCAAAATAATTTTATTAAATGTGGCCCCTACCCTGGTTTAAAAGAAAACAAGACGCTTATCTCCACTCTAAGGATGTAGAGATTTTGCGTTTGTAAAAGAGAGTCAACATGTTTCTTGCCTGACAATATATTAAATGGCAATTCTTCAGGACCAACGATGATCTACCTACACTTAATGGTAGTGGTCAACAATGAAATGAAATAAATTAGTGACCACCATTACAGCACCCTAAAAAGTGGTACCTGTAGATCAAAAAAACAACACAACCCTATTAGGGTCAAGGATGCACGGCATCAGTACCGGCTGGTGTAGACACTAAAATGTAGTGTCAGTTCATCAGGAACAAGGCAGCGGACGTCCTACCCTCACACAGCCGGTCCGGGCAATGACATTAAGTATAGGTAGATCATCGTTGGTCCTGAAGAATTGCCATTTAATATATTGTCAGGCAAGAAACATGTTGACCTCTTTTACAAACGCAAAAATCTCTACATCCTTAGAGTGGAGATAAGCGTCTTGTTTTCTTTTAAACCAGGGTAGGGGCCACATTTAATAAAATTATTTTGAGTGGACCACCTCCCCTTTTTATTTTCCTACACATCTTTATCACCTACACTGTTTTAGGGCCCTCACACGCACTTCACCCACCGGCATATGGAATAAAGATCTCCGCCAAGGAGGCCCCATCACGGGTGCCGATCGGGGATTGCAGCGCCGACCCGATAAGGAGCAGACCCGATGATGAAGCATGACACCTAGCAGGCTGGGTGTGTGAGGGTCTTTTCCAAGAGGAGAGGATTCTTCTCCCCACCTTTCACCACTCCATATCTCTATGTGGAGTCTCTATATTGAAAAACACTTCCTCCTGCTTTTAACATTAGAACTGCATACCATTTGTGTTAAGGTTCATTCACGGACATGTATGCTGGACCTGGATAAAGATTAGTCCGTTTGTTTCCCCCTTATTGATTAAATGTACTCATCCTAGTCACTCATGCAAAGAATCAATCACAGTTCCATTTACTCACCTACACAGTTATATACACACCACCTCATTTATTCATACAGATAGTAACGCATACTTAGTCTCTTATATAATCACTAATACAAGTATACACTCATACATACAGTTACTCTCACAATCACTGACTCTCACGTATAGTCATTTCTATACACCAACTCTCACATACACTGCCTTTTATATATGTACTTAGTTGGACATGTGCACTGAGACATCGGTTCACTCACCAAGACGCCCATACACACACTTATCCACCCATACAACCGTTTCTACATGCACTCTTAAACTCATACACCCTGTCAATCAACCACTCACACATCTATGCACAGAGTCACACAACCCCCACCCAGCCACACACACACTCAGTCTCTTATACAAATACGCAGGCAACTAATCAATAACCCATATAGACATTGATGTAGCTACTGACCAACCAATTTAGCAGCTTACACAACAACAGACAGAGTGATACAGACATTCACACACTTTAGACACTAACCGATGTATTCAGTAAGATACATTTATTCATTCACTTAAACAGTCAGTCACACACCTACTAAATCCTCCATCCAGACACTTATACATCCATTCACTCTTTAATACAGGTTGGTATATATATAATACATATTTAAATTTTAAAGAAAGCTACATTCAATGGATGTTGTCATCGATGATGTCATCAGTGATGTCATTTGAGATGGCATCAGTGATGTCACTGACCATGTCATGAATGATGTAATATGTGACGTCATCAGCAGTGCATTGCGGGGGCGCGAGTTATAGTTAGCTGAACAAACTATAACGGTGGAATTTCTATGGTTTTGTATGAGTGAAATGTCCAACTAACTATAACGTCCCTGAAACCTATGGTTTTTTCAGTGAATTTCTAAGGCTTTTGAAATGCTAATTTCTAACTATAATGTGCCTGAAACCTATGGTTTTTTCAGTGAATATATATATATATATTCACTGAAAAAACCATAGGTTGTAGGGACAGTTATAGTTATTTGGACATTTCACTTGTACAAAACCCGTGAAATTCCCCCATTAAAGTTAGTTCAGCTAACTATAACTCGCGCCCCCGCAATGCACTGCTGATGACGTCACATATTACATCACTCATGACATGGTCAGTGGAATCACTGATGACATCACTGATGACATCATCCAGTGACTGTGTGTTTCTGTAAAGTTTAAATATGTTTAATATATATAGGGAAAGGCGTATTGAAGAATGAGTGGGTGTATAATTGTCTGAATGGATGATTTAGTTGGTGCGTGACTGACTCCATAAGTTAGTGATTAAACGTATCTTACTGAATGCATGGGTTAGTGACTAAACTGTGTGAATGTCTGTATCCGTCTGTCTGTTGGTGTGTAAGCGGCTGCATGGCTTTCTGAATAGCTACATGAGTGTCTACATGGGTTATTGATTGGTTGTCTGAGTATCTGTATGGGTGCCTGAGTGTTTGTGTGGGTGGGGTGTGTGTGACTCTGTGCATAGATGTGTGAGTGGGTGATTCACTGGGTGCACGGTTTCAAGAGTGCATCTGTGATGGATTGTATGGGTGGGTGAGTGTGTGTATGGGTGTGTTAGTGAGTGAATGTATATCTCAGTGGTACATGTGTGAGTAACTACATATGTTAAAGGCAGTATATATGTGTGTTGGAGTATATAAATGGCTATAAGTGAGAGTGTGTGATTGTGAGAGTGGCTCTATGGATGAGTGTGTACTTGTATCAGTGATTGTATAAGAGCGTAAGAATGTGCTAGTATTTGTATGAGTAAGTGAGCAGGTGTGTGTATAACTGTATAGGTGAGTAAAGGGCAGTGTGAATAATTATTTGCATGACTGACTAGGTGTGTGAGTACCTCTATGGATGAGTGGCGGTGTGTGAGTGTCTATGTAGGTGTATGAGTGCATATGATAGTCCTGTACTGAGTGACCGTAAGTATGAGTGACTGTACAGGTGAGTGAGTGGATGTGTGTGTAGACCTAAGAATCAGTGAGTGGGTATGTAGTTATTGGTATTGGAGTGTTAATGGTTTTGACAATGGCAGTCTGTAATTTAGAGTGGGTGTATCAAAAGTTATATTAGGGTGTGAGAAGATGCATGAAATTATCACATGGATGATGTCATCAGTGATGTCATCAGTGATGTAATTTGAGATGTCATCAGTGATGTCATCAGTGATGTCACTGACCATGTCATGAGTGATGTAATATGTGACGTCATCAGCAGTGCATTGCAGGGCGCGAGTTATAGTTAGCTGAACTAACTATAACGGGGAATTTCACGGGTTTTGTACGAGTGAAATGTCCAAATAACTATAACTGTCCCTAAAACCTATGGTTTTTTCAGTGAATTTCAAAGGTTTTTTAAATGCTAATTTCTAAGTATAACGTGCCTGAAACCTATGGTTTTTTCAGTGAATTTCAAAGGTTTTTTAAATGCTAGTTTCTAACTATGCCTACAGAGGTAGGACATGTGAAGAAAGAAGACAAAATGCACAGAAAGAAGCAAAAGAAATGCAGAAAGAAGCAACAGAAGACCACAAAGACGAAGAAAAGTGCAGGAAGAAGCAAAAGATGTACAGAAAGAACCAACAGAGGAGCAGAAAGAGGCCTTGTTCCAAAATCATCCTGTGCCCACAACTTTTTCCGACGTGTACTAGTGGTAACTGACTCTGACTAACCAGAGCCAGTGCTATGCTAAAACACACTTAGAATACAGTGAAAACACCTATATACACTAGGGAACACTATGCGTTGGGGTACCCCTGTGATTAGCATGACCTCCTCTGTAAGTCCCTAGTACATAATAGGGCAGGGGATTAAAACTACCTCTTAAAACGCGCTACAGGGCGCGTTTGCACAGTGGTGAAGGAGTGGGGGCCTGAGGTGACATGTGTGCAAACGCGCCCCGTGGCATGTTTTTAAGTTGCAGGATTAAGTCCCTTGAATTCTGAGTGTCCCTGGGGCCCAACTAGCCCCCCAGGTACCTACAGTTAGGACCACAGACCTGAGTTGCAGAGAGGTGTTCCAACGCCACACACCTTTTTTCACCTCTGTGCAACGCAACACTGTTGTGCTTACTGAAGGTACCTGGTGGGCTAGTTGGACTCCAGGGACCCTCAGGATTGAAGGGGACTTAATCCCCCAACTTAAAACACGCCACGGGGCCTGTTTGCACACATGTCACCTCAAACCCCACTCCCTCCCTTCACCACTGTGCAAACGCGCCCCGTGGCGCGTTTTAAGTTGGGGGATTAAGTCCCCTTGAAACCTGAGGGTCCCTGGAGTCCAACTAGCCCACCGTGTACCTCCAAAAAGCGCCACAGAGCTGCGTTGCAGAGAGGTGTAAAAAGGGGCGTGGTCTCTGTACACCTCTCTGCAACGCAGCCCCCTGGCGCATACTGGAGGTTCCTGGTGGGCTAGTTGGCCCCCAGGGACCCTCAGGATTGAAGGGGATTTAATTCCCCATCTTAAAACGCGCCACGGGGCCAGTTTGCACACATGTCACCTGAAGCCCCACCCCCTCCCTTCACCACTGTGCAAACGCGCCCCGTGGCGCGTTTTAAGTTGGGGGATTAAGCCCCCTTGAATCCTGAGGGTCCCTGGAGTCCAACTAGCCCACCATGTACGTCCAAAAGCGTCACAGAGCTGCGTTGCAGAGAGGTGTAAAAGGGGCGTGGCCTCTGTACACCTCTCTGCAACGCAGCCCCTGCGCATACTGGAGGTTCCTGGTGGGCTAGTTGGCCCCAGGGACCCCCAGTATTCAAGGAAAATTTGTTCCCCATCTGCAAACGCGTCAGGGGGCGCGTTTGCAGAGTGCTGCAAGGAGGCGTGGCCTCCGGCGCGATGCCGGTCTTTTTATTTTTTTATTTTTAGAAGGGGGCTGTGTGGCCCCCTTGTTTCTCTAATTTCTTGGCCCTGGGGACCCCATCCCCCAGGGCCTGCCCCCTAATATTTTGTTTAATAAAAAAAAAAATTGGAAGGGGGCCCCCCTCCCCAGGCCTTAATCGGCCCCGGGGACCCCATCCCCCGGGGCCGGCCTTTGCTTTTTTTTTGTTTTAAATGTTAATTTGTTGGGGAGGGGGGCCGTGTGCCCCCCTCCTGGGCCACTACTAGCCCCGGGGACCCCATCCCCATCCCCTGGCGCTGGCCCTCTCCGTTGGGGACTGTGGGGGGTCCCCAATCCCCCACGGTCCCGCCGGCTCCCCCGCGTCCTTCGGGAGCCGGCATTGCTTTTCCACATGGGGAGCTGCTAAGATGCAGCTCCCCGTGTGGAAAAGCAATCGGCTTTGGTTTTTGGAAGAGAGAGCAGGTTTCCTGCTCTCTGTTCCAAAAACTAAAGCAGTTTGCTATGACAGGACGGGAGCCTCGAGGCTCCCGTCCTGTCATAGCAAACTACAGTGTCCCGGCGGTAGGCACCCCAGGACACTGCAGGAGCCGGTCCTGGGGGGTGGTGGTCCCCAGGGCCATCAAGGGCTCCAGGAGGGGGGCCGCGCGTCCCCCCTCCCTCCATTGGCAAAGCCCCAGGGAGGTGGTGGTCCCTGGGGCTCGGGGGTCCGTAACGGACCCCCATATTGAAATATTTATTGCCCTGGGGAGGTGGCAGTCCCCAGGGCGTGTGGGGGGGGCTCGAGCCCCCCCACACAGGTAATTTTATTTTTTTTAAAAGAAGCCCCGGGGGTGGCGGTCCCCGGGGCTGCGGGAGGGCCGAGAGCCCTCCCGCACCATTATTTTTTTAAAGTCCCAGTGGGTGGTGGTCCCCAGGGCTTGGGGGGGTAAGGCCCCCCACACATAAAAAACAAAAACCCTGCATGCCCCCGGGACTTGGGCCACCAGGGGGCCAAATAGCATCGAAGCGCAGGAGACCGCGCTTTGATTTTTTTTTTTATCGGCTGGATCTGCGCACCCAGCGCGTTTTTGCCGATTTAAAAAATTTGTGGCCCTGAGCAGGCCTAGGGGGTCAGGGTGTTTCTACCCTGCCCCCTTTTTGCGTTTTGCGTGATTGTTTTACTGCTTTCTTGTGCCTCGGTTCTACCGAGGAACAAGATGGCTGCCAACACTTCCTGGTTTGGAGTGTTCACAGCCAATTAGCATACAGCTCGTGATCGGGAGGGTACGCGGACCCTACGCGGCCTTAGATATATATGTGATTTTACTTTTGATTTTCTCAGCAACTACTGAACGGATTTACACCATTTAAGCAACAGGCACGACTCTGAACCAAGGGCTACCTATTTGCCAAATTTGGTGTAATTCCGTTCAGCAGTTCGGGCTGTAGCTGCGACTAAAGGTTCCTATGGAAAATTGCATGGGGAAAACACGTTTTAGGACACCCTTTTTTCTCTGCCCCCGCTTGACGAATCACCCCGAGACTTTCAGGATTGGAGCGGACCGGAGCGCCCCACAAAGTTTGAAAATTTCTCGAAGATTCGTCAACCGGCGCCAAAGTTATTTCAAATGGAATGTTGCGGATTTCCTATGGAAAATAGGTCCTAACTATAACTATCTACTGGCGACCGCCAGTAGATAATATATATATATATATATATATATACATATATATATATATATATATATATATATATATATATATATATATATATATATATATATATATATATATATATATATATAACAAATACACTTCACCCTCGAGCGAAGTTGTACTCATCGGCAGGTTTATATTCATTTATTTCTGCAGCAAACACAGAGAAATGGAACCAGAAAAATCAGGCCAAACGCGTTTCAGGCTTCCTAGCACTTTTCACTGGCCAATGTGAGACAGTTCAGCAAAGATTGTCACCAGGTACCTATTATCTCATTAAATACAATTTCCGCCATGTGTGGGCCTCTAGTGAGGTGAGTTGCAGCCAGGTAAACATAGTCCTGTGTCAAATAGTACACCCCTTCAGTGGGTTTGTTGTGCCCAACATTATTATTTCTTAAGTTAAACACCCACCAGTGGGCTTATCGGTGCCAAATATGCCAGTTCACAGCAGAAGATGACATGACCTGCCGTTCTGTACGTGGCTTCAATTTCTTGTTACAACAGACCTGCTCCCTCATGCAGCGCAGTGGTGCAGTCTTCCCGACTGTATCGGCCATCTTGATTACAAATAAACCTCACCCTCGATAGAAGACGCACTCATCAGCAGGTTTATATTAATTTATTTTTGCAGCAAACACAGAGAAATGTCACCATAAAAATCAGGCCAAACGCGTTTTGGGCTTCCTGGCCCTTGTTCACTGGCCAATGTGAGACAGTTCAGCAAAGATTGTCACCGGGTATCTATTATCTCATTAAATACAATTCCCGCCCTGTGTGGGCCTCCAGTGAGGTGAGTTGCATTTGATAAACATAGTCCCGCAACAAGTAATATACCCCTTCAGTGGGTTTGATGTGCCCAACATTATTATTTCTAAGCCGGGGCGGAGTTTGCGTAGCGGCGCTATGCGGAATTCCGCAAAGTTGTACAAAAACTCTGCGATGCGTTTGTGATGTTTGGGAGCGCATATTGCGTGTTCGGGAACACATATTGCCTGCTAGGGCGAAATATCGCACGAACTTCACCATGCGGTCGCCCATGAGCGTGGCCAACTTGTTTTTCATGATTGCTATGGTTCTGGGCCTGTTTTTCTATTCTCCCTATATCTTTTCAATCCTTTGTTTCTAAAACCTTTTTTTTGATCTTTTTTATTTATTATCTATCCCTCTCTATTCCTGGGTGTATATTTTGCGTTTTTTTCTACTTTTTGTGCGTTTTTTAGAGCATTTGTCTATTTTTCTATTATGTGCCTTTTTTTTTTTTACTTTCTTTCTTTACTTCCTACATTTTCTTATCTGCCCCCCAGAACCATGGTGAAGAAGCAGGGGAAGAGGAGGAGCCCGAAAGGAGTGCAGGCTCGGGCCTTGTTTTCTGAGGTGGAGGTGGCCGCACTTGTTTTTTTTGTTCAGCGCCACCTCCCTTTAACCCTGGAAGCAGGCGGCAGGCCTGGTTCCGGGTACGGGCTCTGGGAACGTCACCGGCGGTGGATGAGGGTGCGCCGGGCAGTATTTCGCTGCTCTCGGATCCGGCGCATCCATAACCAACTGACGCACCGGTTGTCCGACATCCTTGACCGGGAGCAGGACCTTCTGGACCTGCTAGGTGTTGAGTAACCCTGGGCGGTGAACTACGCTACGCTCGCGGAGTTTGCGGAGTTTCGGTAACTTTGCGATTCGCGCAGAACGCGAAGTTACCGAGCACTACTCAATTTGCAGTGTAGCGTAGCAGTTTTTCTTCTTCGCACACTCAATATGCGTTCTCGCGCGCGCGGTAACGACTTACCGTGATTCTGCGTTCGCCAACGCGATTTCCTATCCGTTCGCGGGCGCCACGAGATTTGGAATCCGGCCGCACGATCCCGCGAGAGTGTGTGAACGCGAACACGTCATTCGGATGCGCGATCTGACTTCCGGCGACAGTTTTGGTAAGATTGCGATCCCGAACATGAAGAAACTACAATCTGGCGAAGAATATCTCTCGAGCATCATAAAACCTTCTAAAAAATTATTATTTTGCTCCAAAAACTCCTCAGATTGTGATTTGGCTGTAGTTTTTTGTGCAAGGAGTCCTTTTTCTTTTTACTTTTTTTTTTCAAGAGGAAGGAAGTGCCCCTGAGTCTCCAACTTCCTGTTCCTGTCCAGCAGGCTCCTCCCATTGCTTTGTCCATGTGCTGTTCACTTTCATTTGGATTTGGAGCTGGAAGGATCACTTTTTGTGTCTGTCTGCTGCATCATATCATTGGATTGGATTTGAGGACTTTTGGATTTGAGATTTTACAAGTAAGATGGAGAATTGGTGTACTTGTTTGTTTGATTGGGGCTTGTTTGTACCTACATTTTTGGGGGATTTTCATCGTTTTTAAAATGTATTGTTGTGGCCTGGGTGGCCTGTAGTTTCAGTAGGGGCCTAGTTGTTTTTCTTTGATTGAAATTTCAGCCAGTAGGCCCAGAGGTACCCATGGGTGCATGTTTCTGTGGTGTCTGTTGAATTTAAACATCATGTAGGGCATGGATGGCATTGGATTGAATTGCTAAATGTGGTTTTTGGGGTGTATTTCACTATTTGGGTGTGTGTTAATAAATAAATACCTTTTGTTGGATGTGTGTGTGTGCTTGTTGTGTAACTTTCCAACCTTTCGCAGCCCTGTGGATTTTCATTTTTGCATTTTTGTATTAAAGCTGTGTTGTTTAGCAGGCCTCCTTTGTCTGGTCATATATAGGCCTGCTTGAGTTCATTGTTTTCCATGGTCTGTTGTGACTGTGAGTGACCATGTGGCTTGGGGCCATTTTGTGGTGGTAGTTTAGTAGTGTGCTGCTTTTTCCATATAGGCCTGCATGTCTTTTCTTTGTTCCCCTTGGCTTATGCTTGTTGTTGTTGTGGCACCTTCTTGTTATTGTGGGTGGCCTGGCCATGTGGGTGGCGGCCATTTTGTGGAGCAAGGCGGTGTGCTTGCTTTTGCCATAGGCTTAAGCTTGTGGCCTAGTTTGCCAGTAGGCCCAGAGGTAGTCATCATGGGTGCATAAAAACTGTTTCTGTGTTGTCTGTTGAATTTTAACATCATTTATGGCATGGATGGCATTGGATTGAATTGCAAAATGTGGTTTTTGGGGTGGTATTTCAGTTTTTTGGTGTGTGTTAAATAAATAGGCCTTTTCAGCCAGTAGGTAACCCTGTGCGTTCAGCTCGCGGACTTACACTTTTTTTCTTCTTCGCGCGCTCAATATGCGTTTTCGCGCGCGCGATAATGACTTTTGTGACGATCGCGATGCCGAACACGCAGAATTTACAATCTGGTGAAGAATATCTCTCGAGCAGCATAAAACCTTCTCGAAAATTATGATTTTGTTAATTTTGCTCAAAACACTCCTCAGGTTGTCATTTAGATGTTGTTTTGTGAGCAAGGAGTAATTTTTCTTTTTTTTAAATTTTTTTTAAAGAGGAAGGAAGTTCCCCAGAGTCTCCAACTTCCTGGTCCTGTCCTTTGCCTTCACTTTCTTGTTGTGGGTGGCCTGGCCATGTGGGTGACGGTCATTTTGTGAAGCCAGGCATTGTGCTTTTGCCATAGGCCTGCATTGTCTGTCTTGTCTTCCTTTTCTTGTTGTTGTGGGTGGCCTGGCCATGTGGTGGCGGCCATTTTGTGGGACCAGCTACTGTGCTTTTGCCATAGGCCTCCAAGCTTGCCGCCTAGTCTGCCATTAGGCCCAGAGGTAGTCATCATGGGTGCATAAAAACAGTTTGTGTTGTCTGTTGAATTTAAACATCATTTAGGACAGCAGGATGATGATGATGAGCCAGTCATC